>JAJJWW010015751.1:0-545499 GCA_023531295.1 Papaver armeniacum | reverse complement strand
AACATGGGTTATGGTTGCATCTAGGTACTTAGTAACCTCGTGCTTCGATCTAAGATTTTATTAAAGCTACTTCTTTCTGCATATACTCCATTCATTTGATTCACTGCACTTGGAATCACCTCATCTCCGCACGTGTGACTCGCTTGTTTAGCTATCGGTGCCCTACGAGGAAAGCTTCATATTCTCATGAGTTGTTGGTGCATTCGAAGTCTAACTCAAGGAACGTGAAAATACTCTCCGCTAGGAGAGACTAACCACCACTGCCTCGCTCCTCCAAGATTACATCGTTAGGGGAAGCAGAGCCGTCAAAATACAAGAGCCACACTTTCTCTCTTCCTAATGAAGAGACGTCCTGGAATTCCTCCAGTGAGAGTTCTTCTTCTATGGGGTCCCGTAGCTGTCTCCTCCGGAAAATGCCGTCGCAGGCCCGCAACCGTTTGGCTCCTTGATAGATGCTAGGCGATGCACAACGTTATGTCTAGTTCCGACATCTGGAGAAGCCATTTGTCCTGGCCCCTCCCCGGCCAGACCGACTTTGAAAGTAAAATCCTCACGGTCGATCGGATTTAGACACGAGTAGCCCACCCTATTAGACACAGGTAATGCCTGAACTTCGAATGGAATGGATTAAGGCTAAACATCGCTTTTCCGCTCCGGCCGGCATCTCGAGCTTGGCCCTGCCTCTCAATATCCTGGCCGAAATAGTATATGGGACGCTCGATTCCCTCATCGCCGCTTTCCCCCGGAAGCGAGCAAAGCCTCCTACCATGCAGAGCCACCGGCTAGCGCGTAGCAGGAACCAAGTATGGCTTCCCTTGTGACGTCAGAGACTTCATGACGCGTTGGAGATGACAAGTATCTTCGTTGAATTTTCCGAAAAGCTTTCCTCATCTGGTTGTGCGTCCAAACAAAGCCGGTTCCTCTTCAAGCAAGGTGGCGAACGAGGCGCAAGTTGGGCCAGACCAGGTATAAACGCCGTAATGTGTATTCACCTCCTGCTCCATGAAACTCGGGAGTTCTTTCACGTGCCCTGGGAGGCGGCATTGTGAGTGATAGCCTCGAGTTTTGGACTGCCTCACCTTTATTCCTTCGCGGCCACCTGAATCCTTAAAATTCCCACTCCAAGAGACACCGAAAGCACATTTCAAAGGGATTCATCTTCAACTTCTGTATTCTCGACACCTTCTCAAACACTTTCCTCAAGACATTTGTGTGGTCTGCTCGAGCTTTTGATTTGACCACAATATCATCCACATAGTCTTCTACTTGTTTATGCATCATGTCGCCGAAGATTGCACGTCATAAAGCACGCTGATATGTCGCGCCAAGCATTCTTTAAACCGAACGGCATAACTAAGATAATAAAATTGCCAAGAGGGGTTCTGAAAGCCGCCTTACTCGACATCGTGTTCATACATCCTTATCTCATTGTATCCGCTATAACCATCCATGAAGGAGAATACGCCGCGGTCCGTCTGGTGACGGCCTAATTAACATGTCGATGCTAGTGAGGAAAGTCGCCCTTGGGGCGCACTTGCTCGACTTCAAATCCACGCAACGACCGGATTCCGCCCGTTTTTCTTCTTTGACCGACCATCACAATCCAACGTTGGATGATGAATAGGCCCGATGAAGCCAAACAGCCTAGCAGCTTCTCAATTTCTGCTTCTTGATTTGATCCTCACTTCATGTCCTAATGCCCTGAGATTGCTTGATTGGCTTGGATCCGGCATGACATGTGTTACGGGTGACCAATTTTCATCCGCATCAGCATTTCGCATTTGTCCAAAGTAAATACATCTGGTACTCCTGAGTAGTCGAACAAGACTCAGACGTTCGTCACGGGATGTAGTCGAACCGATAGGACCGGCCTGGAGATTCTTCATTCTCGATGTTATCGCCTCGAGCTCGCGCCATGCGGAATTGGTCTCCATCTTGTAGTTGCTGCGGGCGTCCTGGTACTTCGTCTTGCGTTTCATCATTCTCTGCAGCATTCACCATTGGGCCATGAGGCCGGTTCCTGCCTCAGCACTGCAACAGCTGGCGTCTGCGATATTGTTCTCCTTCCATCACGTTTTCACCTCGAAGAAGCGCGGCCTTTGGTGCGAGCATGAGTTGGAGTCTCACCGGATAGAGATGGACGCCTCTATTAGCGAACGTGCAGAGGTAGTGTTTGGCCTCCATGGTGTAAGCTCTGCCTCCTTCCTTGATTGAAGCCCACGTGGTAGTGGGGTGCATGACTTTGTCTCGATCCTCCCGTGGTACCTTTTGGCTCGAACAGCCTCCACTCCGCATATCGTGGCGCATACTGAGACAATGATGCGGAATGCGGATGACTTTCTGCTTAGCATGGTCTTCAGCACCGGTGATACGTCGAGGGAATGACCTTGTTATCATGAAGCCATGGTCTCCCAAGTATCATACATGTGGTAGTCCTGGGCCTCTTCTCACGACCTCAAACCTTGCTTTTGACCTACATTGTGTCCTACTGATCAAACTCGCATCGACATGCCCGTATGTGCCGGTTTGCTTCCCCTTCGAAGTCCGTCATCGTGGCAGGCCGTCGCACGATCTGTAAAAATGGGCGTTAACCTTTGGCTGTCCGCGAGAGTCCCGAGAGTGATTACGTTCGAAGATGCCTCCGTGCCGACGAGGGCTTCCTCGAACTCCTCGGGCGCCCTGATGTGCGCTGCAACACGTAGGGGGCCCTGCTAGCACCTCGCTCCGCCATCATGTCGTTCTCTCTCCGTAAATGTGACATTGCTTTACGTGTATTTCCCGACACAGCCTAGGACTTTCCGGACGAGAAGGAGTCGTGCGCATCCGAAGCTATTTTATTAATCACACGAAGCAACGTTCTCTCGCCCGTTGACTTCCTCGAGAGGCACGAGTTCACACAAGCTTTCTACTGTGAGATGCCGCTTCCCGATCAACTGGTCTCTGGCTTGTAGGAACTCGTTGATCTCAGAGGGGAATTTTAGTCCCCGGTGTAGAAATCCTCCGAATGCTCATTTCGACGTCATCTTGATGAGGAGATCACATGCCGCACCGCTTCTTCAGATCAGCTCCATGTTCTTCGTGTGAATCTCCGCTGCACCCGTGACTATGTTGTCATCGCTAATCGTTGGAAGCATTCGAGTGTGCGCGATCTGGACACACCGTTAGAGGGGGGTATTCCTTCCGCTGGAGGAGCCACCGTGGATTTGAGACTGCCGTACCGGCACCTAAGCACCAACCATCTCGCACTGGATTTGAATCGCATTGACAGCTAGGATTGACTTGCTGCAATCCGAGAGATCAACCTCCACCAGGGTCGCCAATTGTTTAGCGGGTGAAAACTACCCTCACAGAAATTTGGTAATTTGGGGTGTGGATGAGGAATGAATTTAAACCTTAAACAAATGCACCGCGCGGTGAGTGCTTGTAGATTCGAGAGATCAATCCGTGCAAGTCCGGCCTAAACCAAGAAATGGCCTGCTCTGTTTCATACTGCTGCCACAAAGTAGAGATGGGTTGATCTTAGGGAGGGAAGCGAAGAAGGTGTTGAGATTGCGAAGGTGTTGGCTTAGTATGACTTGTAATGAAGGTGAGGCAAGCCATGGATTGATGCAAGCAAGCCTGGGTGTTTGAATACGTTTTGTATTACACTTGGTTTTCTGCCTCGCCCGGGACTTGTCTTGCCTTCCCGAATGGGTGCCAGAACCCATTTATACAAGTCATTGAGCCTCATTCACGTCTCGTGGGAGTGGAGGAAGTGGAGTGGAGTAAGCGAGTTGGCAAGGCCACCCGGCCTTGCCCACTCTCCCTGTTCATCTCTAACCGCCCATGACTTCCCGACACGTTTGTGATGGCGCGTTGCACGTCGCACGTCAGAACCGCCGCACCAATACCCCATAAGATGTATCCCCGCCAGACATGATTGACGCAACTGAATGTGTGGATCGTGGATCCACGAAAGATAGCATGTGTTCGCCGAATTGAATAATCGGTGTGATCCAGAAGCTCGATACTTGTGAAGTATCGCAGGGTATTTATGTGTACCGTGCAGGTGTGGTAAAGTGATGGGTAATGACGTCACCAACCAAATAACTCCCGACCTGTGGTCAGACAACCAAGTCGGTGAAGTTGGACGGATGAGATGATCTTCGAGACACTCATCTCGCGAACCGTTAATGAATATATAGGTTTTTGAAGAGGAGCGCAGCATGACTCTTCGCCTTGGTCGAAACCAAGCATGGGAAGGACTTTGGAGAGGACCGACCGGCATGTGGTATGTACGGCATGCCTGGTGCACACGTCCATGTCTCACCGTCCCATGCGGAAGCGTGATCTAAGCCACCAATTTGACCTAAGAAGGGTGAGTGGTTGAGATCGGTTCATGCTGTAAATCCATTGCCGCAAAGGAGTTGGAAACCGCATGACATCCCTAGCTTGGGCACGCGTTTCCAAGACGGCACCATCTTGGCCTGCCTTGGTCGTATCATACGCAGATGTAGTGGTAGGTCAGTGTTCACACCTATACCGACTATCCCATGAAAACGTGATCTAAGCCACTCAAATCATCCTGAAGTCGAGCGGTCGAGATCGCCGTGGGTTTGGGAGGCGCGGCCATGCTAGTTTGGACGCACGCTTTGGATTGACCAGGCGTGATATGCCTTGGCCGAACACATGAGGAGGTAGGATGGCTCACGGCACGCGCCGGTATGACCGCCCTTGTTTAATCTAACTGCGTGACCCTCCATTCGTGTTCGAGAAGATGGGACGCTGCGTGATGATTTGAAACCCTACCTTTGGCTTTCAAAAGCCGTGCGCCACCCTTGTTTGGGTGATGATTTTGTCACCCAAACATTGTTGGTCTTCTACCGATTGGTCATGTGTAGGCGCTCCATGATCGTGTTGATATGATTTGGGCCCTTGAATTCCACATCTACACCCTCCATCTATACCCGCGAAGATGGATGGTTGAGATTGTTTTACGACACATGTATTATGCCGCAAACCCTATTTAGGTTTTCCGTCCATAATGCTTGGTATGAACGTCTTTTGGCAAGCAAGGCCACACACACCATGGTCGGCCGTGGGGTATTCCATACCGGCTGGGGATGATGAATTGATCTGGGGTCATCCAATCATGCTTATGAGTTGAATGATCATGATCGCATCATATCCCACTGGGATACTACTACCCTGTGGGACACCAATCGGTTAGTATAACACACTTAGAGGGGCCCAATCGGGCTAGTATAACACACCGAGAGGGCTCGGGCTAGTATAACACACCGAGAATCGGCCAGATGTTTTCTGTATATGGTTTCATTATAAGTTCTGGAGGTTCGTGTTATTCCGTAAGAGTAACACTCGGCCGTCATGCCACACCGATAATGAGTACCGGAAATACATATTGATATGAAATTCACAGAAGGGATTGTTGCCACATGCTCCAACCCTGAGGGAATTTCATGTAACACATTTTTGTGTCTAAGTTGTCCTCAATTGTCTGCATTATTAGTGCTCGATTTGTACTTACTATGGTATTTTGTGTATTTATAGGTGCGTTTGGAGAAATAATCTCTTGTGGAAAAAGTTGCTCAAATAGTGATGTTTGCACCTCTCGAGAAAAAATTAATAAAGGCACCTGCACTTTGGATAGGGGCACCACCTTCTTCTTCATTTTCAAACAGTATATTGGCGAGAAATTTGGGTTTCAACAGTAAAGGATTTACAATTTTTAAGACAAGAGTATTAACAGGAAATCTATGAGTATTAATTACCGGAGTTTTGAAACAAAGGGAAGTTATCTTCTATTAAACATGAAAGATATCTTAGAGGATTTTCTCTTGGATTTGATTCTGCGAATTAAATAAGATTTGGGTTTAATAAAGAAATTTAGAGAATATAAAAGAAGAAAAATTCTTGAAGATATTTTTAGTTAAAAAGAAGAAGATTTTGGAGTTATGGAAGAATATATTTGAGTAATGGGTTTGTGTGTATAAATAGTGAGCAAGAGAGCACATTTGGGGAGGCCGGTAGTCCGGAGCCAAGAGCATTCTTTCATTTGGAGTTTAATATTTTCATTTCTATTTTCTACTGTTTCTGATTATTTGTTATTTTAGAAAAAGGATTGTACGGTTTATTGTGAGAACTCCAATGGTGATTAATAAAATAAAATTATTTAATCATATTATCGTCTCTGGTATTATCATGAGGAGCTAAACCCCATCTCTGGGACGATGGAGGAAACCAAATCTCATGAATGCGGTAATTATATTAATTTTATTATGACTATTTGCACTGTTATTTAATTGATTTATGATTTTCGTTGAATGGTTGTCATTTCAATTGATGGTTTATGCTTGCTTAAATGTTTTGATATCCCATGCTTTAGATTTACATCCATTATTTTCGAAATCTACTTTAGGCAATGAATTAGAGTCAATGAATTTTTATGAGATATTACTGTTTAGAATTGATATTTGAACCGCATAAAATTGTTGTTTGATGAAATCCTGAGTCCCAGTGTCCCTCCATCTTATTACTCATATTTTGTATATTTTTGCTAGTTTTATTATTATCTTTAATTCAGCCTTAAAAATCAATCTCATCAAGTCCGAGTGAACGACAACCTTCTTACCACTATATAAAATCTGATCAATTTTTGGCACCGCTGCCGGGGACTTGTTTTTAGATTTGTTTTTAGGTTTTTATTTTTATTATTTTTGTTCCTTTTTACGCGTTTTGGTATTTTCTGTTTGCTTTCAGATTTGGTGCGAAGCTTATGAGAAAGAAAAAGTGTTGAAAAGTAAAGCGAAGACAAAGAAGGAAAGAAAAGAGAAATCCAAAGGAGTAAAGAAGAATATTTTTGTATATAGTCAATTTATTAGATATTTTTTTTTATTATTATTTTTAGAAACTGTAAATAGGCTTTTATTTTTGTAATCTTTTATTTTTGGACTTTTTTTTTTTTATTTTTGAACATTGGACATTGGACTTTAGTTTTTTTAAAACCCTAAGGAAGGGTTAGTTTAAATATAAACTGCACAGGGAAGGACGACAGTTAGATACTGTCTCGGCCCCTCGGGTTCGTACACTGACATAGGAGTCAGTGGCCCGAGTCGACTTCAACGGTTCATCCCCCGTCTGAAACGGGGGTAAAAATTCTAAACACCCGCGAATCCCCTGTCAGCGGGTTTACTGGATGATTTTGTATGCATATATGTTGAGGTATTGAAAACGGCTGCTTTAATTTCCTAGTAAAGGGCAAGGCCTGGCCATACAAGATAAGGGTTCGGATTTCATCACCGTTCTCTTCTTGCCCGCCTTAGGAAAACGATACCAAATGCGTACCCAAGCTTAAAATACTGACTAGAACAAGAACGATAGGGTAACGAGCTTAATAGCAAAGTCATTCGAAAAATATTGGTTACTCTTTTAAGCATACTTCGAAGTTCATGACGGTTTCTGTAAGTTGAATGCGCCACCTTGTAATGCCGGTGAGGCCTTGGGTATCAAAGCTCCATCGAGCTTCCCTCGTCTCTATTTAGCTTACTTTAACTCAGATTGATTCCAGAGGGGTCTGCTTAAATTGTAACGAATTCCCTTTTGAAGGATTAGAAGTTGGTCTAGAAACAATCTAAGTGGAGCCATCATGATTTTTGTTTGCTAGAAATCAGTAGGTTTGTTATGGTCGAGTCAGCCTTGTTTGTGCTTGTGTAGTCCCTTGCAGTTAGGATGTCAAACTGGTATTATAATAGCCATCACAATGAATATGAATATCCAACTGAACAATATGGACATCACTCTTTTTATGACCAGAGTGTGAATAGTGGTTGGGAACGCCAACCTTTTGAAGGTTATGGGTCATACCATGGTGAGCCCAATTACTATCCACACGTGCATCAGTCTTACGAGCAAGAAGATTATAATACTAGTTTTTCGTATTTAGAGGATGCAATCAAACTATTGAAAACTAGTCCCTATTATGATCCTTCTGAACTTGTTCTTCCTTTAGAAGAGTCTCTCAAACAACTAACTGAGAATACAAATAGGTTTGTGTTAGAAATGGATAAACAAAATGCACCTATGAGTGAACCTTCTATACACGATACCATAAGGAAGTCATGTGAGTCGAGTCACGATACCATAAGGAAGTCATGTGAGTCAATTCAAAAGCTTTTGTTAAAGGCCCAGAACAGAACTGCTCGAAATAATCTTAGTGTTTCCAATAGTACCCTTGAAAATGAGGATAATTATTTGATTAATCAAGATGACGAGGTTAGAATTGATAACACTACTTGTTTAGATGAGGTTCGACCATTTTCATGTTATCATGATGTGGATAGTGTTGATGGAGAATCTGAAGTTTTTAGGCATAATGATCAGGAATTTGTTTCTCCAATTGAGCTTTATAAGGATAATAATATTGCTAGTTTAAATCCAAATAATTTTAATAATTATTCACATATTCAAAAGGATGAGGATTTGACTAGAAATACCCCCGTTTTAGACGATGCAGTATTTCCTTTTTACGAAGCCGATGATAGTTTTGAGGAACGAGTTTATTCTGAGAATATTGTTTTAGAGTCTAGCTATTTAGAAATATTAGACTTAGAAAAAGAAAATGAACTTGTAGAGATGAGTGAGGATGAACCTGACTTGGAAGAATCAATTGACCATTTTCAGGAATCAGGTGACCTTGAAATTAGGGAAGTTGTTACTAGTCTTTCTAGAGACACTGAAAACTCTAAGTTTGGGGGTGATTATAATTCTCCATGTGCTTTAACTCTTAGAAAGGTCCCTAACTTGGGACTTGACATATGTGCCTCAACCATTCTAAAAGATTATCTTCATACACTTTTTCCTGAACCTAGTTGTGTCCATAAAGAAGTTCAGTTGTTAGAAACCCATCCTCTGGTTGATGTGGTTAACCCGGGCTATGATACCACGATTGACTTTGTTTTCCCACCAAAACCTTCCTTCCAATTGTGGGAACGTATAAGTTTCAGATGTGTCAATTATTAAGTTTTGAGACTAAACCTAATTACTTTAGGAGATTAGGGTCGACACATTTGCTTAAGAATGACCACTACTGTGGTCAACTGTGTGAGTCAAGTCTGATTGACTTAGAGGATACCCAGTTATTCAGGTTATTGTTATGTGCTTCTAAGTTCTTAATTGAGTATTTCCAGACTCTAGAACCTGATCTTCAGGATACTGCCTTTGAGAAAATCCAGCCGATGAAATTTTTTATCTAGACCCTTTTATAGAGCCTGAACCCGAACCACAACTAGATGTAGTTGTCTTAAACAAAAAAATAGATAAGGGTGTGTTGGATATCTTCCCGGTCTCGTTGCGCTTTCTCTTCTTGTGGTTAGCACTTTTTGATCTAGATGACCTGCAGTTATTCCGGGTGCTGCTATATGATTCTTCGAGGTGACTAATATCTTCCATTGTCTGGCTGAAGACTTTAAACATAGCACTTCTTGGGAGGTAACCCAATATTCATGCGACACGGTAATATCTTTCCTTAACTCTTTTGCTTCAAGTGGTAACAGTTTCTCCTTGTTCATGCATTTAATTTTATCCTTAGAACATTGAGGATAATGTTAGATTTAAGTTTGGGGGTATGGGAGAAACTTTTTAGTTGCAATAATAAACTCCACAGACTAGAAATTTATGCTTATTAAGGTTGGCACTAACCAATCTAAGTGGATGGGAACATCTTGGTTGTAGGAGTTGAGGAACCAATCTGATTGGATGGAAACATCTAAAGAGTCTATTCATAAAAGCACAGAGCTCAGGTGTTAGAATTAAAAAAAAAACATGGTAGTTTCGCCATATCTCGTTGAATCCTTTTCACCTTCTGTTTTTATTTTCTTATAAGTGATTGGGTGAAATAGAGTGATTGAGATACCACAAAAAAAAAAAAAAAAAGACCTGACCATCAGACCAACCGGAATAAATTCAATAAAGTCGACCACTGGTGCCCTTGTATATGCCAGTTGTGTTTACCTAGAGTTAGGATTATCACCCGATGGTTCTCTTGTATATGCCACATTTGTGTTGATATTAGTCGACCGGTATCTCACCCATTAGGATAGGTTCACCTTAGTCACATCAAAACCATCTACATTTTTCTCTACATCCATCTTCTTAATCTTTCCATGTGATTGGTTGACTCTGGTTATGATGTCTAGAAACTATCTGAGTAGAGCTCTGTCACTTTATATGAATTTTAGTATGCTTAATTACAAACTCGTGTACATCAATTGGAATTTCGCATCAGGGTAATTCCTCCCGTAGTCAATGAGAGTATGCCAACCAAGGAGATTCTTTAGTGCTTTCCAAGGTTCTACGTAGATAGCTAGGGTCTGGAGTAAATGTTTTGTGGGTACACCTCTGGTAAACCCTCCCGATACTATAACTCGGCCACTAGGGCCACCTAGGGGTTCAAAGACTTGTTGCACATGCTAAGTGGAATCTCGATGCCTACGACAGTGAGTTAGGATTTTAATTTCTAGAATAAATTTGCTCGAGGACTAGCAAATAACCCTCTAGGCGAATCAAATGTGGAAATCTGAAATTCTTCTAGTTACTTAGCTTTTACCTCCTTAAGTTGTTTTATTTTCGCTTTACTACTCTTACAAACTATGTATTTTCATGAATCTTGAAATTCTTTTATCTTTTTAGTACCTCCTTATTTGCGAGATAGATAATGCATCTTCTTTATTAATTCCCATACTTTCCTCTCATTATCTTTCTTGCGAAAACTTAGTCTGTCTCCTGCACAATACTTAAATATTTAGTTTGTATAAGTTCATTTTTATTTCATGTACGTCAATTTCGCAGTCCTGTTCGTATTTTTCTGCAAAATTTCGCTATTGTGAATTCGCTATCAAATATATGTTGGAATTTTCCAAAATTCCATTCAGTATTATTCTCTTATGTGGTCTTATTTTGCCTTCCTAAGTAAAGGTCTTATTTTGCCACTCTTTATTTTTGCGACAAAATCGCAGGACGTCTTTACATTTTCATGTAATGACCCATTGATCTTGCCTTATCACTTTTTTGTATTATTGCCTCAGCAGGATATTTTTCATGCGACAATATGACAGGCCTAAACATTCTTGCGAAATAAAGCCCCATGACATTGCCGTCTTGCGACGAAATCGCAGGACGTCTTTACACTTTCGTGTACTGTCCCATTGACCTCGTCTTATCTTTCTCTAGTATTATTGCTTCTGCAGGATCATTGCAAAAATATGACAAGCCTTAATACTCCTGTGAGTAAAAAGCCTCATGACATTTGCGTCTTTGACACTTATCAGCTCCCTAATGGAGGGTGCCGCCCTTATCATCCCCCTGGTTGCCCCTTTAAGGAGGCGTACCTCTACCATACAAGGTTGGCTCCTCCCATCCGGTCTTAACAACAACCAGTTGTTTTCGCGGCCTCTTATCCCTTCGCCGATACGGCTCATGGTTACAAGACCGCACCCTAATTGGGGTTTTCTTCGGGCCGAGTGCATCATAGCCAAGACTTGACAAGAATGGATAGGTATGCTCCAGACGCCCCAAGCACTCTTGGCTCAACCGTGTACCTCGGTGCCTTGATCGATTTCTACACTCCTTAGGAGAGACCTTCTCACCTTAGTCGTCCAACCTAAGTCATAAGTTTAAGTTAAAAATCCAAGGCGCCTCTCCTGGATGGGTGTTATTAACCCCCAGTCTCCATGACCCAGGTTTTTGGGCCGGTATAACCTTTCCCTGAGCCATGTAATAGGTCTTCCCCTTCAATGACGCACTTTAGGTCTTACTTTTGCCTCTTGCGAAATTTTATTCGCGAACTAGGGTGTACGCCAAAGTTGGGTGCCTCTGTCCTTTTTGTTCATTCTTGTATTTTCTTTTGTAAAAATCATAAATTCTGCGAAATTATCGCATATCTTCCATCTGTTACCATCCGATACATTTTATGCGAAATAATCGCATATTTGCATTCTGTTTCGATAGAAATAATTTCTGCGTAATTATCGCATTTTTCACAAACATAACTTCGCAATTGTAAGTATCTTCTTCTATCTTTCTGTTCCCTAGTAACTTTTGCTGAATCTGTTAGGGATAATACTTCTTTAGATACAATCTATTCCATGGCCTATCAAGCTTATGACCAGTGTCTTTTCCCTCAGGATCCATCAATTGATATGCCCCTGTTCCAATTATCTCTTTAATGATGTAAGGTTCGTCCCATTTCTTTTCTAATTTTCCATCATTTCCTCTCTGATACACTGGTATTTCTCGCAGCACCAAATCACCAGGCTGAAATTCTCTTATCTTGACTCGCTTATTATATTCTCGAGCTAATCTTCGCTGATAGTTCTCCATATGCTGTAGAGCCTTCTCCCTCTTTTCTTATAATTCATCAAGCTTTGATAAAATCATATCCGCACTTAGATTTTTCTCTCATGCTTCTCTCTTTGTAGTGGGAATAATGACTTCAGTTGGTAGCACTGCTTCAACTCCATATGTTAAACAGAAAGGTGACATTCCTGTAGCTTCTCGCCTAGTTGTATTATAAGACCAAATTGCATTAGGCACTTGTTCACACCATGCTTTATTATGCCCTTCCAACTTATTCTTCAACGTATCTGCAATTGTCTTATTTGTTGCCTCTGCTTGTCCATTACTTTGTGGATATAAAGGTGTGGATTTCCCACACTTTATCTTAAATGCATTAAGCAACATTTCTATATTCTGCCCTTCGAATTGTTTTCCATTATCAGACACCAACTGTGCAGGAATTCCAAATCTACAAATAATATTTTCGAATATGAAAGTGAAAACGTCTTTATCGCGGATATGATGTACTGCCTTTACTTCTGCCCACTTTGTGAAGTAATCTGTTGCGACAATCAAATATCTTCTTTCCCCGGATCCTGATAAAAATGGTCCCACAATATCTAATCCCCACTTTCCAAAGGGCCACACACTTGTTGAAGATGATAAAGGTGCTCCTGGTGCATGTATTCTCTTACCGTGCCACTGGCACTCTTCGCAACGCTTTGATACTTCTTTCTTATCTTCATACATGTATGGCCAATAATATCCTTGTATTTTCGCTTTGTATGCCAAAGATCTTCCTCCACTATGGTTACCAGCATCCCCATAATGTAACGCTTTCAATATTTCCTCTCCTTCTTTTCGTGTCAAGCATCTAAGCGATGGTCCGCTAAATGATCTTCGATACAATACCCCATCTCTGAGTTCCTAATTCGTCGCACGACTCTTTAACTTATGTGCTTGATGAGTGCCAAATAGTGCATATTTATACATCTATTTATTGGCATTTTACTCATCTTTTGCGCTTAGAAATCAGATATTATCCCATATTCTGTGTTTTCTTTGTTTTCAAGAATAAATACTTGTATTAATTAATTTTGTGTTTTTAGGTAATAAATAAAGCTCGGAGAATCTGAGGAGCCAAAAGAGCGAAGAATTGGAGTCAAGCATCTATGGAGCGGATAGCCAAAGCCCGCGCGCAAATCAGTTGCAACCCAACAAGGAAGACTTGGGCTAGAGCTACCCATGACCCGGATCCGAGCCCGTCCACTCCAAACCGTTGAGATCTCTCTCATCCACATCCTATGGTCGCTTCCTGCCTCCTCATCAACCCTCGATGTACTCGCGCAACACCGGATCGCTCCAAAAACCGGCTACCTCCCTCGGCCGTTCGGATCCTCCACCCCGCTAGATCCTACGCTCGCTGAGCGTTCTTATCATCCCATTTGTTCGTGCCTCACAAATGAAGCCACCATACCCTATACCCTATCGACCCATACTCATTTCTCTTCTCACCTTCTATTTCTTCTCTTCTCTCTTTCCCACGAGCTCTGCAAACCCAGCTCCTCCCCCCCATGCCTTTGCAGAGCCGCCTCACCACCACCAACTCCTTTATCTCTTCATCATCACCATCATCACCACAACTCCCACTTTGCACCACCCACCTCTCTAGCTCTTATTTTCTCTCTCTTAGCTTCTGCAACCCTAGAAGCTAACTTAGAGAAGATAAGAACTAGGGTTAGGTTAGCCAACAACCATGCATGGCGTTTAAGAGCCGCTGAAGAAGGGAACAAATAAATCAGAGTATGGGTTGAACTGTTTTCCAATTAATTTCATTTTTATAATAAATTAGGGTTTGGTTGATTTTGGATGTATAAATACAACTGAGGGGTTTGTGTAGAAACTACGCCTGGGCTAGCCAGTGCTTCATTTAGTTTTGTTCTTGTTGTTTAGATGTTTTAATTCAAAGTGCTAGGGTTTGAGATGAAACCCTAGTTCACAGTTCTGCTATTCAACTATAATTGATGTGTTTTTGCATGCTTAAAGTTTAAGAGAAATTCAATTTAAACATCTCAATGCTCTGCTCTCACAATGAATGTCAAGCATCCATTGTAGTTAGGATAACATTGTCTTTGAGTATGTTTCACTCATGCTTTAACTGACATTGCTATTTCTTTGATTATGTGTGCTTAACTAGACATGTAATGCTCTGAGTAGCACCTTTAGCTGATAATTGATCATCCACCTGGTGAAACTCCTTAGGTATATGGTAGCCTGACACACTTCCTTTACTTGTATTAGGAACAAGAATTCTCAATTTAGTTGAAGCTCATAACTGGAACTAGAGGTGGATTTGATAACCCAAGCACTCCTCTGTCACTATCTTTTACCTTAGTTTAGGTTCATTGTCATTTCAACCTCAGTCGCTTCGACACCAATAATACTGTGTTACATTACCTTCACTTGAAATCAGTTTTAGAAAGCCATTGATCACATATAGGGCACCACAAGTCTCTGTGGTTCGACCCGCACTTGCTCAGTCCTACAACCAAGACACCGTGCACTTGCGGTATAACCGTAGGCCGTAAAAATAATCCACTCTTTCAGGCCTACCAAGTTTTTGGCGCCGCTGCCGGGGACTTGGCGCGTGCCCTTTTGATTTTCGGCTAGACTTAACTGTTTCATTCTCATCTCTGTATATATTCTTTTGCATTCTTTGCTTGTCTTCTTGTTTTAGTATAACTTAGTTTAAGTTTTTAACTTGCATTTGTAACTTAGCATTGTAAGTTTATTTGTCTGCATTTCTCCCCTGTACATTTTCATTTTGTATTCCCTGTATTTGCATAAGCATGATAACTTAGCTGTTTTCTTTCATTTTCATCTCAGTTCATCTCAAGTCATCTCAGTTCTTGTAGCTTCTTGTTTTCTTGCATCTCAGTTCATTAGGGCATATTTCATTACCTTTGGTGTATCCTCATTGCATCTTTAGTATAACTTGTAAATAGCCTTGCACTTATAATCATCATAACTAGTGCTGTCACTTAGTGTGATTATCACTTTGCATCTGAGCTACAACTTAATAAGTGACTTTGTAAGCATCACTGCCTTATCCCAGTCTGTCCAAGTTATTCTCAGGTACCTGTAAGCTGTTGAGCAGGCCCAAGAAAGAAAAGGTGCTTCTTTGTGCTTGCCAAGCCAACCCAAGGCGCGGACACAGTGATCTCTGCAGACTTGCGATACTTGCTCTGCTTGCTGTGAGGCTGTGCTACTCACTACCCTGTGAGTAAGGTAAGCTCACCAAATACTATATTTTGTGAGTCTGTGGAGCATTGAATGATTGCCCTGTGAGCATAACCCCTTATGCATGCTGTGAGCTGCTCTTAAACCTGCCCTGTGCTTGTGTGAGACCCTGTGTATTGCTTTGTATGAAACTGCTTTCATAGCATACATGTGAGCTAATCTGCCCTGAGCTCACCTAAACCTCAATCTTCCCTGAGCTCCAGCCCTGAAGCTAGTGAGCCTCAGAGCATACATGTGAGCCACCACTGTGTTGAAAATATTGATTGTGTATAACCTGAGCATGCCCTGGAAATCATTGAAATATAAACTAGTTTCCCTGCTAAGTCTTGCTTGCACCTGAGATAGATGCTGTGAGCATTCTCCAGCCCCTGTAGCTGTGAGTGTGAATAAGTATCCTGAGAAACCAAACTGTGTTGTATGCTCTGTGTGTTTTGAGCACATAAACCCTTGCTAACTGAACTGTTCAACTGAACACAAACCAGCCAACTTTGAGTATGTGTGCAAACCCCGAGTCACTTTTTGAATTTGCTTTGAGCATCGACCCGTAACCTCTTGAAAACCCCGAGCTCAGCCCTGTGTCTCATTACTCTTCACAATGCTAGCTCTGCTGATATGCGCAACAGTGAAACTGTGCTAAACATCTTGTAGAGTTAAGCTTAAACCAAATGATCCTAGGGTACACCTACCAACATCTTGCTTGAGTTGTCTTTGCTCTCGGACACGAGCTTTGAGAGCACGCCAACCTAAGGCGAGCTGAATTGCCAAGCTCTGCACAACCCAAACCAGCACTACACAACCACCGGGCTTGCACACACCGGGCTTGCACATACCAAGTAACATGCACACAACCGAGCCCAAGACCATCAATGCAGGCTTGCACTCTGCATAACCAGAGCCCACCATCAACTGGGCCGACCGACCACACCGGCTTTAAACAAAATCGAGCCCACAGTTCCACTAGGCTTTACACAAACCTGGCTTTTGCACTCTTCCACCGGGCTAGTTAAACCCACATCTGTTGGGCTGTACACACAACCCACATAATCAACCATAAGCCTCTCTGTGGGCAGGATCTGGGCTTACACCAAACTAAGCCCACAAGAACACAAGCACCCAGGTGAGCTTTCTCACTGGGCTGCTTAGGCTAAACCTATTAGCTAGGCTGTGCAACCAATCTGGGCCATTTAACTGTTGGGTTTGAACACTTTCACTTGGCTAACTCAACCTAAGTTTTGCAAACACTTTGGGCTGCAACCACACATAATCCCAATAAACCAAATGAAACCCAATAAACCAAACCAATCCCACCAAAACCAAAATTAGATTGTGAGTTCAATTTGAGAGCTAAATCATGTCAGGATTTTGGTCCGCATCTGGGGATTCAAACAAATCCCTTAGAGAGCTTGCTTACGGGCACCTTTCACGGGATGAACACCCCACATACCATAGTGACTTTAGGGAATTATATGGGCCTTCTCGGGGCCACGATCTCACATACCCTAATCATTATGATCACATACATCATCCACCACAAGGTTGAAAATGAACAATTTTCTCATACCCAAATCATCACTTTTAGATCATTATGAAATGCATGCTTGCACCTTATGTGGTGGCTTAGACCACCTCGAAAAGTACTTGTTATATTTTGCATGCTTTTAGACAGTCTAGGGAAAACCATGATAATCCAATATACGAAGTGTCTAGAAGTGATTATTGGGACCATAATCAACCCCGCACACATGCATCATTCACCACAATGGGGAGATGAACAATTTTATACTCCCCCAACTCCTAGTTTGCAATCAATAATGGATACACTCATAGAGCAAAATGCTAGGCTTGAAATGAATGCAATGCATGACCATCCATATAGCAACATGTCTGAATTTCCCTTCTCTAGTGAACCTCATGCACAACCATACAATGAATATCCATATGAGGAATGCATACCCACTAGTGAAAACTCTCCTTTCATTGAACAACATAATGAACTTCTTGAATTTAGTCAAAACCTTGAGCAATATCAAAAGTCAACTGACCAAAGGTTTGCGAGCTTAGAACTCAAATTGAGTCAAATCCTGATGCACTAAATGAGGAAAGGGAGGAACTTCGAGATGAAATGAATGTTAGGGAAATGCATTTGTGCTATGATGATGATGATGATGAATATGAAGAGCATGTGTATTTTGAAAATGTAGTAGAATCTTTAGGTTCGGAGACATTAATTGTCTCTTACGTGAACCCTATGAATGATGCTTCTTCGATATTCATGCATGTGATGTTGATATGGATCCCGTGGAATTGTCCTGTGAAAGTGAACATGATTTACCCTCTTTTGACTTTGGGAAAGTGTGTGATGGTGCAAATGATTTTATAAATAAAAATAACGTAGATGTACCTAACCTCTCTCCTGAGTCACAAATTGAAACTCCTTCACCCAACCTAGGTGTAGTTTGTCACAAAATTGCAAAACCAACTTTTATGAAAATGCCTAACTTAGGCCTAGAGCTTTGTGCTTCCCAAGTCCTCTTGGACTATTTTGCATCAAAGTATAACACTCTTAAGGAGCCACAGTTGGAATATGTATGTCTGCCTGTAATTAGCAAAACTCATTTTGAGTTAGACCTTTTGCATGATGTACATTTAAAATTGCAAGATTTTGTTCTCACAAACACACCCGTTCACAAATTTAGGTTTGGGGGAAACTCCTTCACATCTGCAATCTTACTTGCACTCTCTTGTTATATCTGTGTAAGGCTGTTGATGTTTGTATATATTTTCTATTGGGTTGATCCTCAACTCTTTAGACTGTTGGTTTATGGTGAATTTTTGTATATAATCCAGTAGGACTTGTTAAATTTTCTTTTCTTGATTCGGTTGAGTCTTCTTGCACATATATTATGCTAATCCAATATGATCTCCACTGAGAATGTTGGATTTTAGCCTTGACTAATGAAGCTCAACCTTGCTCCCGCCGACATCCGGTAATCTCTTCCCTTTTTCTCTTATCAGCATAGTTCTCTCGGTATGTGACTGTTTAAATTTTTTCTATCTGTCGACACATTGAGGACAATGTTTGTTTTAGGTTTGGGGGTGCATTTGCATTTAGAGTTTTTAGTCTTTTTAACCTTTTATTTCAATTTAAAAAAAAAAAAAAAAAAAAAAAAAACTCTTTTTGTAAAACCTCCAACTTTTAGAGATTTTAGAGTCACTAGCATGCTTCTAGCTATGTTTACATAGAGATTCTGACCGAAATAACAGAACTTGGAAGTCTTAGGAGAACGCAATCGGGTTCCTTAGTTGATTAGAGCGTTAAAATTGGATTTAACCATACCGGAGGACGAATTAGGTGCTGTTTAGATATTCGGTAGTAGAATTGTGATCACCCATAGTGGAGACTACCCTTTTTACATCAAGCGAGGTACCGACCTTCACTCTTTGTGACTTTCTAGAAAAGCTTTTAGAGTGTGTGTCACCGTACGTCAATTCCGGGTAGGAATGGTGAGCTACCCAACTTCGCACCACTTTCAGCACTACTTTTGATCTTTTGAGTGCTAATTTTGTCAATCATGAGGGTGACGTCTAAAGATGAAAACTCCTTCTAAATACCGATTTGTAGTTAGCATCATTCTCTCTCTCAATCAGCAAGACCCATAGAAACACATCATCGTCAGCAACCGAGAGCGAGAATCGGAATATTGAAAGAAAAGTTGAGATAGTCCAAGGTTTTTATGCAACAAAGAAAAGAAAGAAAATAGGATGAGAATTAATGAAGTTTGTGAAAAATTGAGTTTATCGTTTTATTGTAACTTAAAAAAAAAAAAAAAAAAAAAAAAAAAAAAAATAGTCAAGTTTTTGTAAAGTTCAGAAGTTCGTCATCAACAGTCGAAGACCGAAGAATGAAGACGTTTCTATGGTTTCTTATGAGAGAATGATATTAATTGCCGATCGGGTGAGAAGGTAGTAAGTACTCCCATCCTTGCTATGGTTGATTTCCTTTCTTAGAGATCATCAGAAAAAGATTCTTTTTGTCCACACTTCTGTGAGGTCTCCAGATTTTATTTCGGAAGGTTATCCTTCTTACCTACAACGGGTGCAGGATTTCTCTCTTTACTCCTGCCTGCACACATGAGAGACTAAAAAAGCGATCTTTTTGAGTGCAATTATCATAAAACCTTAATGGTGAGGCAGAAGTCGAGGCTTATGATCACAATCGAATCCGAATTCTTTCATATGGTATGGTTACTTCTCGCTCAGCACTTAAGGATGAGAATGCGTTCTTCGATAGTTCTAACTTCTGTTACTAGCATGCAGAAACTCTATGTCCTCATAGCTTCTTGGAGGCTTGAGACTCTTTTACACTCCGAAGTTGGAGAAGGTTTTGTGGGTACACCTCTTGTAAACCCTCACGAGACTACAACTCGTCCACTAGGGACACCTAGGGGTTTAAAGGCTTAGTGCATACGCTAAATGCATTCGAGAGACCTGCGACAGGGGTATAGTTAGGATTTCTTATTTTTGTTTTACTTGAGGACAAGTAAAATTCAGGTTTGGGGGTATTTGATGAGTGCCAAATAGTGCATATTTATACATCTATTTATTGGCATTTTACTCATCTTTTGCGCTTAGAAATCAGATATTATCCCATATTCTGTGTTTTCTTTGTTTTCAAGAATAAATATTTGTATTAATTAATTTTGTGTTTTTAGGTAATAAATAAAGCTTGGAGAATCTGAGGAGCCAAAAGAGCGAAGAATTGGAGTCAAGCATCTATGGAGCAGATAGCCAAAGCCCGCGCGCAAATCAGTTGCAACCCAACAAGGAAGACTTGGACTAGAGCTACCCATGACCCGGATCCGAGCCCGTCCACTCCAAACCGTTGAGATCTCTCTCATCCACATCCTATGGTCGCTACAGCCTCATCATCAACCCTCGATGTACTCGCGCAACACCAGATCGCTCCAAAAACCGGCTACCTCCCTCAGCCGTTCAGATCCTCCACCTGCTAGATCCTACGCTCGCTGAAGCGTTCTTATCATCCCATTTGTTCGTGCCTCACAAATGAAGCCACCATACCCTATACCCTATCGACCCATACTCATTTCTCTTCTCATCTTCTCTTTCTTCTCTTCTCTCTTTCCCACGAGCTCTGCAAACCCAGCTCCTCCCCCATGCCTTTGCAGAGCCGCCTCACCACCACCAACTCCTTTATCTCTTCTGTCACCATCATCACCACAACAGAGACCCACCACCACCCACCTCTCTAGCTCTTATTTTCTCTCTCTTAGCTTCTCGCAACCCTAGAAGCTAACTTAGAGAAGATAAGAACTAGGGTTAGGTTAGCCAACAACCATGCATGGCGTTTCGAGAGCCGCAGAGAAGAAGGGAACAAATGAAATCGAGTATGGGTTGAACTTGTTTTCCAATTAATTTCATTTTTATAATAAATTAGGGTTTGGTTGATTTTGGATGTATAAATACAACTGAGGGGTTTGTGTAGAAACTACGCCTGGGCTAGCCAGTGCTTCATTTAGTTTTGTTCTTGTTGTTTAGATGTTTTAATTCAAAGTGCTAGGGTTTGAGATGAAACCCTAGTTCACAGTTCTGCTATTCAACTATAATTGATGTGTTTTTGCATGCTTAAAGTTTAAGAGAAATTCAATTTAAACATCTCAATGCTCTGCTCTCACAATGAATGTCAAGCATCCATTGTAGTTAGGATAACATTGTGCTGAGTATGTTTCAGCTCATGCTTTAACTGACATTGCTATTTCTTTGATTATGTGTGCTTAACTAGACATGTAATGCTCTGAGTAGCACCTTTAGCTGATAATTGATCATCCACCTGGTGAAACTCCTTAGGTATATGGTAGCCTGACACACTTCCTTTACTTGTATTAGGAACAAGAATTCTCAATTTAGTTGAAGCTCATAACTGGAACTAGAGGTGGATTTGATAACCCAAGCACTCCTCTGTCACTATCTTTTACCTTAGTTTAGGTTCATTGTCATTTCAACCTCAGTCGCTTCGACACCAACAATACTGTGTTACATTACCTTCACTTGAAATCAGTTTTAGAAAGCCATTGATCACATATAGGGCACCACAAGTCTCTGTGGTTCGACCCGCACTTGCTCAGTCCTACAACCAAGACACCGTGCACTTGCGGTATCACCGTAGGCCGTAAAAATAATCCACTCTTTCAGGCCTACCATGTGCCTCCAATCTATTCCTTGGTACTTCTCCTCTCTCCAGGTATGCATGAAGTTCAGTTTTCCAATCTGCGACCTTATTCGCCTCTTCATCTTCCACACCTTTTATCATCATCACATCTGCTTCTTCCTCCTCTTCTTTGTTGATTGATGGCGAAAGAAGCGTCTGTATCTTTATGCATCTCGCAGTCGGATCTATTATCATGCTTGGGATAAAAGCAAAGGCATCTGCTGGTCTGTTATCCTTCCTTGATATATGCCTCCACTTTTGGAGTAATAATAAAAACAGAGAAAAGGAAGAGAGAACAACTTTTCATTAACCAGAGAGACAACAACGTTACATAGGTATGATATTTTATTTATACAAGAAAGGGCGGAAATCCTAGTATTGTAGTGGACCGCACATCCATGGGCCATAGGCCCTATAACACTCCCCCTTGTGCGGTTCAATAACAAAATTTTATACATAATGCTTCACATATAATGCTTTGTATGTAGTTCTTTAAATGTCGTCCTCTTCTTGATGACTCGTGCCGAAATCAACATTAAAACTTTGACAAGGAAAAACCCAGTGAGACAAAAACTTGGTACAACTCTTCACATGTAGTACCTCACATGTTGTCTCGTAATTTACATGTAGTTCATCACATAAAATACGATATTCAAAGACCGACGAGTCTAAGTTAATTGTCTCGCCGTGAAAACTTCGTCAGGAAAACCCAGAGGGACAAAACCTGAACTAAAGAAAAAAACAGTATAATATTAAGAAAACTTAGAACATAGTTGGACTCAAATATGTTACCTCATTAAAACCTTGACAAGGAAAACCCAGTGGGATAAAACCTTGATAAAGGGAAAAGAGTACAACGTGACAGATGCAAGTAAAGGTGATCCGTTGCAGATGATCACTTTGCTCCGTTGAAATTGACTAGTTGATACACAACTCTTAAGGCAGAAAATCCTCGTGCGAAGACAATAGCCTTAGATGGGAAATTACATTCCCGGTGTTTCTTGTTGTCTCATTAAAAACCTTGCCGAGTAACAAAACCCTGTGGGAAAAAGCAACCTCGGTGAAGGGAAATAGTTCAACAAACCATTAGATGCTCCCCCTGATGTTAGACAATTTTCATTAGTCTAATGCAGTCAAAAGGAGTTTATCACACTTTAGTTTGGTGACTTGAAAGTTTATAAGACCATGTTGTTGATTCTGGAAGTTACATTGCTTAACAGACTATCGCGTTTCATTTCTTTGATTCAGATATTTTTAGTAATATCAACGACGATCTTTATGTCTTCAACGTTCAACATACTTGATGTTTTTGGCGTTGTCTCGCTAAAAACCTTGTCGAGTAACAAAACCCTTTGGGACAAACTATTCTCAATCGAAGGGAAAAAGAGTACAACACAACTTCAATTTCGAAGTAAAATATGTGGACATCATATCCTTGGATCCTCCCCCTGATGTCGGCATCTCCCCCAGATTACTTTCAGAGTTTTTCCAGACAGTTCCTTTAGTCATATACTTTTCGAAACTGAATATCGGTAATGACCTAGAAAATAGTCTACCATATCTCCCCTGATTACTTTCGTTGGAGAAGAGATTATTGTTCCTTCATAATCAACAGCTTTTGGATTGCACTTTCATTAGCATTCCTTTTAATTTCTTTGCAGGGATAAAACAAACTCATGCAATGGTTACTTTTAAGTATATGATTACGTTCATTATACTATTCCAATGATGTTGCGATGGCGCCAGCTATATCTAGCTAACAAGTTCACCGAGGATGTAATGGTAGGCCTGGAAAGATGTTTATATTAATGCCTACAGTGATAACCGCAAGTGCACGACGTCTATCGGAGGCGTGGCAAGTACGGGTCGAACCACGGAGACTTGTGGTGCTCTGATTGATCTAAAGGCTTACTACTTACTGCGATTTCGGTGACGGTAACACAATTATGGTTTGTTGTCGAAGCGGCGAGATGAAATGAAGTGACTCTAAACTAAGGTATAAGATAGTGACAAAGGGGATACTAGGGTCTTCAAATCCACCACTAACTCCTATTATGAGTTCAACTCGCCTGAGCTTTCTTGTCCTGTGACTGATAAGGGCAGGGTGTCAATTCCACCACCTATCTAAGGGGTTTCTCCATGTAAAGCTTCAAATAACAGCTAAAGTACTAACCCGAGTATTAGTTGTCTAATTAAGCACAACTAATCAAGGGAATTAGCAATTGTATCTAAGGTTTGAGCTGCAATACACTCAACACAAGTTGTGATCTAACTACAATGGATACAAGGCATCCATTGTGAGAGAAAAGCATTGGGCATTTATAATTGAAGATGTCCGATAATTTAAGCACTCAAAAACATCTCAAACAAGATTGAAATCAAAAACAGGAATTAGGGTTTCGGTGAAACCCTAGCACTCTAAATTAAAACATCAAAAACACAATTAAACTACAATTAAACCTAATTGGTGCTCTCAGCTAGCCTGGGCATTCCCAAAATCGTTCTCTACCTCTTATTTATACCTCCAAACATAAACCCTAATTTTACTTTAAAATAGAAATTAAATCAAATTGACTCTCACCCACGTCTCTCGAATCGCTTCTCTCTTCTCGTCACTTGGCTCGAGCTCCATCCGTCCATAGTTGGTGAAACCCTAGCTCTTATTTTCTCTAAGTTAGCTTCTAGGGTTGGGAGAAGCTAAGAGAGAGAAAACTAGGGCTAGAGAGGTGGAGAAGGTGGTGCGGCTGTTGCAGGGAAGGTTGGTGTTGTGTCAGGAGGTGATGGGAGTGATGAAGGTGATGACTGCAACAAGTATGGTCGGGGAGGAAGGGTATGGTCTCTCGCAATCTGTCGGGGTGAGGGAGAGAGAGAAGAAAGATAAGAAGGAAAAGAAAATGAGGGTAGGTCGATTAGGGTATAGGGTTTGGTGGTTTGAGTGTTGAGCGGGCACGGCGAGGGTTTGATGAAGAGGCCTCGGCGAGCGTTGGATGAAGCGGCACGATCCGAACGGGTGAGGGAGGCTCGGAGTAAACCGGTGTTGAGCGGGAGCATCAAACGTTGATGTGCAAGGCGGAGCGACCGTTGGATGTAGGCGAGGAGATCTCAATAGCTCGAAATGATGGGCTTGGATCCGGGTCGTGGCCGGAGTTGGATAGCTCGAGCCCATGTCTTGTAGATGAGTTGCTACTTGTTGGGTTGCAACCGATGCGCGCGCGGCTTTGGCTTTTGCTCCATAGACGCTTGACTCCAATTCTTTGCTCCTTTGGCTCCTCGATTCTCCGAGCTTTATTTATTACCTAAAAACACAAAATTAATTAATACAAATATTTATTCTTGAAAACAAGGAAAACACGAGAATATGGGATAATATCGATTTATGAACACAAAAGATGAGTTATGCCAATAGATAGATGTATAAATATGCAATATTTGGCACTCATCAAATACCCCCAAACCTGAATTTTACTTGTCCTCAAGTGAAACAGAAATGAAGAAATCCTAACTATACCCCTGTCACAGTCTCTCGAATGCATTTAGCGTATGCACTAAGCCTTTAAACCCCTAGGTGTCCCTAATGGACGAGTTGTAGTCTCGTGAGGGTTTACCGTGTACCCACAAAACCTTCTTCAACTTCGAGTGTAAAAGAGTCTCAAGCATCCAAGAAGCTATGAGTATATAGAGTTTCGCATGCTAGTAACAAGAAGTTAGAACTACCAAAGAACGCATTCTCATCCTTAAGTGCTTTGCGAGAAGTAACCATACCATATGAAAGAATTCGGATTCGATTGTGATCATAAGCCTCGACTTCTGCCTCACCATTAGGGTTTTATGATAATTGCACTCAAAAAGATCGCTTTTTTAGTCTCTGATAGGTGTAGAATACACCGTATTTACTATCTAGAGTTTTTGCTTTCTTTGCTATTTTTCGTGTGAATTATGTACTTTACGCGTGCTTTTGAGTTTTATAGGTGCAATGGAGTCACACGGAGGAAAAGAAGGAGAAGTTACCCAATTTGAGCAAAAGGGCGAAATTGTCATCTCACAGGCAAGTGATACATGGAGCTGACCCAAGGTTAAGGGGCAACTCTATTAGGAGGAGTGTTAAATGACAGCCAGAAAATGTTAAGGGACTGCCAGCTGGGTAGCCCTTATCAAGGTGACTGACACTGGATATAACCCTACTCCCATAACCCCTTATCCACTTCGCCTGGGTGGCTATAGCCAGCCTCATTTCCTACACAACCTGGAAACCAGAGAAGAGAGTTTTCTCTCTCGATTCTATTTTTCACCTAAACTAAAGACGAGAGGAGGCGACACCTGAGTGAGGAAATTCAGATCGAGGAATTTACAGAGTGGGAGAAGAAGTTGATGTTGCCGGAGACCAAATCACAGTGGTTGCTGCTACTAAACCGAGAGAGAGGGGTGAACTGAGAATGGGAAGTTCGAATGAAGCAATGTTGTTCTGAGTTGAAGGAAGAGGAGTTAATAGTGGTCTGGTGTCGCTGGTGGTGTTCATAGATGGATCTGTGGCTGCTGTAGGTGGAATTTAGGGTTCAATTATGAATCTGATAGATTTTGAAAATCGGATGTGTCGATGGTGATGTCGAGATAAACTCAAGGAATCAACAGTGGTGTTTCAATGGCAATTTCAGTCAAGGGTGGAGATGCAGAAATTCACAGAAGGAATGGGTTCAGTGTGGTCGATTAACGGTGGAAAAGACTGTGTTGATGGGATTTATGAGCAGATGGATATGGCAGTGGTATGATTGAATTTGGGGGATTATAAGTTGGGGTTTCTACGGATTTTGTGGCTGCTCTAGATTTGTGAGGATGAGCTCGAGGACAGAGGAGGCAATGAAAGTTTAAGGGGAAGAAATCAGTGAAGATGAAGTGAATGTGGATGGCCGTGAGGACTGAGTGATCTGATTCAAGTGTGGCTTTGAGAGATGGCTTGGGATTGTTGGTTCTTGGCCTTGTGGCAGTGGTGGAGTTAGAAAGCTTGAGGTCGGGTAATGATAAGTCAGTAGTTGGATGAACTCGCATTGCGAGTTGGTTCCAATGCATTGCGCTTTGAGCTGTAGTGAGATGGAGTTGCGGATAGATAGATGGAGGTTGCAATAAGCTTTAGTGAAGTGCAGGTGCAATTGGGCTTGTGATTTGAATCGGTGGCTTGGGTAGATGGCTGGAGTGGTGTTGCTTCTATGGTTGGGAATGAAATGCGAGATGGCGGAGAAGTCGGCCATGGATGAATTCGGTGCAAGTGTTGGGCTGGTGAATTGTAGGTGGAGGCAATCCTGCAGTTTTGGTGTCGGTTAATGAATTGATATTGTCTTGAGAAGCTTGCGGGGTCTTGCGAGTAATGAGCTACTGAGAATGGATGTTTTACGGTGGACCGGTGGTGCACAAGAGTGGATGGAGCAAGTCCGAGGGATGGATGCGTAAGATGAAGTGTGGACTGGGATTGCTCGAGCACGAAATGCAATTGTGAATGGTGTTTGCTTTGTTGGTTTTGAAGCCGGGGATGGAGTGTTTTTATTCTTTGTTGTAAACGGGATTTGATAAGGGGTCAATGGCCGGTTGCGGTGATAATGAATCATGATGATGCTCGGGTGGTTGCTTGCAAGGGAATTGAGAAGTACGGAAATGCGAGTTCTTTGGTGTCTTTGAATGGTTGTATTGAAGTAAAAGGCTGAGATGGTGAGCTACAGATGAAGAAATTGGTAATATGGGTATGGAAGTAATGGTAACAAGTGGTTGTGAAGTTTCGAGGTATTGGTGCTTGCTAATGGAAGTGATTGTGTACAACATGAAAACAAATTTGCGGTGGTAGGAATTGAACATACTGAGAAGATTGAGGAGATGTGCGGCTATGGCTGGTGGATTTAGACAGGAGCTGTGGTGTTGCAGTGTTACAAAAGAAGCTGCAGCTCATGGAATATGGCCAGGCAAGTTTGAGAAGGAATTGAGCTGGTGAAGCACGATCATTGTGCATCACAGTTTAGCCTGTGCAATGGCTCAAGGCACAGCAATGCGATTCAATCGGCCAGAGACAGGTGACTACATCTCGAGTCATGACCCCCTCCCTACGACTCGATGCGACCTGTCTGGACTCTCCCCCGACTCGAGTTAACCCGATCCGACCCAGTTGACCCGATCCGACCCGTTGACCAGTGACCGGGCTGACTTTGCCGGTCACCTGAGCTAGTTTTCCGGCGACTTTTCCGGCGGGATTCCGGCCATAATCCCAGTTTTCCGGCGAGCGTTTTTGGGACAAAATTTCTACACGGGTTTCTCTCCATGGTGGGCCAGGTGAATTTCCAACTAATGGACTTTGAAGACAAAACCTAATTTTGGAAGGAGTGGAGCTATAAAAGAGAGGACTTTTACCTAATTGAGACATCTTTTCTAATTCTTTTTCCTCTACTTGTTTTCTAGGGTTTAGAACATGAAACTTCTCTTTCTTCTTGTGATGAACTCCTTGAATATGAGTACCTAAGTTGATTATTGGTTATGGAATAGTTGGATTTCACATAATATGATTCTTTGATTCAATATATTAGTTTTGTCTCATATTTATCGTTTGCAATTCTCTGAAAATATTGTTTTATGATTGATTGATTGTTTTGTCAAGTTGCAAATTGGTAGAACTTCTAATCACATCTATTGCTAGTTTAGGGTTTATTATACGCAAAAGTGATATTCCTTGTTACAAGTAGCATAATATGATTATGGTTTGTAGTGATATATTCTTATGATCATATGTGAATCGTAACCTTTGTTAAATTGAATTAGTCGCTTTCCACGTTCGATTGCTTTGATTGGCCTTGATTTCATAGAACTTAACGCATCTAGGGAATTAAACTTGATTAGTGCTTTTACACGTTAGGTTGTTCCTTTAGGTAGAATTCATATTCGCATCTTTTAATGTGTTTGTTGATGACATGAGGAGGTTTGCGGGATATTCTTGATCAAGGTATTCTAGGGTCTTTGATAAAAGTTGAGATTAAAAATCAATTCTAGTTATTGTGAAAAGCATGTTGTGAATGAAAACGAAATCCTTAACCAATATCTTCTTATCCTTGATTTGATTTGTTTGCTTTGCTTTATTTGTTTTTATTTAGTTTATTACATAAAAATCACAAAACTACCGGTGTTAATTATAGGAACCTAAACCATTTGACAACCTAGACCTCTCTCGTGGATCGATCCTTTCTTGCCCTTGCTATATTTATATTTTGAGTAGTAAGAAAGTGTAATTATATTTGTGTCGGCTGACAACCGGTCAAATTTTGGCGCCGTTGCCGGGGAGGCAGCGGTTGTCAATTGTTTTTGATTTCTTATTTTTGTATTTAGTTTTTGTTTTGTTTTATTTTATTTTTTTTTCTTATTTTCTGGGTTTTAACCTTAGTTTGAGAATTATTTCAGGTGCTTATTTCTATGGAAGGAGCATATTGGAACAATGGATACGGGTTTCAACCTCAACAATATGATAACTACCAATTCCATGGGTATAATCAAAACCAATTCATTGGTTATGACCAATATTCCATGGAACCTTATGGTTTTCCTCAACAACCTTATGGTGGGTATGTGTGTGAACAACAACAAGGATGGGAGGATTCTTATGCTTGTGAACAAAAAGTCTCTAATTTTATAGATAAATTTTCCACCTTTTTACAAGAGGAATTTCAAAAAGCTAAAGAGACTACAAACGAGCAACTCCAAGAACTTCGTGAAAGTATGACTATCTTGCGAAGAGACATTGATCAATACAAGGAAGATATGGATAATTCTAATGTGCATATGGTTTGTGATGAATATTTGGTTGATGCTAATGTTGAAAAAGGCCAATCCTTGGGCACTTTCGTGGATAATTGTGTAGTTAACTCAACTCTTGATCGTAATAATGATCATTCACCTATTCAAAAGGATGAGTTTGAGATTAGCAATACTAAATTCAGCGAGGAACAATCTTATGTTGACTATGATAGTGACGGTGATTATGATACATTGCTTGAAACAACTCATGGTGACATCTCCGAGGAGTCTTTTTGGGATCAAGATGAAGATGAAGAGGAATGTGTCGACACTTGTGTAGATTACTCGAGCATTGATCTTAATAATGATCAAGAGCCTATTCAAAGGGTGGAGCTTGAGGATGATGCATTTTCGAGTGTTCTAAAAAAGTTTCTTATGATAAAATTTGGATCCGCAAAAGAGTATGTGCCTTACAATAAAAAGGAGGAATATGTTGAGAATGAGACCGTTATAACCAATATTGTGGAAGACCCAATTGAGCTTGCAAATGATTGTAATGATGATGTTTATGTTGAGACTTTGGTTACGGCAGAAACGGATGAAGAATGGTTGCAAGGTTTGATAGAGGACCATGATATAAAAGAGGTGACTAACTCACTTGAGTTTTTTCAAGGATGAAGAGGATTCCGTAATACAAGAGATTGTGCAAGGTTTATCTAATCCATTGCCTATTGTTTCTTCTCCTTTACCTCTTATTGGTTTGAATGTATGTGCTTCGAGAATATTGTTGACTGACTTTGTTTCTCGTTTTCCGCCATTAGAGACACTTGATTCTCCTACTATGCAGGTTATGGAACAAGAAACCGTGGACGTACCCGACTTCTATATTCTTTATACACTTCCATGTGTGGACAAGAATAAGTGTGGGGAAGCTTTTATCCGGTTCATAGCTTCACTTTTGCTTTATATTACTAATATTTGTGTGAAGCTAGTGTTTGAAAAACAGGTTCTATGGAAGGATCCCCAACTTTTCAGATTGTTGATATATGGGGAATGAATCTTGCAAGGATATAGTCGGGCTGACGACTATAAAACAAGCGCTAAGTGGGAGGCAACCCACCGGTTTTGTATCTCTTATCCTTTTTGCATTTTATTTTTGTTTCGTTTATTTATTTTTTACTGTTTTCATATCATATTTGCATCCCTATGTTTAATTTCATTGAGTCCGTAATCTATCTTAGAAGAGAATTATGACGAATACCTTTTCGTCAGAAAATTTCAGACTGCGCGTAGTTCAGTCCAGAGACCATAACTGTCAGACCGTTTATCAAAACACTGTGAAATTTTGACACTGTGTAGAAAACACGTAGGTGAACAACTTTTGTGAAATGGAGTTTTTCCAAATTCCTTACCAATTTGCACAGTTTTTGCGTTTTATCTTATGTTACGTCAGAATTCAGAACTTTCGGTTTTACACATTGAGGACAATGTGAAGTTTAAGTGTGGGGGAGCATTTATATGTTTGTATAGTTTGTTTTTGACACCATTAGTGGATGGAACCATTTTGAATGCAGGAGTTGAGGAACCAATTAACTAAAAGGGAAGAATATAGCTCAAAATCACAAATTAACATGATAGTTGTTACCATATCTCGAATATCACCATATCGCATTCTATTTTTATTTTTCCATATTTATCTATTGTTCTCTAAGTGCTTTGGTGGGTCACTAAACATCGACGTGTTATTACTGCTAGGATGAAATAGAGTGGTTGAGTTACTAGAAAAAAAAAAAAAAAAAAAAAATGAAAAATATATGAAAAGAAAAAAAAAAGACCGACCAATTAGACCAAAATGGAATAAAAAGACACTTGGGAATAGCAAAGTATGTGTGAAACGTAGTCCCTGTCTCCGTCGCCTAAACAAGCGTGGAATGCAGGATCCAAGGCAACTATCATGTACTTGCTGACAAGAAGCATGCGCTTGGATCCAAAAGATCTAATCATGCCGTCTAAAAAAAAAAAAAAGAGAAATTGGATCCAGTTTGATCCAATCATAAAAATTTTTTTTTATTGTGTTGAATAAAGTCACTCTTGGTTCCCTTGTATATGCCAATTGATTTGATGTAGCATTCAGCACCAAGTAGCTCAATCCAATAGGATTAGGTTCATCTTAGCAGTGACCTTCGAGATGAGATATGGGAAACATCGAACACTTGTGAATATTCGCCAACATCTACATCTATATCCATCTTCTTAATCTTTTCATTGTGATTGTGGTTTGTTAGTTTCCGAGTATTGTGGCTTGTTCGACTATCTAATTAGAGTTTATTTACTAATTTATGAATTGAATTTGCAAGGTACCTCCTCATGTAGTCATTTTGGATTCATTCATTGATTTGTCACAAATAGACGGAGTTTGAAATATAGGTTTTGTAGGTATATCTCTAGTAAACCTTCACGAGACTATAACTCGTCCACTAGGGACACCTAGGGGTTTAAAGGCTTGTTATTTATGCTAAAAGTGACCGTAGCCTCGACGACACGGAGTTGTTGTATTTTATTGTTTTGCTTGATTTGCTCGAGGACTAGCAAAGTCTAAGTGTGGGGGAATCTGATAGGTGTAGAATACACCGTATTTACTATCTAGAGTTTTTGCTTTCTTTGCTATTTTTCGTGTGAATTATGTACTTTACGCGTGCTTTTTCAGTTTTATAGGTGCAATGGAGTCACACGGAGGAAAAGAAGGAGAAGTTACCCAATTTGAGCAAAAGGGCGAAATTGTCATCTCACAGCAAGTGATACATGGAGTCGACCCAAGGTTAAGGGGCAACTCTATTAGGAGGAGTGTTAAATGACAGCCGAGAAAATGTTAAGGACCGCCACCGGGTAGCCCTTATCAAGGTGACCCACACGGATATAACCCTACTCCCATAACCCTTATCCACTTCGCACCGGTGGCTATAGCCAGCCTCATTTCTTACACAACCTGGAAACCAGAGAAGAGAGTTTTCTCTCTCGATTCTATTTTTCACCTAAACTAAAGACGAGAGGAGGCGACACCTGAGTGAGGAAATTCAGATCGAGGAATTTACAGAGTGGGAGAAGAAGTTGATGTTGCCGGAGACCAAATCACAGTGGTTGCTGCTACTAAACCGAGAGAGAGGGGTGAACTGAGAATGGGAAGTTCGAATGAAGCAATGTTGTTCTGAGTTGAAGGAAGAGGAGTTAATAGTGGTCTGGTGTCGCTGGTGGTGTTCATAGATGGATCTCGTGGGTCAGCGTAGGTGGAATTTAGGGTTCAATTATGAATCTGATAGATTTTGAAAATCGGATGTGTCGATGGTGATGTCGAGATAAACTCAAGGAATCAACAGTGGTGTTTCAATGGCAATTTCAGTCAAGGGTGGAGATGCGAAATTCCACGAAGGAATGGGTTCAAAGTGTGGTCGATTAACGGTGGAAAAGATCGTGTTGATGGGATTTCCCGAGCGAGATGGATATGGCAGTGGTATGATTGAATTTGGGGGATTATAAGTTGGGGTTTCTACGGATTTTGTGGCTGCTCTAGATTTGTGAGGATGAGCTCGAGGACAGAGGAGGCAATGAAAGTTTAAGGGGAAGAAATCAGTGAAGATGAAGTGAATGTGGATGGCCAGTGAGGACTGGAGTGATACAGATTCAAGTGTGGCCTGAGAGATGGCTTGGGATTGTTGGTTCTTGGCCTGTGGCAGTGGTGGAGTTAGAAAGCTTGAGGCTGGTAATGATAAGCTGTAGTTGGATGAACTGCGGAGTCGGTATTGCAGGTTGGTTCCAATGCATTGCGCTTTGAGTCAGTAGTGAGATGGAGTTGCGGCATAGATAGATGGAGGTGGCAATAAGCTTTAGTGAAGTGCGGCAATTGGGCTTGTGATTTGAATCGGTGGCTTGGGTAGATGGGTCGAGTGGTGTTGCTTCTATGGTCAAATGAAATGCGGATGGCGGAGAAGCCGGCCATGGATGAATTCAAAGGCAAGTGTTGGCCAGTGAATTGTAGGTGGAGGCAATCCTGCAGTTTGGTGTCGGTTAATGAATTGATATTGTCTTTGAGAAGCTTACAGGGTCTTGCAGAGTAATGAGCTACAGAATGGATGTTTCTGGTGGACTGGTGGTGCACAAGAGTGGATGGAGCAAGTCCAGGGATGGATGCGGCGTAAGATGAAGCTGTGACTGGGATTGCTCTGAGCCTGAAATGCAATTGTGAATGGTGTTTGCTGTTGGTTTTTGAAGCCAGGGATGGAGTGTTTTTATTGCTGTTGTAAACAGGATTTGATAAGGGGTCAATGGCCATTACAGGTGATAATGAATCTGTGATGATGCTCGGTGGTTGCTTGCAAGGGAATTGAGAAGCACAGAAATGCGAGTTGGTGGTGTCTTTATGATGGTTGTATTGAAGTAAAAGCCGAGATGGTGAGCTACGAGATGAAGAAATTGGTAATATGGGTATGGAAGTAATGGTAACAAGTGGTTGTGAAGTTTCAGTATTGGTGCTTTCTAATGGAAGTGATTGTGTACAACATGAAAACAAATTTGCGTGGTAGGAATTGAACATACGAGAAGATTGAGGAGATGTGCGGCTATGGTCGGTGGATTTAGACGAGAGCTGTGGTGTTGCGGTGTTACAAAAGAAGTCAGCAGCTCATGGAATATGGCCGAGCAAGTTTGAGAAGGAATTGAGTGGTGAAGCACGATCATTGTGCATCACGGTTTAGCTTCATTGCAATGGCTCAAGGCCCTGCAATGCGATTCAATCGGCCGAGAGACAATGACTCACATCTCGAGTCATGACCCGACTCGCCCGACTCGTTGCTCGACCTGGTCGACTCTCCACGACTCGAGTTAACCCGATCCGACCCGATTGACCGATCCGACCCGTTGACCAAAGGATGGCCGACTTTGCGGTCACCCGAGATAGTTTTCCTACGACTTTTCCCGGGATTCCTACCATAATCCCGGTTTTCCGGCGGCGTTTTTGGGACAAAATTTCTACACGGGTTTCTCTCCATGGTGGGCCTGGTGAATTTCCAACTAATGGACTTTGAAGACAAAACCTAATTTTGGAAGGAGTGGAGCTATAAAAGAGAGGACTTTTACCTAATTGAGACATCTTTTCTAATTCTTTTCCTCTACTTGTTTTCTAGGGTTTAGAACATGAAACTTCTTTTTCTTCTTGTGATGAACTCCTTGAATATGAGTACCTAAGTTTATTATTGGTTATGGAATAGTTGGATTTCACATAATATGATTCTTTGATTCAATATATTAGTTTTGTCTCATATTTATCGTTTGCAATTCTCTGAAAATATTGTTTTATGATTGATTGATTGTTTTGTCAAGTTGCAAATTGGTAGAACTTCTAATCACATCTATTGCTAGTTTAGGGTTTATTATACGCAAAAGTGATATTCCTTGGATACAAGTAGCATAATATGATTATGGTTTGTAGTGATATATTCTTATGATCATATGTGAATCGTAACCTTTGTTAAATTGAATTAGTGCTTTTCCACGTTCGATTGCTTTGATTGGCCTGATTTCATAGAACTTAACGCATCTAGGGAATTAAACTTGATTAGTGCTTTTACACGTTAGGTTGTTCCTTTAGGTAGAATTCATATTCGCATCTTTTAATGTGTTTGTTGATGACATGAGGAGGTTTGCGGGATATTCTTGCGATCAAGGTATTCTAGGGTCTTTGATAAAAGTTGAGATTAAAAATCAATTCTAGTTATTGTGAAAAGCATGTTGTGAATGAAAACGAAATCCTTAACCAATATCTTCTTATCCTTGATTTGATTTGTTTGCTTTGCTTTATTTGTTTTTATTTAGTTTATTACATAAAAATCACAAAACTACCGGTGTTAATTATAGGGAACCTAAACCATTTGACAACCTAGACCTCTCTGTGGGATCGATCCTTTCTTGCCCTTGCTATATTTATATTTTGAGTAGTAAGAAAGTGTAATTATATTTGTGTCTACCGACAACCTATTCAGTCTCTCATGTGTGCAGCGGGGAATAAAGAGAGAAATCCCGCACACGTTGTAGGTAAGAAGGATAACCTTCCGAGATAATTTCGGAGACTCCACAGAGGTGTGGACAAAAAGAATCTTTTTCCGATGATCTCTAAGAAAGGAAATCAACCATTAGCAAGGATGGGAGTACTCACTTACCTTCTCACCCGATCGGCAATTAACATTACTCTCTCGATTCATAGAAACGTCTTCAATCTTCGGTCTTCAAATGTTGACGATGAATTTCAACTTTACAAAAACTTAATTTTTTTTTTTTTTTTTTTTTTTTTTATCAAGTACAAAAACTCAATTTTTCACAAACTTCATTAATTCTCATCCTATTTTCTTTTCTTTTCTTTGTTGCTTGTAACCTTGGACTATCTCAACTTTTCTTTCAATATTCTGATGATGCTCCGTTTGCTGACGATGATGTGTTTCTATGGGTCTGTTGATTGAGAGAGAGAGAGATGCTAACTCGCAAATCGATATTTAGAAGGAGTTTTCATCTTTAAACGTCACCCTCATGATTGACAAAAACTAGCACTCAAGAGATCAAAAGTAGTGCACAGAAAGTGGTGCGAAGTTGGGTAGCTCACCATTCCTACCCGGGAATTGACGTACGGTGACACACACTCTAACAGCTTTTCTAGAAAGTTGCAAAAAATTGAAGGTTGGTGCCTCACTTGATGTAAAATGGGTAGTCTCCACTATGGGTGATCACAATTCTACTACCGAATATCTAAACAGCACCTAATTCGCCCCTCCGGTATGGTTAAATCCAACTTTAACGCTCTAATCAACTAAGAAACCCGATTGTGTTCTCCGGTACTTCTAATTTCTGTTATTTCGGTCAGATTCTCTATGTAAACATAGCTAGAAGCATGCTAGTGACTCTAAAATCTCTAAAAGTTGGAGGCTTTTACAAAAAGAGTTTTTGAATTTTTTTTTTTTTTTTTTTTTTTTTTTAATTTTAAAATAAGAAGGAAAACAAAAAGACTAAAAACTCTAAATGCAAATCACACCCCCAAACCTAAATCAAACATTTTCCTCAATGTGTCGACAGATAGAAAAAATTTAAATAGTCACATACCAAGAGAACTATGTTGAGTAGAGAAAAAGGGAAGAGATTACCGGATGTCGGCGGGAGCAAGGTTGGAGCTTCATTAATCAAGGCTAGAATCCAACATTCTCAGCGGAGATCATATCGGATTAGCACAAAATATGTACAAGAAGACTCAACCGAGTCAAGAAAGAAAATTTAACAAGTCCTACTGGATTATATACAATGAGAATTCACTATATATCAACAATATAAAGAGTTGAGGATCAACCCAATAGAAAATATATACAAACATCAACAGTCTTACACATATATAACATGAGAGTGCAAGTAAGACTGCATATGGGAATGATTTTCCCCCAAACCTAAACTTGTAAACAAAATGTGTTTTTGAGCACAAAATCTTGCAAATTTAAAGGTACATCATGCAAAAGGTCTAACTCAAAATGAGTTTTGCTAAGAACAAAGAGACATACACATTCCAACCGTGGCTCCTTAAGAGTGTTATACTTTGATGCAAAATAGTCCAAGAGGACTTGGGAAGCACAAAGCTCTAGGCCTAAGTTAGGCATTTTAGAAAAGTTGGTTTTGCAATTTCGTGACAAACTACACCTAGGTTTGGCGGAGGAGTTTCAATTTGTGACTCAGGAGAGAGGTTAGGTACATCTAAGTTGTTTTCATGTATAAAATCATTTGCACCATCACACACTTTCCTAAAGTCAGAAGAGGGTAAATCATGTTCACCTGCATAGAGCAATTCATCAATCTCCAGGTCATACTCATCATCATTCTCATGTATAACATAACCAGGAGAGATATCATGTTGTAGCCTAGGCACGGAGTTAGGCACATGCATTGAATCATCCATGTCAACAGACAATTCAGCTATTCCTAGGTCACAAACAGGTGGTATAGCATGCTCATTTTCACAGGACAATTCCACAGGTTCCAAATCAGCATCACATGTATGAATATTAGAAGAAGCATCATTCATAGGGTTCACAGAAGAGACGCCTAACGTCTCTGAACAAAAAGATTCTACTACATTTTCAGCATGCACATGCTCTTCTAACATATCATATTCATCATCATCATCATCATAGCAAAAATGCATTTCCCTATTCAAATTTGTAGTATTTCTAGTGTACTCATTTACCTCTAGATTAGGTTCATATTCAGTGTTAGTTATATGAGTAGGAAGAGAAACACTATTTTCAAAATTTTCTTTATTAGGGACAACAAACATCTTATCAGGAGATTCCTTCCATTCTTCATTTTCTAAATGAATCAGGTTCATCTTTAAGAACAAGTAACACTGTTCAATGGAAGGAGAGTCTTCAATAGTGGGTATGCATGTTTCATATGAATGATCATTGCATGGTTGTGCACAAGGTTCACTAGAGAAGGGATGCTCGTGCAATGCTTTCCATCCAAGTATATCATTGTTCTGCTCTATGGGCTCTTCCATTAGTGATTGCATACAAGGAGGTGGGGAAGTATAACATTGTTCAACTTCCCACTGTGATGGATGATGCATGTGTGCATGGTTATCATGGCTCTCCCTAGACTGCCTAAACTCATGCAAAATGTAGCAGTTTTCAGCAGGGTGGTCTAAGCTACCACATAAGGTACAAGCATGCATTTCATAGTGCCTAGGGGGATTAGATTCGACAGATTGCTCATGCAATTTCCTTTCCAAAGCAGATACTTGAGCTTCTAATTGATCTAAAAGTGATGACTGGGTATGAGAAAGTTGCTCATTTTCAACCTGGGGTGGATGATACATGTGCTCATAATGATTAGGGTATGTAGAGTCAGGGCCCTGAGAAGGCGCATAAAATTCCCTAAAATCACTATGGTATGTGGGGAGTTCATATTGTGAAGCATGCCCATAAGCAAGCTCTCTAATGGATTTGTTTATATCCCCAGTTGCAGACCAAAATCCTGACATGATTTAACAACTCAAATTGAACTCAAAGCCCAGTTGTAGTGGGCTCGGTTTGGTTTATTGGGTTTCATTTGGTTTATGTGGGCTTTGGTGTAAGTGGGATTTGGTTTGTTTGAAATGTACAGGCCCTGAGGTTATGCAAAGCCTAGTGCACAAATGGGCTTGATTTTGTTTAAATGGGTTTATGTTTGGTTTTGTGGGCTGGTTTGGTTTGTTTGGAATGTACAGCCCCGAACCGTGGGCTCGGTTATGTTGCAGAGCCCGGGTTGTGTAAAAATGCAAAGTTCAGTGGCTCTGCAAAGCCCAGTTTATGTGGAGGTTGGGCTTTGCAGTTCAGAATGCTAAGCCCAGTAAGTGGGCTTCAGCTTATGCAACCCAGCTGCTCAGTTTGGTTCATTATGGGCTGGTTTGGTTTATTGTGGGCTGGCTTGGGTACAGAGCCCAGTTGTTGTGGGAAGGATAACAGCCCAGTTTGAGTTCTTGTGGGCTCAGTTTGGTGTAAGCCCAAGCTATGCAAAACTCAGTGGTTTGCACAGATGCACAGCCCCTCAGCACAGCTTGTGCAGGGCAGGTTTAAGTTCAGCACAGGCTGGCAGGTAATGTGTAGCTAAGGTTGATTGCAAAGCCTAGGGTGTGTGCAGAGGTTGGTTCTATGCACAGGTTGTGTGCAGGCTTCACTCTGATTCAAAGACAAACTCACAAGATTGACACACTCAACAGCTCACACAAGGTCAAGTATGCAAACTTGGAAACCTCAGTTGCTCAAACTCACCGCTTGTAGGCTGGGGCTGGAGTTGAGCACGTGGTAATGCAAGATAAGGCTTAACAAAGACAGATGAGATAGGCATAGAATAGCAATACACAGTGGTCTCACACAAGGCACAAGGGCGAGCTCGGGGGTATGCTCAGGTGAGTTATGCAATAAAAGTAACTCAGGGTGTGCTCAAGGTTATGCAAGGTTCACTGGGTCAGCAGATTCAACAGTGGAAACAAAGTATAACACAGTTGGGAAACACCCAGGTCTGCACAGGTGCACAGTTTGATGTTTGCAGGGCCAGTTGACAGGGTTTCAATGGGCTTGCAGGCTTAACTGATCAAGATGGGCAAAGGTTTAGTGCAACCTGCCCAGTTGATGTCACTATGGCTAAAGGCTAACTTGGTTAGCTAGGTTGCAGCTGAGGCTCGACAGCTGCAGGGGATGGAGCTCAACTTAGAGCAGATAGAAGCTAATGGTCACAGATATCACAAACCAGTATGGTTTATCATGCATTCATGTGAGTAATGACTCAAAGGTGCACCAAGTAAGCTGCTCAGCACAAATTCAGGCATGCATAGGTCAAAGACAGATTAGTTAACCTCAACTTCATAGCTCATACACAAGGATCCCAAATCTCAGCAAGCATACAATCAATTCTCAGCAATTCAGGGTTTGTGAAGCATACACATGGAGCTAATAATCTCAGCAGGTAGAAAGCTATTACTCAGATGTCACAGGTCATTCAACAGGCTCGGTACAGGGCAGATGTCAACCGGGTCAGTTGATATCAACTTCCTCAGTTGACTTCACTAGGGTTTGCAGGTATCTTTGCTAACCAATGTTCACAGGGCAATACAGTGTTTGGTAGGCTTACCTCAAGTTCTGGGTTTTTCCTTGGTTTCCTTGGGTTGGCTCGACTGCTTTCAAAGAAGACAAGAACACAAAGTACCTCCAAATCGCAGCTCAAAGATCTCGTGACAGGGCGGCGGTTGCGGCCCCATCGCATGGCTATGTTGATCCTTGTCTTCCCTTCCTTTGGCCTTTGTAGCATGCACCTGTGAGCTCAACAGATCAAACTCAGTTCTCAATGTTATACAATAAGCAACAGAGCTATAGTGCTATAATGACAGAGCTCAGGGCTATGCTCAAGGTAAGAATCAAGCTACACAAGGATATGCACCGAGAGTATCTTGGGTGATTGGGACTAAGATTTACAAGTAGCACTAATATGCAAGGCAATGATACTTATGAAGTTATAGCTAAAAACTACAAGGCTAAGATGAAGTTTATATGATCGAGATGGGCTGGCTAAGCTACGGATTATAGATGCAATCTACTTTAAAGTAAAGATGCAGGGATGTACAGGGGTGAGAAAGGGTTACAACTAAGATGCAGGTTACTATAATGCAAGCTAATGCAAGTGAACAAGAATTCAAAAGTATGGCTATAGCTAAATATGAGACTACAAGTCGGAGATAACACTAGCTACACCGAGTTACACTACGGGGAAGTGATGCGAATCATTAACAATAAAGAGTGCGAAATGAAGAAAAATTATGGCTAAGTTACGCTAAGACAGGGAAGGAATGAACTAATATGCAATGAACAAGATGTAATAGAAGATGCAGAATGCAAAAATGCAGAAAAAACGACAGTTAAGTTATATTAATACAGGCTAAAAAACAACTATAGATAGCAAATATATACAAGGTTAAGTTAGCATTCAGGGAAGCAAGGCCAATAATCAGCAGGGCACACGCCAAGTCCCCCGGCAGCGGCGCCAAAAACTTGGTAGGCCTGGATAGATGTTTATATTAATGCCTACGAGTGATAACCGCAAGTGCACGGCGTCTATCGGAGACGTGGCAAGTACGGGTCGAACCACAGACTTGTGGTGCTCTGATTGATCTAAAGGCTTACTACTTACTGATTTCAGGTGACGGTAACACAATTATGGTTTGTTGTCGAAGCGACTGAGATGAAATGAAGTGACTCTAAACTAAGGTATAAGATAGTGACAGTGGGGATACTAGGGTCTTCAAATCCACCACTAACTCCTATTATGAGTTCAACTCAGTTGAGCTTTCTTGTCCTGTGACTGATAAGGGCAGGGTGTCAATTCCACCACCTATCTAAGGGGTTTCTCCATGTAAAGCTTCAAATAACAGCTAAAGTACTAACCCAGAGTATTAGTTGTCTAATTAAGCACAACTAATCAAGGGAATTAGCAATTGTATCTAAGGTTTGAGCTGCAATACACTCAACACAGTTGTGATCTAACTACAATGGATACAAGGCATCCATTGTGAGAGAAAAGCATTGGGCATTTATAATTGAAGATGTCTGATAATTTAAGCACTCAAAAACATCTCAAACAAGATTGAAATCAAAACAGGGAATTAGGGTTTCAGTGAAACCCTAGCACTCTAAATTAAAACATCAAAAACACAATTAAACTACAATTAAACCTAATTGGTGCTCTGGCTAGCCCAGGCATTCCCAAAATCGTTCTCTACCTCTTCTATTTATACCTCCAAACATAAACCCTAATTTTACTTTAAAATAGAAATTAAATCAAATTGACTCTCACCCACATCTCTGAATCGCTTCTCTCTTCTGTCACTTCGGCTCAGAGCTCCATCCGTCCATAGTTGGTGAAACCCTAGCTCTTATTTTCTCTAAGTTAGCTTCTAGGGTTGGGAGAAGCTAAGAGAGAGAAAACTAGGGCTAGAGAGGTGGAGAAGGTGGTGCGGCTGTTGCAGGGAAGGTTGGTGCTGTGTCAGGAGGTGATGGGAGTGATGAAGGTGATGACTGCAACAAGTATGGTCGGGGAGGAAGGGTATGGTCTCTGCAACTGTCGGGGTGAGGGAGAGAAGAGAAGAAAGAGAAGAAGGAAAAGAAAATGAGGGTAGGTCGATTAGGGTATAGGGTTTGGTGGTTTGGGTGTTGAGCGGGCACAGCAGGGTTTGATGAAGAGGCCTCAGCGAGCGTTGGATGAAGCGGGTACGATCTGAACGGCTGAGGGGAGGCTCGGAGTAAACTGGTGTTGAGCGGGAGCATCAAACGTTGATGTGCAAGGCGGAGCGACCGTTGGATATAGCTGAGGGAGATCTCAATGGCTCAGAAATGATGGGCTTGGATCCGGGTCGTGGGTCGGAGTTGGATAGCTCGAGCCCATGTCTTGTAGATGAGTTGCTACTTGTTGGGTTGCAACTGATGCGCGCGCGGGCTTTGGCTTTCTGCTCCATAGACGCTTGACTCCAATTCTTTGCTCCTTTGGCTCCTCAGATTCTCCGAGCTTTATTTATTACCTAAAAACATAAAATTAATTAATACAAATATTTATTCTTGAAAACAAGGAAAACACAGAATATGGGATAATATCTGATTTATGAACACAAAGGATGAGTTAAATGCCAATAAATGGATGTATAAATATGCAATATTTGGCACTCATCATGTAACATTTGGTCGAGTACATTATGCTAAGTATAATAATGCGTCTATTGTACTTAGATAAGGGAAATTCATCTCCCGACACATCTTCGTCATCTTCCTTTAAACGAATTGGTCATTTACTTACATCTGAACCTCGACTAACCATGGGAGTGCTAGTAGGATGCATGTCCATGTTAAATTGCCTGACAACTTTAGACATATGCAAACTGGTGGAATAATATACCACAAGCTCAATTTTCGGTCGAGCTTTCCCCAGATTTCTCATCTCAATTTTTTTTGGATTTCGAGTAGCTTGTAGGATATCTTATTACGTCAAGAGCACCCATCATGTCTGTAACATCAACATAGGTAGCTAGAATTCCAAATCAAAGAACTTTCTTGTGAATACGCAAGGAAAAATACCTTACTTGTCTATCCCTTCCAAATCAATTGCCACTTAGACGGGTATACCACATCCGCCTGATTGCTTCAATCTATAAGTGAGCGTTCTATCTAACTGTAAACGCACTCTGTGGTTTAGAGTCACTTGATTTGGGAAACAAAAGGCTATGAAGTACTTTTGTAAATATTTGTTATCTCTTGATTCTTTCAGAGATACGTAATAACCACATACATATGATGCATTTCAAGTCCTTTTGAAATTACCAAGCTAACTAAGTAGCGGAACGCTATAACGTTCATTACAAGAGGACAATTCCAGGGCTTTGTGAGAAACCTTGCGCCACAAGGCGTGTCTTGATACTTTGAGACTTCATTCTTCCCACTGTGCTCTATGACAAATAATAATAATGTATGTCACATAGGCTTTACACTTGGTTGGTAAGTACTACCACACCAAATACCCATATATCTGCCGAAGAACTAAGTTCTACCTGGATTGTTTAGGCCAAATATGCTCTTCATTGAAATTAAGCAATAAGGAGCTTGGTTCGATCTCATCATGCCCTGTTTACTTAAGCAAGTGTATATGAAATTAATCATCAATATGCTCGCATGATCTTTCCATTGACTCGTGCGCATTCTCATAATCCACTTGGGATGTCATTGTTCTCTGGGAATCATTAAACTTCGGAGCGTCCTCCGTTTGATTCATGGACATATTCAGAGACAATCTTATGAGATGATTTCTGATGATATAAATAAGTTGTGACTTCCTCACCTACTTCCTTTCTAGGTGAGGATTGATCGAACCAAGTGGTCTCTCCAACTTCCTTTATGGAGCCACGGCCTCAACCACAATTCCAATAAGTGTAGTTGCAACACCTTAGTCTATGGTGTATATCCCTTATTGAGGATTTGTAACCTTGCAGGTAGGTTTGCAGTTTTTATGTGTGATCTCATCACTTTAGCGACATCAATGTACATTCTGAAAATCGATTATTCTTTGTCACTTCACATTTACATTTGTGGAGTACAAGAATCAATATTAGACACATTGGGAACACACCACGACAATTCCTGTCGTTCCCTTAGAAAATAATTTTTCTTATCTCTCCCTAACGATGGGAAGACTATCTCATTAAAGTGACAAATCGCAAATCTAGCGGTAAAATATCTCCTGCCAAAGGTTTTAATACGCGGATAATTGTTGGGAGTAAATATCCAACATAACTACTTAATTGTTTCGTGACCCCTCATAGTACGATGTGGACTCGTAATTGCACATATATAGTGCAACCAAAAAAATGCGTAAGAATACGAATGTCAGGCTCATATCCAGTTACCAACTGGTACGCTGAAAAGGTTGACTAATATTGGGTTCTAAAACGAATTTAAGTAAAGGTGCGTTTAATATTGCATATCCCCCAAGCAGTTAAAGGTAGGTTTGTACGCATAACCATGCCTTAGACATCATATGTAACCTTTGATGATAGCCTTTGCGAGACCATGAGGTATAGGATGCTCTGCATTGATCCTATTAAATATGCAATAACCATCAAGTCCTTTTGATGTGCACTAGCTGGGGTGGTGATCCCTTACATGTATAATATGTGCTAGTAGTTTTCCAAATGCAAAACTTCTTGGGAACTATAACTAGTCCAATGTGTGAAAGCATCCACCATAGCTATAAGTCACTTTAATGGTCCGCATTCTGCGTGGATATATTTCTAGATCACCTTGTTTTCTTTATAATATAGGTTGTTTTCCATTTGCATCTTAGGATGGTCTCGATCCTGTTTTACTGAAGACTTTGTAAAATGAGTGATATAATTTCTTACTTAGAAGCACAATGGGAAGGGGGGGTTATGCATCTAGTACTTTAGAAAACACTTATTGAGAGATATGCTGTCACTTCGCATTATGTCAATATATTTTTCCCGTTGTCTCGTTCACTCGAATAAAGTGATGTACGTATGAGTCATTTCAAAACGATCATCATGTCACGACCCAAGTGGCTTTATGGTTATGCCAAAGTCTGTATGATTTAATACCAAATATTTCATTGTCGGGGTCAATATGGATTCAATAATCTAAATACTAGTGATTTACATTTCACCAAATTGACTCATGAATTTCTCTAAGAATATGCTTCCTTCCACATTCATTAAAGGTTATAAAATATGCAATCAACTACATTCTCATCACGGTGAGTTTCCACATGATATCCATTTGCATGGGTTTCTTTGGAATCTAACAAGGTGCGATTATCTCTTGGTACATGTAGAGATTTTGTGATGTCTTTATTCTATCTTGAAAACAAATTTTGAGCAGTGTTGCGCTCGATGATCCAATCCTCGTAGTCACATTATAAGAAAAGTTTAAATTCCTTAAGCTATTGGGAGGGAAACCACTATCTGTTAGATATTGAGTCTTGAGATATTAAATAAGTGGTATGTCCTTATTATTAACAAAAGTGAGCTCAAGTATTTTACTTTAGAGTGAATATATATTACATTTTTTTTTCAGGGGGATGATATATTTTTCATCCGGATATATATCAAGTACTATAGAGAATTTATGTCTCGTGGGAATGATGTACTTTTCATTCCATAAGCGCAGACGTTGGATCTAGTTCAAATAAATAGTCAATTGGCCAGGAAAATTTCTTCTTGTCATTAAAGTTGATGTCTAAAGTATGACCTTCCCATGGAAATTGGTTGCTACTATGGTACCCGCATTGCATTGCTTGTACCAATACCCGTAAGAAGATTCATTCCAAATCTTTGGTGAGAGCTAGAATTACATCTTAGCTTCATCCCATATTCAGTTGATACCTGTACTTTGGTGTCATTACTAATGGGAAAAATACATCTTTGTCTCATGATATATATGTCCCTTTTCACATGCTTTATATGAGTCAAGACGTCTTAAACCTCATTACTTCGGGGTTCTTTATATTTCCAATTTTTCTACAATTATCTTAATTTGAGAAATTTCTTCATCTCAACGAGTCAAGAGAATCTCATTTTGAATGTCAAACATTTACTTTAGGTTGAATAGCTTACTAAAGATAGTGAATCTCTTGTTGATACTTTAACATATACTGGTTCATTAGTTTATGGATGAAGTAGAAGAGGGGAAAAAAATCTGACTTATATCACTTTTTGTGAGTTCTTCCACAAAAATTAGGATGCATGTGTTTAGAAACACAAGGGAATATGTAGCTCTACCTTTTAGACAGTGCGTTGTCATTGGCATAAAGTTGTATGAAGGAATATATTCCTTTTTCTTTTCAAATAAATGATTTCCACCTCAAATGCACAGTAATGATGCTCAAGTACTTCTGAGTCCAAAATGTCATTTTTGAGTCGAGTTGGGTCCAAGTGGAAAAAACCTTACTAAAGAAAAATCATAACCCGGTTAACGTCCAAATTACGATGATCCATTTAGTAGTGTTAACTCGTTAAGGTCATAACGTGTTCAAGGCCCATGGAGAGTTACATGCCCATTTAAAAAAGAAGAAGCAATAGTGCAGTTTAATGTTTTGGTTTCACAGGAATTAAAACAAATAATTAAATGACATCATTTTTAAATAAGTGTGATATTTATAAGAAATAATTATAATTATTATTCTAATTGTATATGTGCATGATTGTATTTGTGGAAACTAAATTGACTTTGCATGAATGCATGAATATATTTTAATTGTATTTGCATGTGCATGAATGTATTTGTGGAAACTAAATAGTTATCTTTATATTTGACTTTGCATGAATGCATGAATATATTTTAATTGTATTTGCATGTTGTTTATGGGTAAAAATCGTTTCTGCCGATTTCGGTAAATTCGGTAGGTGAGTGAGAAACTGGTTCAAACCCTAAACAAATGTGCTGCACGTGAGCACTTTATAGATTCGAGAGATCAATCTTTACAAGTCAGGCCTAAACCAAGAAATGGCCGTTCCAGACTTGCTTCGGTCACAAAGTGGAGGAGAAGGGTTGATTTGGGGAGGAAGCAAAGAAAGGTGTTGAGGAGAGTAGTATCTCGACTTGTATCGTAAAGTGAAAGCTTAGGAAGCTTGCAAGAGATGAAAGCTTTTTGGGAGAGCTTGCAAAGTTGCCTTTCTGAGAGTGTAAGTGTAGTATATTTCTCCTGACCGAGACTTGTTGTCCGGTGGAAATAGGTAAGACCTATTTATACAAGTCGAGATTGAAACGTACCCTGGCCTCATGAAGGAAGAGAGTAAAGGGTGAAATAATGGGAGGAGGTGGTAACCGCATGGTGTTAATGGGTGAAAACGTTTTCACCATTATTTCCACTTTTATTTGACCGCTTTATTCATTTTCACGCTTTCTTAATGTGAGCGTAGTGTACGCCGTTGTGACCGCCAAACCAAAACCCTAGAAAGCATCCCCGCCTTTGTGTTGATGTCTCGAGTGTTGGTTGCATCTTGCGTGCAAGTGGTGCCGCTTAGGGACGCATATGGCATGTGCCAATGGCATGCGGAATGCCTTCGTTTGCGAGTTGCACGTCGAGCGTAAGTGGTAATGCCGTGAGTCTGCTAGTGGCGTGTGTGGCATGTGCCAACGGCATGTGCGAAATGCCTTGGTGGTAGGTTGCACGGTTTGCAAGTTTAGGCTACCAAAGTGTGTTTGGCATGTGCCAATGGCATGTGCGGAATGCCTTGGTGGTAGGTTGCACGGTTTGCAAGTTTAGGCTACCAAATAATGTGTGTTTGACATGTGCCAATGGCATGTGCGGGAATGCCTTGGTGGTAGGTTGCACGGTTTGCAAGTTTAGGCTACCAGCGTGTGTGTTTGGCATGTGCGGAATGCCTTGGTGGTAGGTTGCACGGTTTGCAAGTTTAGGCTACCAGCGTGTGTGTTTGGCATGTGCTAATGGCATGTGCCAATGGCATGTGCGGCCATGTTGACCTAGTTGCAAGTCTTGCAAGCCTAGGGGCGCTATATTTGGCGTGGGCCAAAGGCATAGCGGCTTGGAAATATGGCCCGCGATACGTGTTGGCATGTGCCAATGGCACGTACGGCCATGTTGACCTAGTTGCAAGTCTTGCAAGCCTAGGGCGCTATATTTGGCGTGGGCCAAAGGCATAGCGGCTTGGAAATATGGCTGCGATACGTGTTGGCATGTGCCAATGGCACGTACGGCCATGTTGACCTAGTTGCAAGTCTTGCAAAGCCTAGGGCGCTATATTTGGCGTGGGCCAAAGGCATAGCGGCTTGGAAATATGGCATGCGATACGTGTTGGCATGTGCCAATGGCATACGGCCATGTTGACCTAGTTGCAAGTCTTGCAAGCCTAGGGCGCTATATTTGGCGTAGGCCAAAGGCATAGCGGATTGGAAATATGGCCTGCGATACGTGTTGGCATGTGCCAATGGCACGTACGACCATGTTGACCTAGTTGCAAGTCTTGCAAGCCTAGGGCGCTATATTTGGCGTGGGCCAAAGGCATAGCGGCTTGGAAATATGGCCTGCGATACGTGTTGGCATGTGCCAATGGCACGTACGGCCATGTTGACCTAGTTGCAAGTCTTGCAAGCCTAGGGCGCTATATTTGGCATGGGCCAAAGGCATAGCGGCTTGGAAATATGGCATGCGATACGTGTTGGCATGTGCCAATGGCACGTCGGCCATGTTGACTTAGTTGCAAGTCTTGCAAGCCTAGAGCGCTATATTTGGCGTGGGCCAAAGGCATAGCGGCTTGGAAATATGGCTGCGATACGTGTTGGCATGTGCCAATGGCACGTACGGCCATGTTGACCTAGTTGCAAGTCTTGCAAGCCTAGGGCGCTATATTTGGCGTGGGCCAAAGGCATAGTGGCTTGGAAATATGGCCCGCGCGATACGTGTTGGCATGTGCCAATGGCACGTAAGGCCATGTTGACCTAGTTGCAAGTCTTGCAAGCCTAGGGCGCTATATTTGGCGTGGGCCAAAGGCATAGCTGCTTGGAAATATGGCCTCGCGATACGTGTTGGCATGTGCCAATGGCACGTATGGCCATGTTGACCTAGTTGTAAGTCTTGCAAGCCTAGGGCGCTATATTTGGCGTGGGCCAAAGGCATAGCGGCTTGGAAATATGGCCTGCGATACGTGTTGGCATGTGCCAATGGCACGTACGGCCATGTTGACCTAGTTGCAAGTCTTGCAGGCATGTGCCAATGGCACGTACGGCCATGTTGACCTAGTTGCAAGTCTTGCAAGCCTAGGGCGCTATATTTGGCGTGGGCCAAAGGCATAGCGGAAATATGGCCTGCGATACGTGTTGGCATGTGCCAATGGCACGCACGGCCATGTTGACCTAGTTGCAAGTCTTGCAAGACTAGGGCGCTATATTTGGCGTGGGCCAAAGGCATAGCGGCTTGGAAATATGGCCTTGTTGCGATGGTGCGCAGGTGCGGCTTGGTTTGGCATTGTTGCCATGGTGGCGTGGTGCGCTTGGTTTGGCATTATTGCCATGGTTTGGCATTGTGATGCGCGCTTGGTTTGGCATTGTTGCCATGGTGCGCGAGATGCGGCTTGGTTTGGCATTGTTGCCATGGTGCGCGTGTGCGGCTTGGTTTGGCATTGTTGCCATGGTGCACAGATGTGCGGCTTGATTTGGCATGGTTGCCGTGGTGCGCAATATGCGGCTTGGTTTGTCATTGTTGCCACTACATGCAAAGAGATGCGACTTGGTTTTGGAATTAGGTTCCGTGTCGAAACCCTAATCTGGTATTTTGAAAAAATACCCCATTAATTATTTACACCCGAGTTAAATGCTCTTAGTTAATGTGTTGCGGGTAACACTAGGTCATGGAGTTTTACGACTTTTACCCCTTGTTTAAAAAACCACCATCAACATTAAGTCCCCCGCGCTTAGCTCGGAGCAGGGGCTTTGTTGCGAGGTAAGCATAAGATGGTGACAGACTATCAACGGCAAAACCGTAAAGAGAATTGAGGGGCTTGTCTGACCTTTCATAAATATGATTTGGAATCCTTGCCTCGGGAGTTTTGCACAACCTCGGAGGCCGGCACACCGGTGGGGCCGGTGCAGCTTGGGCGACGTTGGGAAGTTGGCGTGAGTTGGGAACCGATGTGCTAGGCTGGTGGGACCGCGCAAGGTGTGGAAGCTTTGCGTGCTTGGCGGGCGTGACTTGGGCGGTCATTGGGAAGTCGGTGTGAGTTGGGAAACCGATTGTGCTAGGCTGGTGGGACCCACGCAAGGTGTGGAAGCTTTGCGTGCTTGCAGGGCGTGACTTGGGCTGGTCCATTGGGAAGTCGGTGCAATTGGTGGGGCCGATGCGGCTTTGGGCGACATTGGGAAGTTGGGCGAGTTTGGAACCGAGCGTGCTAGCCGGTGGGACCTGGCAAGAACCTGGCGGCATTGGGCGTTCTTGTGAGCCCGCACGATTTTTGGTAAGGGAAATCCTTCCCTATTTCGTAATCTTCACGCCCATATATATATAAAATCCCTTTCTCTCATCTTGCACCTTATTCCTTTCATCCTTTCCTACTAGTGGCGAGTCACAAAGAAAACCAGCTTCCGAGTATGTCTTCCAAGTACTTCTTTTGTTTCCCTTTTTATGTAGGTGTAAACCCTAAGAGCGGGCATTTATATATTGCGCATATAATTTCTTGGCGTGTCTCTTGTAGAAAATATTGTATGTATGCGCCCAAGGAAATATTGCATATATTATTCGAACCCGTAGAAAGTGCTCCATATATAATTTTGAACCCGAAGAAGGATATTGCAGACGCACTTCTGAGTCTCCGTATAAAATACTTGCGTATAATTTCGAACTCTGGAAAATATCACGTGTGCGAGTTTCGAACAAGTAGAGAATACCGTATATGAATCCCGAGAAGAAGAATACCGTATATGTGCTTCATATGACTTTGAACCCGTAGGAAATATCGCGTATATGAATTTTCGGTCCCTGAAAGAAATCTGCCGCGTGCAATTTTTGAACCCGTAGAAAAATGCTCCATATATAATTTTGAACCCGAAGAATGATATCTGCAGACGCACTTGAGCCAGTATAAAATACTGCGTATATAATTTGAAACCCGAAGAAAATATTTGCATGGGTGTATTTTTGAACCACGAAGAAAATACCGCATGTGTATTTTTGAACCCGGAGAAAATATTTGCGTGTGTATTTTTGAACCCTGGAGAAAATATCGCGTGTGTATTTTTTGAACCTCGAAGAAAATACTGCGTGTGTATTTTTGAACCCGTAGAGAATGCTCCATATATAATTCGAACCCGGAGAATGATACTTAGCGTGTGCGATTTTGAGCCACGATAAAGAATACGCCCTTTCTCTCTCTCTTTTTTTTTGTATTTCCAGTTTTCCTTTGTTGGGCGCAGTTACGTGTCGGGAGATAATTTTGTCTTTCTCCGTGTGCGGATATCTTGTTACTAAGTTGTTATGAAGAAATCCGGTAAGATGTTACCCGATGAATTTCGCCTCATCGAAAGATGTCATAGTTCCAAACCGAACACCTGATGATGAATTCTTCTGTCAAAAACTTGCCTCTCGCTCGGAAGAATCACCCGAGGTTTCGTGCCAATTTTGTTAACCGGTGGTGAAGATGAAAAGAAGACACGTTCGGTTCGCCCGAGAACACCATACGGTTCGTGTCTTCATAAAGGGGTATATTCTCTTCCAATATTGATTTCGGTGGATGTGCCAAAGCCCATTGCGTTCTTTTGATAGATGGGTTGAGTTCATGGTCCGTTTCAAGGGAGAGGATGGTCTGGAAGGGCGCAAGATGTTAGCTCGAAGGATGCAAATTGTCGGCCAAGAGTGTGATACTGTGGCTAGCATGCGCGTGCGGCATGTGTGCCTGGCATGTGCGTCTGGTAAGCGTGTCTGGTAAGCACGTCTAGTAAGCGCGTCTAGCAAGCGCTTCTTTTCTTTCTTCTTCTGTTTCTTCTTTTGAAAAATGTCTAATTCAAGTTCGCAGGAGGAATCTGGTTCGGAGGATGATTTTGGGGTAGAGCCATACGAAAACCTGCCTTTGGTGACCACCGCTGGTGACTTGGAGATGGGCGTTAGCCAATTGCCGGGCACGGATGTGGCTCAAACGGGGCGGATGATTCTCTCGATGGTTGTTGCTGTAGACATGGAAGAAGACCCTTTGCGAGTCGTGAGGCCAGGTGCGGGCGCCTTTTTTGATCCTCCGTACTTGGTTCCTTATCCCGTGTCATGTGTTTGTTGGCGGCTTCAGCGTTCCTGGCTAAGCACGAGGCGTTGTACACCGAATCGTTTACGAAGACGTTATTGCCGACCGGGAGCACCATCGCGACGTGTGCGTAGAAAAGGAGTTCAACACTTCGTGGTTTGTCGAAGGCCTTGCTTAGATCCAAAAGTTGAAAGATGCGGCAATCGAAAGCCTTTCCGCCGAGGAGATTGCACGGCAGGGAGGTGGAACTCAGAAAGCTTTCCAAGATGTTGACTATAACGAAGGCGGCTCTTGAAGATGCAAAGTTGACTTTCTCCAAGAAGAGCAGACTTGTTGGATGATTTTCCTCAACGTTTCTCTGTTGATCTTTCATTTAGGTTCTTTTTTTTTTTTTTTTTTGAAAGACATATTGGATGTCCGGTTCAAAGCTTGACCTTTGATAGACAGTGGTAGCTTTTTTGGGTGTTGGATTATTTCTGTGGATGAATGGTTTTGATAATATGACTGATTATGTTTTTGGAAAGGAATATTGCTTCTATGAGAGTGTGTGCTAGCAATTGGCACAAGACTCAAAGATATGACGGTTTTAATAGGAACCTAAAAATAGATCGTATATCTTGTGCAATCTAAATTTACTCACTTCATAGGTTTTGTGAACACGCCCCTCTCCGTGTAAAAGGCGGCTTTGTTGTGCTAAGCACGCCGATTAGTCCCCGATTCTTTGTAGCGTCTTGAACAGTCTCCCGTTTTTCCGGGGTGTTGTTTTAACAAGCGATAACCGGGTTGTCGGCGGTTGAGTGGATCGAGTCGCAAGTCCCCAATCGCTGGTAGCATCTTCAACGAGTCCCCGGTTTGTGTAGTTTTACAACCGGTAATCAGGGCGTCTAGCGATTGAGTCGGATCGAGCGTAGCATCTTCTCTGCAAGTCCCCGATTTTCGTGTAGTTTTACAACTAGTAACCTAAGTTGTCTGGTAGTTGCGTCGGATTAGTCGCCTTCCCCACCATATTGACATGCGGGTCGAAGAACGATATCGACAAATCGACATTATGGCCGATAGATCAATCCTCCCGCCGGTGGTCTCCAATTGTTTATGGGTAAAATCGTTTCTTAGATTTCGGTAAATTCGGTAGGTGAGTGAGAAACGGTTCAAACCCTAAACAAATGTCTTTGCGTGAGCACTTTATAGATTCGAGAGATCAGTCTGTACAAGTCGAGGCCTAAACCAACAAATGGCCGTTCCCGGACTTGCTTCGGTCACAAAGTGGAGGAGAAGGGTTGATTTGGGGAGGGAAGCAAAGAAAGGTGTTGAGGAGAGTAGTATCTCGACTTGTATCGTAAAGTGAAAGCTTAGGAAGCTTGCAAGAGATGAAAGCTTTTTGGGAGAGCTTGCAAAGTTGCCTTTCTACGAGTGTGTAAGTGTAGTATATTTCTCCCGACCGAGACTTGTTATGCAGGTGGAAATAGGTAAGACCTATTTATACAAGTCGAGATTGAAACGTGCACTGGCCTCATGAAGGAAGAGAGTAAAGGGTGAAATAATGGGAGGAGGTGGTAACCGCATGGTGTTAATGGGTGAAAACGTTTTCACCATTATTTCCTCTTTTATTTGACCGCTTTATTCCTTTCACGCTTTCTTAATGTGAGCGTAGTGTACAGCGCATCTTGGACCGCCAAACCAAAACCCTAGAAAGCATCCCCGCTTTGTGTTGATGTCTCGAGTGTTGGTTGCATCTTGCGTGCAAGTGGTGTTTAGACGCATGTGGCATGTGCGGAATGCCTCCGTTGCGAGTTGCACCTCGGCGTAAGTGGTAATGCCAGAGGCTGCTAGTGGCGTGTGTGGCATGTGCCAACGGCATGTGCGAAATGCCTTGGTGGTAGGTTGCACGGTTTGCAAGTTTAGGGTACCCGGCGGGTGTGTTTGGCATGTGCCAATGGCATGTGCGGAATGCCTTGGTGGTAGGTTGCACGGTTTGCAAGTTTAGGCTACCGAGCGTGTGTGTTTGGCATGTGCCAATGGCATGTGCGGAATTCCTTGGTGGTAGGTTGCACGGTTTGCAAGTTTAGGCTACCGAGCGTGTGTGTTTGGCATGTGCCAATGGCATGTGCGAATGCCTTGGTGGTAGGTTGCAGTTTGCAAGTTTAGGCTACCGGCGTGTGTGTTTGGCATGTGCCAATGGCATGTGCGGCCATGTTGACCTAGTTGCAAGTCTTGCAAGCCTAGGGCGCTATATTTAGCGTGGGCAAAGGCATAGCGGCTTGGAAATATGGCTGCGATACGTGTTGGCATGTGCCAATGGCACGTACGGCCATGTTGACCAAGTTGCAAGTCTTGCAAGCCTAGGGGCGCTATATTTGGCGTGGGCCAAAGGCATAGCGGCTTGGAAATATGGCCCGCGATACGTGTTGGCATGTGCCAATGGCACGTCACGGCCATGTTGACCTGGTTGCAAGTCTTGCAAGCCTAGGGCGCTATATTTGGCGTGGGCCAAAGGCATATAACGGCTTGGAAATATGGCACACGATACGTGTTGGCATGTGCCAATGGCACGTACGGCCATGTTGACCTAGTTGCAAGTCTTGCAAGCCTAGGCGCTATATTTGGCGTGGGCCAAAGGCATAGCGGATTGGAAATATGGCCTGCGATACGTGTTGGCATGTGCCAATGGCACGTACGGCCATGTTGACCTAGTTGCAAGTCTTGCAAGCCTAGGGCGCTATATTTGGCGTGGGCCAAAGGCATAGCGGCTTGGAAATATGGCCTGCGATACGTGTTGGCATGTGCCAATGGCACGTACGGCCATGTTGACCTAGTTGCAAGTCTTGCAAGCTTAGGGCGCTATATTTGGCGTGGGCCAAAGGCATAGCGGCTTGGAAATATGGCCACGATACGTGTTGGCATGTGCCAATGGCACGTACGACCATGTTGACCTAGTTGCACGTCTTGCAAGCCTAGGGCGCTATATTTGGCGTGGGCCAAAGGCATAGCGGCTTGGAAATATGTCTGCGATACGTGTTGGCATGTGTCAATGGCACGTACGGCCATGTTGACCTAGTTGCAAGTCTTGCAAGCCTAGGGCGCTATATTTGGCGTGGGCCAAAGGCATAGCGGCTTGGAAATATGGCTGCGATACGTGTTGGCATGTGCCAATGGCACGTGACGGCCATGTTGACATAGTTGCAAGTCTTGCAAGCCTAGGAGCTATATTTGGCGTGGGCCAAAGGCATAGCGGCTTGGAAATATGGCTGCGATACGTGTTGGCATGTGCCAATGGCACGTACGGCCATGTTGACCTAGTTGCAAGTCTTGCAAGCCTAGGGCGCTATATTTGGCGTGGGCCAAAGGCATAGCGGCTTGGAAATATGGCTGCGATACGTGTTGGCATGTGCCAATGGCACGTGTCTGGCCATGTTGACCCTAGTTGCAAGTCTTGCAAGCCTAGGGCGCTATATTTGGCGTGGGCCAAAGGCATAGCGGCTTGGAAATATGGCTGCGATACATGTTGGCATGTGCCAATGGCACGTCGGCCATGTTGACCTAGTTGCAAGTCTTGCAAGCCTAGGGCGCTATATTTGGCGTGGGCCAAAGGCATAGCGGCTTGGAAATATGGCTCGCGATACGTGTTGGCATGTGCCAATGGCACGTCGGCCATGTTGACCTAGTTGCAAGTCTTGCAAGCCTAGGGGCGCTATATTTGGCGTGGGCCAAAGGCATAGCGGCTTGGAAATATGGCTGCGATACGTGTTGGCATGTGCCAATGGCACGTACGGCCATGTTGACCTAGTTGCAAGTCTTGCAAGCCTAGGGCGCTATATTTGGCGTGGGCCAAAGGCATAGCGGCTTGGAAATTTGGCCTTGTTGCCATGGTGCGCAGGGTGCGGCTTGGTTTGGCATTGTTGCCATGGTGCGCAGGGTGCGGCTTGGTTTGGCATTGTTGCCATGGTGCGCGGGTGCGGCTTGGTTTGGCATTGTTGCCATGGTGCTCGTCTGCGGCTTGGTTTGGCATTGTTGCCATGGTGCGCAGATGCGCTTGGTTTAACATTGTTGCCATGGTGCGCGATATCTGGCTTGGTTTGGCATTGTTGCCATGGTGCGCAGGGTGCGGCTTGGTTTGGCATTGTTGCCATGGTGCGCAGTGTACGGCTTGATTTGGCATGGTTGCCGTGGTGCACTGTATGCGGCTTGGTTTGTCATTGTTGCCACGGTGCGCAGTATGCGACTTGGTTTTGGAATTAGGGTTCTGTGTCGAAAACCCTAATCTGGTATTTTGAAAAAATACCCCCATTAATTATTTACACCTGAGTTAAATGCTCTTAGTTAATGTGTTGCGGGTAACACTAGGTCATGGGGTTTTACGACTTTACCCCTTGTTTAAAAACCACCATCAACACATGTGCATGTGCATGAATGTATTTGTGGAAATTAAATAATTATCTCTATATTTGACTTGCATGTATTCATGAATATATTTTAATTGTATGTGCATATGCAAGAATGTATTTGTGGAAACTAAATTGACTTTGCATGAATGCATGAAAATATTTTATTAATCTTGTTTATGAGTGGAAGATAATTATGGATATTATATATTAATTAACATTAAGTAATTAATTAATTCATTTGTTTGTTTTTTTTCATTTTTAATTAACATGTATACTATTAATTAACTAAAGCAAAGAATGATAGTAATTACGGTATTTATGCTCATATAAATTTACACACCAATTAACATAATTAAGGGAAACATAATTAGTAATTAAGACAAACGTTATTAGTAATTAAGATAAACGTTACAATTAAATGAATTAAATGTAAATAAATAAACAATAAAGACATATTCATACGTTACACACAGTTTTAAAAGAAAAATCAGTTTTTTTTTCTTTTTAATTATTTCTTTCCAAAAACGATCAGACATTTAATGCATGCATAGAAGGGGAAGAAATTTCAGAGACGTGCTTTAATCCGTCAGAGACATGCGTTAAGATTTTATCATCTTTCCATTGGTTAAAAAAAAACACAGGGCATTAAGCATATATAAGGGAGTCATTTCATAAATACATAGTAATCATGTTGGACATAGTGTCTGCATACACATATATATAATAATTTATAAATTAAAATATAAGAAAAGATGTTACATCAATAATAGTACAACAACTATATAATACTAACTACAATCTATCATAATATATATCACAAAAATGACAAAAAATACACCACTATCGTAAAAATAATATTTAAATATGATGATCATATATATATCTTACAGCAAAAAGTATATCAGCATACATAGTATGTTATATCATCTCGGTCAAACAAAAACAGTGGAATAAGAAAAGTACACTGAGAAGATCTAAGGGCGACATTCAATTATATATATATATATATATATATAGTAAAATAATATTGATTCATGTATAGACATGCTATCATCAATCATTTTTTTTTAAAAAACAAGTTAATTGTATATCAGACTAGACAGATCAATCAATCATTTATTTATTTATTTATTTTATTTTTTTGACGGACGAAACAGATTCATAATAATATGTATACCACCATCATCAAAACAGAAAAGACATGCGAAAACAAAATTTAAAATTTAAAATTCGAGAGACCAACAAGCTAATCAATCAATTGTATAAGTACAAACATATGCCTACTAATCAAATCATATAAGCACACACATCAAAGTAAGCATATGGATAAATGATTAATTGAACATGTAGAAGAGATCAATCATATACACGGAAAACAAATTTTTTTTTTTAAATAGAAATCGTTTAGACATACCTCTTAATATGGGGTATTCGATTAAAACCAAAAAATCCAAGAAGAACTGAAGAACCGTGCGAAGGAGATGAGTTCGTGCCTTGCGATCCAAAGAAATAGGAAGAGTGAACAAAACCCAACTTTAGCTCGGCGGTGAAGCTTCGTGCTCGATAACGTTTTGGAGTAATAATAAGAAACAGAGAAAAGGAAGAGAGAACAACTTTTCATTAACCAGAGAAGCAACAACATTACATAGGTATGATATTCTATTTATACAAGAAAGGGCGGAAATCCTAGTATTGTAGTGGACCGCACATCCATGGGCCATAGGCCCTATAACATCCACTTTATTTTTGGGATTTCGCTGACAATTCCTCAACAAGCATTTTGTATTTCTTCAATGAGGGTTCATTTGTAGTGTATTCTCCTTTTATTTGGCGAATGACTAGCTGCGAATCGCTAGTGACTCTTGCGTTTTCTGCTTCATACTCTGTTTCATTATTAGTAGATGCGAACTCCAATCTGAAGGAAAAAGCCATCTTTGTTCCTTCTGGCGAAATTAAGACAATTCCAATTCCATTACCTTCCCCATTTTATGATCCATCCACCAATATTTCCCATCTATCAGGCTCTGTCAGCAAGGCTCTTGGATTCCCATGTTCTTCTTCTACATCCATCGCCTCTTCCACTGCTTCATCATTTTCTAATGGAAATTCTGCTAAAAATTCGCAATAACTTGTGACTTCGGCGAAGATAATACTTCATACGTAATCTTAAAATGCCCCACTTGTGCGTTCCATCTCTCAACCCTGCCTGATCTTTTTGAATTTTTCATTACTGACTCGATTGGCACCTCTGTTAATACCCTTATTTTATGGGCTTGAAAATATATGTGAAGCTTAAAGGCTGCATAAACTAATGCCAGTATTAGTTTTTCAATCTTCGAATAGTTCATCTCTGTTGCATTGAATGTCTTGCTAATGTAATAGATCGGCTTTTTTACTCCTCCGTCTATTCGCAACAAAACGTCACTTAAAGCATGCGAAGTGGTCGTAAGATAAATCAACAATTCTTCCCCTGGTTCTGCTTTTTGTAAGATGGATACATTCATCAAGTGGTCTTTTATCCATTGCATTGCTTTCTCGCATTCATCTGTCCATCTAAACTTCGTTCCCTTCTTGAGTATATTGAAGAAATGCTTGCATTTGTCTGATGATCGCGAAATGAACCTACCCAGCGAAGCCAAGAGCCCATTTAATTTCTGTACATCCTTCACCGTCCCTGGTGTTGGCATGTCACGAACTGCTCGTATCTTCTCTGGATCAACTTGTATTCCTTATTTTGACACAATGTATCCTAAAAAATTTCCTGACGCAACACCGAAAATACATTTTTCAGGATTTACTTTGATGTTGAACTGCCGCATCTGTACAAAAATTTCCTTCAAATCTTGCACATGATCTTTAGCTTCTTTACTTTTCACCAACATGTCATCCACGTACAACTCTAATGTCTTATGAATCCATTTCGCAAACACCTTCTCTACCATTATCTGATATGTCGCTCCAGCATTTCGCAAGCCAAACGACATTTTCGTGTAACCAAGATTGTGAAATCGTAAATCGAAACGTAAATCGTTTTTCAATTTTTGTGAATCGAATCGTATATTGAATCGTGAAACGTAGATTCATGGTTGATTACTAAATCGTAATATTTTCCATTATAAGACATTGTAAATTAAAACTAGAAATTTATATATAGAAATAAAGTTTATTTTTATACAATATTTAAATAAATATCGTGGAGAAATAAACTCAACTAATCAGAATACATATAAATATGCTATAAGTTCCTAAATATCACAAAACTGGCAACGACACAGTGGTCGGAAGGTCAAATATGTATCTTGAGGGTAAGAGTTCGAAACCTCTCAGACGTTTCTTTTTATTTTTTTTAATAGAAATTATGACTTTGACTGGTCAAAGTAGTCAAGAATCGCATAAAAAAAGCATCTTTGCGATTTTGGGGTAGATGCGATTTGTCCATATGGTTTACAACGAAATGTGAAAATTTGAATCAAATCGTGCGATTCAACTCGTGAATCGCACTTTTTTCATAACCATGCGTGTAACAATATAATCCTCTTGGTGCGAAAAAGGCAGTATGCTCCTGATCTCCTCCAGCGAGAGGAATTTGATTGTAACCTTTATATCCATCTAAAGAAGACATTCTATCATTCCCTGCCGCTGATTCGACCATTTGTGGGATATCTGGTAAAGGAAAACTGTCCTTTGGACAAGCCTAGCCTTATTTAGATCACTGAAATCTATGCAAATTCTTATCCCCTTATTTTTCTTAGGTACCACTACCATGTTTGCAATCCACTGGATATTTTGCTTGCCGTATAATTCCCGCATCCAAGATCTTCCGCAATTCTTCTTCTATTTGAGGATGGTATGTTGTTGCTATTTTTCTTATTCTCTCGCTTGAATGGTCTTGCATTTTTTTAATTTCCAAATGATGACATGCAACGTAGGATCTATCATCCATGCTCCACGCGAAGATGTCCTTGAATTCTCGCAAGAGATTGATTGTTCTTTCTTCTTCATCTCGCATCCATTTTAGTTCCAATCTTTAGCATCTTTGGTTCTTTTTCGTTCCCAACATTTACTTCTTTTGTTGGTTCCGTCGCAGATGTAAACTGCCTTTGGCTCTCCTATTGGTGTTTGCTCTTTTATTATTTTTATCGATTTGTCTCCTCCTTGCGAAATTTAGCTTGGTATTCCTTTTCCTTCTTTTGCTTTTATCATGTAAATTCTAAATTATTCTTCTTTCCTTGCCTCTTTCGCCATTTTCCAGCAAATTTTTCGCCTCTTTGCACGTCCTTCATAATTTTCTACTTCCACTTGATGACACATTTTCGCATCGCTAACGTCTCCTCTGATTTCACCTATTCCGCTAGGCATAGGAAACTTGATTCACTGATGCAATGTTGATGCTACCGCTTTAATTGCATGTATCCATGGTCTTCCCAATAACATGTTGTAAGGCGACTCCATATCCACCACACACAATGTCACTTGTGTTTCAATTTCTCCTAGCAATATTCGCACCACTATTTCTCCTTTTGGTTTTATTGTAAATTTACCAAAACCATGGATATGATATGTTGAACAAGTCATATCTTCATCTTTGTATCCCATCCCTTTGAATGCATGGTAGAATATTATGTCGACTGAACTTCCTGTATCTACTAGAGTTCTGTTCATCGCCCATTCTTCTATAGACTTTGCCGGTTCGTCCTTCTCTTTTCGTGCTGCAGTTATTGTGATTACCAACGGAGCTGTGTGACTTAAATTTTCTCTCGGTATTTCTGCTGCTGTGAATGTAATTTTCTGTTTTTTCCACTCCTTCAATGGTGACACCTTTTCTACTGTCATAATTTTCTTTCCTTCAAAATCTCGTTTATGTATCCTTCCTTTGAGATTTTCATGAAACTCATTAACCATTGTCTTCGTTATTAAGCTACATTCCAATTTCCTACCGTCTTCTTTGACTTTGATTATCTTTTCCTTAATCGGTTTATTTACTTGCTTCATCATCTCTTTTGATTTCAATAACATGTTATACAACACACAGATTCTTCACCAATTGCTTTAAATTCTGTCAAATCATAAGATCCTCATTCAATCTTGTTTTCAGATAATCTTCAAATTGGTGGTCCCTGTTTCTAGCGCCAATATGTAGTTGCAGGATTTCCTACAACTACACCCCTACAAGATTACACATTGATCCAATTCAATTTCATGATCAATTATCAAAGTTTTATTTATTTTTCTAGAGAATCTTACAAGAATAATAAGAATACAAAGAAACCAGAATAGCTCTAAACTTTCTCTCTCCTATTTGTTCTCTCCAACCTCTCTCAAAAAGATCCCTCTCTTCTCTAATCTGCTTGGTCCTTTATATATGATATTACATAGTGGATGACAGCTAAGCCAACCTTTATTTTCGGATCTCTGTCTCAAGTCATTCTCGCAAGCTTACAAGGGTTTTCTTCGCAAGTTAACTTCAATCTCGCAAAATCTTCACACTTTCCTCATGATTAGACTGACGTCATTCGTTACATCACTTCTCTAACATTCTGCGATGGCCTTCGCAAACACCTCTTATTTAAAACTTCGCTAAGACATAAATGTTGCGAGATTCTGCTCCTACTTGTTGTATACAAAAACTGACTAGGCATGTTGGGCATTCGTATTTGTGAAAAAGAACAACATAGCAAGAAATTTTCAAAAAAGAAAGAAAGAACAAATGCCGATTGATACTCAAAATGATACAAATTAGAATACGAATTTTCAAATTTCAACAAAAATGAAAAAATAAATCATATCACGACAATTTTCATCTCTCATTTTCTCTGTTGTCTTCGGAGAAGTCGCATAAATCTGACTGCTGCTTATTAGTTAACAAAAGCACAATGTTTCCTGATCTCACCAGCATTACCAGTGAGAACTTCAATAGCATTCATTTTCTCCATAGACGCCGCAAAATCCTTGAAGAAAGTTGCTCCATTGTTTGTTGCTTGACTTCTAACATAAGCCTTAGTCTCAGGGTCGTCAAGAAGAGTTGCGTCAGATGTAAATAATCCCCTTCTCTTAGCAACAAGCTTATAGTAACTTGAGTCAAATGTTTTGAAACTTCCTGGATCCATCTCGGCTGTAGTCGTGATATCGTTTGGCTTACATTTGCTCTTCAATCGTGGTACGTATTCGCTGTCCAATGTTGGGTCTGAATCTCCTTTGCCGGTGAAGTTGTACAACCTTTGTGAAAATGCTGCACAAGCGGAAATACCAATTGTATGTCCACCTGTAGATACATTCGTAAATGTATTTATACAAAAGTGATTAGTATTTGAACCTCAAACTCAATGGACATGGGTTTCGGGGTTTACCCACAAACTGATTCATAAATATAAGCATATGTACCTGATAAGACTGCAAGGTCTTTTGCATTCAACCCCTTTGATGCAAATGATGCCTTCAATTGAGTGACGTTGAAGAATGGTGGTGGTAGATTTATAAAAGCATCTGCAATGGTCGATACTAGCCCATCTCTTCGCCCGGTGGGTACATTCCACCATGGTCCTTTAATCTGTATCAATTAGTTCAAAAAATGCTTATTTAGATTATTCACATATAGATCAATCTGTCCATTATAGTTAATCAATTAGTTGATTAGTTACCATAGCAACTGAATCTCTTGCCGACAATGCTAGGATGTCTGCACATGAAACAACTCCAGGGCACGCTTTTTCGACTGCAGCCTTTGCAGCATCAATAATGCTGAAGCCTCTTAGGGATAAGTTAGGAATTGCGGCCTTCTCAGTTTGATTGGTGCTTGTGGAATTAAGAAGAACCGAACCATCACAACCCTGTATATATAATTATACAAACACAAACAGAGATTTCATTATATATAGGCACAACCCTGTATTCATAATACCAAAGGTACGTAGCTACAAATAAATTACGCGATAAAATGTTAATGCATACCCTGACAAAACAATCATGGAAATGCATCCTCAATAACGCAGCAGGGAAAGTAGGATTGTAGGAAACATATGAAGCGACTGTTTTGTGAATAATAGACTCGGCATTGGGGCACGTCTTTGCGTAGAAACCCAATTTCAGACCTTGCCCATTAGCTGCGTCTATAACAAGAAAAGCAAGAACCAAAACTGACAGACATTTTAGAGTGCTAGCCATGACTGTTTGATGCTCAAGGAGTTGATGAAAAAACTCCTAGTAGATGCAATGCAATGCAATGAATTGAAATGATAGTAGTGATAGTGATAGTGATGAAGATGATAACAATTCATCATGTATATATAGTACTAACATGGGTTTTAAAACGGGAATATTGGTGATATGCATCTTGGGGATATGCCCCAAGATTCCAATTTTTGGGAATATACTAAAAATTCCATCCAAAACCGTTAAGTAGTCAATATTCGCAGGGGATTTTAAAACAAATATACTTATATATTAATACCTTTACAAGGTTCGAAACAAAAAAATCTTTGAACATGTATTCACAGATGGAATTTTCCCTTTTAAAACCTTAGAAAACTTCTTTGAACATGTCATCGTGGGTTAAATATGATTAATTGACTTCTTAAGCATTAGTTTAGTGATAGTCGTTTAATTATCATCTTCTGGGGTTTGGTAGAGGTTAATATTCTGTAGTATAAAATACTCACCGGACTACAAAAATGGTTTGACTTTAAACATTTGGTAGGGTACTGACAAGAGGAATTATTGTCCATTGAAAGAGAACTATGAGTATGTTTTATTACTAAGCAGATTAATCGTCAACAAGCACTACTAGCTAGCAAGCAAGCAGTGTATATGAACTGTCATTATAGAATGTGCATTTATACGGTCATACTGTCCCGAAAATGCAATGTACCAGACCGGTGGGTAAGCCGAATATAAAAAAAAAAAAATGGGGTAACAAAACCCCTGTGAATTTGCATTTTTATTCATTGTGTGTCACTATAATTTTTCTCTTGTTTTTGCTCTCTCGTAGTTTTTTAATCCTGGCTTCGCTAATGTACCTACTGGTGCAGTGAACTTATCATTTATCAATAATGGCGCAAAATTCATGGGAAAATGGCATCCATCGGATCGAGCAAAATTAAGGGTGTCTCGCTTAAAGGAATAATTTTTATAAGACGAGCAGCCAACTTGAATTATATCCTATTGGAGAAAGCTAGTTTGTAACATTGGTAGTAGGTAGCTGTAGTCAACGAGACATTCTAGGCTATTATTGGTGGTAGTTGATCATCAAGACTGGTAATGGGATTTTATGATATAATTAAGCAGCATTTATGTGAAGTATATAGTAATTGATTCATTTGGTATGTGGCTGCAAGCTTGCACAATGATATATGAAAAACATTAGTGAAATATTAGTAGGAAAGTTCTATGTAAATCTGCGGATTCTAGTTTCTAGTCCTTTATTTGAACACAAAATTGGTTAAAAAGACCAAAATCAAAATTTCCTGGGTGAAAAGGACAGTCAGATTTAGATATCTTTTTTAAATGGACAAAAATTTAAAAATAGGCGGGGGATGTAACCAGTTTCATCCCCATCCATTTTCAAATATTTTTTCTTATTTTTATTTTACACAGGATGCATCCAGTTTCATCCTTGCTATTTTTTAAGTATAAGCAAGGATGAAATCCAGTTTCATCCTTGATATTTTTTTTTGGCTATTTCACCCGTACTTTTTTTTACTCGTCCATTTGAACCGTGTTTTAAATTTTTTTGGACAAATGTCCCATTTTCTCTTATTTGAACTAGATATTAATATCAATTTAACTCCGGTTAGGATCAGGGGCGGAGGCAGCCCATTGCAAGGGTTTGCAACTACACCCCCCTTGATTTCCGGAATTTAAACTCGGTCCTTCTTTTTCAGGCTAAAAAATGTATATATACACCTTTGCACCCCCTATAAATCCAATATATGCACCCCCACCCCTAGCTAAAGCCCAAAGCAAACACGTCCATGAAACTCTTTTTCTCCCGTATACAACAAGAATCACCGGAGACTTGAAACTAGAAAAGCAAACGAAGCAACTGTCCTGCAAGTTTTTTCAGAAAAAAAAAAAATTCTTTTCTCAATTGCATCCTGAGATTTAGAACTTGGATTGTATGTTTGTAGTGGTGCAGTGTTGATCATTGGAGTCTTTTAATCATATCACCAGTCTGAGTACCTTCTTCTTTCTATGCAATTTAGAGTTTTGATCATTAGGTTCATGTCAAATTTTTGTGGGGATTTTAGTACGATCCGTCTTGTTTGGAAAATTATGAGATTGGGTATTTCGTTTTTGCTTCTTAAGTTAACTAGTGTTTAATCACATCCATTCGGTTTACCTATGATGCTGGAGATAATGATCGTCAAATAACTAACATTCATAAAAGATATACGGTCTTTAATGTGCAATGTAAAAAAGTTCTAGCCTTTTTATTTTGGGATATTTAACGGTTGGTACCCAGCAAATGTCCAACACCTAGCTTTGGTACCCAATACTTGAAATATTATCGGTTGGTACCTTGACCAGTTAAGTCAAACCGTTGACTCGACCAAGATAAAACGTCCGTAACTGAAGTGGTCCTATTACATAAATGCCCCTGCAAATGCTAACATTGACTTGAATTATCCTAACGTCTGGTTAGGGAGATATACACGTGGCTAAACCCGTACGTGTCACACGTGTAATTTGTTTTAACGGCCACGATTCAATCTACACATGTCGATATAACCAAGAAGACTAAAACCTAATTTACTTATCTTCTTCTTGTTGCGGGAAAATCAGAGAGAAAGCTAGGGTTCACGCTATGGAGAAAAAATGGGGATTCGAGTGATTTCTGAGTGAATTTTTTTACCTAATCTTAGGATTTCGTTAGATCTACTACTGATACACGTTGGGTAACACTTATTTTGAGTAATCGAAGACAAAATCAAGCATAATCGTGACCAACTCGAGACACTGTAAGATGAGTTCTAAACCCTTTTTTATATCTGATTTGTTTTTTTTTGTTTTTATAATTATTGATTCTCGTTTCTATGTGATTTATTGTTAGAAAATTCGGGTTTTTGTTAGATTTGAAGTATGGACTGTGGTTTAGGGTTATATGCATGATTGTTTATGGATTTCACTGTTAAAGAATGGATTTTTCTTTTGTTTTCTACATAAAGAACAAGTTGATGTTGTTGTTTGAAGGGACAATATCCATCATATCTAGTTGTTTTCTATTTCTTTTGTAAAGCTAATTTAGTAGTTTGTCTGATGGTCCCCTTATCCCATTCTTTATTGTTGTTTTTTTTGTCAGAAATGGTGGGTTCTCATGGAAATAAGTATTTTCCTACCAAAGATGGATATTTAGTTGATAGTAACAGGGCTAAGAAAGATACTGGATTAAATCAGAAGAGAGCAGATTGTGTGTTAGAGGAAGAATTGGATTGGTTATCTTAGCTCAATAAATTTGATGAGAATGGCAGATGCATTCAAGTGGATGATGCAAAGAGCAGATGGAGACATTATTGAAGGTACGAAGCTTTTCATCTAGCAAGGTCATCCAAGTAAATGCAGTTGCTAGTAAAGTTGTTAATGCGAGATGCTAGTATGGGTGTAAATGTCGAAAGATGCTAGTAAAACGTATATGCGGATGTCGGTAAGGGTGTAAATGTTGATGTAAGGAAAGGTGCTAGTAGAGGTGTAAGGAAAGGTGCTTGTAGAGGTGAAAGGAAAGGTGCTTGTAGAGGTATAAAGAAAGGTTCAGTACATGAACATGTGAATGCAGGTAATGCATATGAAGGTGTAAATGGTAGTGAAGTACATGAAGGTGTAAATGCAGTTGGTGAAGTAGCTGAAGTTGTAAATGAAAAAGTGACAGTGGTCAAGAATGTGGATATTTTTGAAGATGGCTTGAGTGAATTTGGTGGTCCCAGTCAAGTTGAGGGAGTTACCCAGGTGGAGTCTTCACAGCCACATCATTCAGTGGTACCACCAGTTAGACCAGTTTGGAGGCCAAGCAATACAAGTATTAGAGGAAGGAAAAGGGGAAGACCAACAAATGCTGAAAAGGGTAATTTGGTACATAGGAAGCATGGTCGAGTACTTGGTGTGGGATTGCTGATGGAAGGTGATACTATCAACCCACCAAGAAGAGGAAATACACCTCTTTATAGACCACCAAGAGTTCAGGTATAACTTGTTGTTGATTTGTTAATAAGTTCAATTTAAGATTTTTATTTTTGTGTATTTAATGTTACATCATTCAACTTATGCAGGTGGAAGCAGAGCCAGAAATGCCACAAGCTACACAACCTGACCACCAACCAACTCCTATGCAGAATACAAATGTAGTGAATAGAGCTGAAGGTGTTGAAAAAGTGACAATGAGACCTGGTGGATGCAAGACAATGGGTGGAGGTATATTTTCTAGCTTTTCAAGGGGTGCACCATCAACTACACAAACCAACAAAAGAAAGAATCATGTTGCCAATCAGTCTTCACCAGTTAGGAGGAGCAACAGAATTTGTGGTGGGCTAGGTAAGAAGTTGAACGGTCTTAGCATTGACCTTACTGAGGATGATTAAATCTCATTCAGTCTAGTATTAGCATTGATCACAGAATTTCAGTCACGCTAAACTTAGTATCTATTATCAACACTAGTTTTAAATCTTTTGGACATGTTTAAATCCTGTTGTATGAATGCAGACACCTATTATCAGCTGTTTAACTATTAATGCAGTATTATGTTCTCTATTTATTCTTGTACTACATTCATGGTTGTCTTTATAGATTAAAAACATAACTTTTATTCATGGATTAGAGTACAACTACATGACACTATAGATAACGGTACAAGACACTTGAAAACAATAGGAAAACATTACTGGATAAACATTACTAGATAAAAGTTGTTGCAAATAGTAAGGCAGGAACATTAGGATGCTTTCATTCTATTTCTGTAGTTCTTGCAACATTGCAAAAGCTCCACACAACTCACAGTGCAAGTATGCCTCATTCATTGTATCAAAGTTGACAACTTTTACGTAATTTCATTATGTTGTTGCAACCTGCAATGCAGGCAATGCCTTTCCAAGGGCATGAATTAGCAAAGTGATCATCAGCATTGCATTTGTAACAAGTATTTTTCACCTTTACCTTAGTTGTAAATGTATTGCATATATCGTTCATATCATCAGGTTTCTTCTTCTTACTAGTAGGAGATGATTTCATTATCTGGTCACAGACCATAGCAGCCTCATGTGATGCCATGTAATCCACAAGCCAATCAAACCTGTGGCATAAATTGCATTTCAAAAATCTGTGTTCTGGATGCTCTTTAGTCTTGGATACTCTGACAGGTCTGGTTCCTTTGCATTCTTCAGTGGGACAAGGTAAGTTGGACCATATGCAGTTGGTTCTCATGTGTCTCAGACTGTGACAGGGCTCACAAGTTTCTTTTGCTGCATTCTTAGCATCATCAAGCCATACAAAACCAACACAAGTAGGAAATTGACACTTCAAGCATAACTTACCCTTGCTTAGAGGTAGTTCACTTTGTACCACCATTCTAATACCAATACACCCAGGTTCAGTGCATTTAGTATATCTCCATGGACATGATTTGGCTATATGACCTGCACTGTCACATTGTTGACATATCTACAAAGCAAAGAAAAACATAGTTAAAGTTGTTGACATGTCTGTTACAGTGAACCTGCTACGGGTTAAGTTGAAAAATTCTTATACTTACTCGATATTCAAGCCTGGAAGATGTTTCCATTGTGAGCATCAAAAAAGTGAATATGAACTTGCAGGTGCAGGAGGTGTTTGATAGATAGAAAATAGAATAGAAATGGTATGAAGGAAGAGGTAGTTTTATAGGACTTTGTGTGCCTAACGGCTAGATTTTTTGAATTATATGATTCTAAGGCGTTGGATCAGTATATTCGTAACCGTTAGATCGACATGGCTAGATGACCTGTTTCTCTGAAAGTCACGTGTGTCACATGCTAACGGTAGTTTGACGGCGTTAAGTAATTAATATTTATTTTTAATTTTAATTATTTAAGTGACAGAATGTTAAGTGAACGGTTTGACTTGACGGTATTTAACTGGTCAAGGTACCAACCGATAATATTTCAAGTATTGGGTACCAAATCTAGGTGTTGAACATTTGCTGGGTACCAACCGTTAAATATCCCTTTTATTTACTGTGAATTTTTTCTTGCACGCCCTCTCTTGGAATCCTAGCTCCGCCCTTGGTTAGGATTGAAGACAGGAAGAAGCCAAAAAAAAGGGGAAAAAAAAAAGGTTCCTTGCATATGGAGAAATCTGAAACAATGAACAAATTGTGGAAGCTAGTCGGGAAGAGGATCAGTCCCTACCTGTCCTTACCTAGTTCCACCCGTTCTGCAGGTCCGACTTTTTAATCCTTTTTATTGTTGGGTTTGTAATTTCTAACTTGATGATTAATTCTTTATATAAAAACAGAGTTTTTTCGAGCGTTGTGGTTAATCGGAGCTTCTGGTTGATTCTGGCCCCACCATTTAAAATTTCAGCCAATCAAATTTGAGTAAAATCTTTTGGGCCCACAATATATTTTTCGGCCAATAACATTCAAGATTTTATCGTTACCAAAAACATTGAAATCTAATAAAATCATATACTATTCCCAAATATAGATAGAGAAAATCAATTAAAATTGGTAAAAGATTGAAACAAAATCAAATCAGGATATAAATAGTTCATCAAGATCTCATCACAAAATTAAATAAATCACAAAAATTTCAAAAAATTTGCATCAAAAATATATTGTTCATCACGATTCCATCACAAAATTAAAATCCATCATAAATAATAAATTACCAATGCCCAATGTCCAATTACAAATTTTATAATTAAACTAATCCTAATTACACTTCCATGAGACAGACAATAATATTATTTGCGGTTTATAATTACAACTCTAATAAATTAAAAAAGAATGATCAAATATAGGTCAATGATAAAAATTTAGAACCAGAATTCGTAGAGTTACAGACACTTACATGTAGAGTAGATTGAAACGTGCTTCCGCTTTGGCAAAAAAAATGTTTGTTAATCCTATATAATTATCGAAAAACAAATTTGTTAGTAAAAATTAACATTAAACTAAATTTTGAGAACAAGAGAGTAAAAACGTTACGTGAAGAGTTCAATTGAAAACAACGAATGAGTTTCAAATTAATTTTCTCATTATTATTTCCTTTTTCACAAAAAAAAAGGAAAAAAAAAAAAATCCTTTCCATATAAAAATAAAAGATATCGTGCAAGATATCCTCAATATATTCTCTCGGTAAATTATTGCATCGGGTAATTTCTCTATTTAAACAATATAAAAATAAACATAGGATATTTTTTACAAAAACAGAATAAACCAAAATTAGAGACAAAAATATAACACTAGTACAAATTTTAATTAGAATTCTGGATATTTTCTTAAAAATGTACCAAAAACCTAAAAATATATTGTACTAAAAATAGAGATAAAATAATCTTTTTAGGTTTTATTGATAAATATAACATAATTCCAAAAATTATTGTTATCTCCCTCTATATAAGAGCACAAGTCAAGCATCATTCATCCGATGCCGCTTCTCTGCTCCGCTCCGGCTTGATTTTTTTATTTGATTTTTTCGGGTTTCGATTTTATGGATGCTTCTTTTGATTGTTGTCTTTCGTTCTGCAGATATAGGGAAAAGCATGTTGAAAGGCGCTACTCCTCTATTTTGAATACACAACTGAGGTAATTTCTTTCTCTCTTTGAATTCCTCATCATTATTTCACGTAAATTTATTTATTTATGCGAGTTTTGCATCGCTTACTGTTGTAGAAGTGCTCACATTTATAATCTCCGTTTATCATTTATAAGGTTTTGACAGTATTTTTTTTTTCTCGCTTTTTTGTGAAAGAACACTCTCCCATTGTTTTCATGTTTGTAGCTTGGTTCTTATATTTCTGTGATCGTAATCGTAATCGTGTAACCTGATTTTGAGTTTTCATTCTTTTTGATTTATTTGTTTTTTTGTTTTGTTTTTTTTTTTATTTTGCCTTTTTGTTTTGCAGGTATCCTTGATCAAGTACCTATATTTTTGCTCGATCATGCACCTGTTGTAATATCAAGGTATACGTTCATTAATGCTTGCAGTTCAACTTTACTGTTTGCATTATTGTATCTGTTGAATTGGTGGTGTACCTTCTTAGCTGGGGTTGAGTTGAACAAGATCATGGCTAATGAAAAATTGTTTTGTTGTGTTGAGTTGGAGCTGATCCCAAAGGCGCAAAGAGGTGGTGTACTCTCTTAGCTGTATTTTTTCTATTTTAGGTTTTAGTTTCATTTTCAAAGTCATGGAAATAATAAGCGAGGATGAAGAATAATTTTAAGCCATGGATGTTGTGCTCAGCTCTTTATCATGGTTGTTTTTTTGTTTTATTTTAGCAGAAAGAAGCGCACATCGAAGAATGATTTTCCCCTATACAAACAACTCGAGTAATTCTTCATTCAGAATTACTAGGGTTTTCCTCTGGATTATTTTTTTCTTTTTCATTGGTACGATATGGCCTAAAAAGTGATTCTCGGTTATATATTTTTTTCTTTCTTTTTCCATACATCAAAATTAATTGTTCAATGTAGCCAATGGTAGTTTTGTTACACTCGCATGGGAGATAGGAAAGGGAGTCTGATAGCCAATCTTCAAACTAGCAACTCGATTTGATCAAATATTTGTTGAGAATTTGAGATTGAAGTCAATGACACTACTGTGAGGTTCTGCAGGGATTGGTGAATGAGTTGAAGAAGACAATGGATAATGAATTTTAGTGGTTGTTTGCACTTGCATTGTGAATATGCCTACTTTTAACCTTGTGAAAAGTATACTATATCTGAGTGAAACTATGCATGTATTGTTTTTAACAAACAATTTATGTATGTGTTTTAGTTTCTTCCCATTCACTTTCTTGGCATCCACGGGATGAACAAAAGGGTGTTGGCATTCATCTGCCACATTTAAACCAAGGCACCACCATACCGAAGTCATCGACAGGTTACATGGATCTTTGAAATGAAAATGTGTAGCTACATGATTCATTGAGTATGACCTTTTATACTTCTTTTCCTCTATTCACCTGACTATGTTGGTTATTAAAGTACTTCTTTCTTGGGGTTGCGCTTCTTGCATAGTTTTTGGATTTACTAAAGCTTTTATGTTATCTTTCTTTTTTTTTTTTTTTTTTTTGAGTCTCTCCTTTGCGTGAAAAAGGGTCTTCTTACTGTTAGCAAAATTGTTCCAAGTATTTTGTTATTAAAAGCCTGAATGAGAGGTCCTACATAGTTTACATCTTCCTTAAGAATCTAAATACAGGTAAATTGCCTTGGTAGGTAGGTAAATTGTAATCCAAATTTTTTCTTTTAATCCAAAATTTTACAAAAAGTAATACCGCAAGATCATCCCACAAATTTCTCTGTAAAGTCACTTCAATATATATAAGGATTGTTACCAGTTTTTTTTTTTATATCTTTTACTGTTGTATCCTTTTTAGAGTAAAGCCTTTTACAGAGTAAAGATTTGAAAGAAGAATTGTGAAACTCGGGTTTTAGAGTGGTAGATGTTATGAAGAGTCTTCAAACACAATTGAGCTTAAACAATCTAGAATTATGAACTCGGTTGCATTTATTAACCAATGGCTTCTTAACATCGTCTATTAATGCTTTACAAAATGTTTTGCAATCACAAGTTCATCATCTTTGCAAACTGTTTTACAATAACAGGTTCATCATCCAACAATAGCCAGCATATAAGTCAAGTTTGGATTGATATGTATGATTCGAAAAACTAATCATATTGATCCGTTTTAGGTGTGATTTGTAATTTTAATAGGATTTCGAATTCTTTTGGAATCTTATTACGGTTTCCTACTTAATATAGCTTACCTAATTATTTCACAAAACTAGGATTTCTTAAGCTTACTAATTAATCTATAAGAGTTTGCATGTATTCTCAGCCATATAAGAAATAATTTGCTACTTTCTTCAATTTATATATTCAACAATTCAATGGCTGCGACAAGAGATCATGAAAAGGAGACACACAATAGTGTTGATCAGGGTATGTAGTCGAACAAGGTGGAAGTTTGTTTGTTTTATTATTAATTTAATTTTGGTTTTCATAGGAGAAAACAACATGGAGAAGATTCATGCGATTTGCATCCCCTTCTCACTTCATAGTCATATTTAAAAAGTATGTGAAAATATGGCAATTGTTGTAAAGGTAAATGCAATGGACTTCGATTTTTATGGATGGAAGATGAAAAGTAAGTAAACCCTCATTTGGAACAAATGGTGCATGCATTGAGAAGGAAACTGAAGTTGTTCAATGTGAGGAATAAGGCACAGTGACTTGACAAAATCAATGATAACCCTCAGTGATAGGGAGTTCAGGATTACAAGCTATATTCAATTACATTCAATCATTGTTAACACTCTCCATCAATGTAATCCACTGTTTGCGCTTCCTAAAGATGCAGACTCATGTAATGTAACATCAGTTTTTCATCCTTAACTACTTAATTACTTAATTTTGCTGTTATAAAAGTAAAAAAAGACCGAAATTGGAATAATTACTCAAACGTAATTGTGGCTTTGAAATTGGATTTGGTTTTCTTAGTTATTTAATTGTAAACATATTTTGCACGTAAATGGGATATGTCGATGATGCAAATTTCTTGACCTAACGGGTTGAACACATCAGAGCTCATTAGGTGGTGCACTACTATCTTAACTGTATTTTTGCTAAGTACACTTTGTCTCGGTAACTGTAACGTAAGTTCCTAAGTTCCTTCTTCAAAGCCATTGATCAATAAGTACGGTTGAAGAATGGTTTTAGGCCATGGATTTTGTTGGTTGTATTTTTTTTTTTTTTTGGGATATCATAAGCGTTGCCATTTTTTTTGGGAATTTTCGTTGATTTTTGTGTATAGCATTTTTGAAGGATGATCCCTTCAGTTGAAGGTCCTAATCGACTCAAAATTATTGATAATCATGACGAAGCTTGCGAAAATTGTAGGTTTATTAAGGTACATGTTAACTTTCATTGATCAGGGGGTTGGCCTGGATTAAGTTAGTTATTAGTTTAGTTTGAAGTCTGATTTAGAGGTTTTCAAGTTACTGTAGGTTGGAAGCTTGGAAGTCTGCGTTTGGTGAATAATTTCTTATGTGTTTCCATTCTTGTAATCTATAAGTGGGTTATTAATTTGATCCTTGATTTGGTGTTGTATAAAACAACTGTGCTAATTGTATCTCAAGTCTTTGAAACAGAACGACAAAAGAAAGGTTTATAACTTTAGATCGTAAGGAGGCTGTTTATCTCAACTTAGTGAATGCTTTTAGTAATAGTCATGTGATCGTACACTTAAGAGAATAGTCTAGCGTATGATGAATCGATGAAATAAACCGTTTCATTCTTTACTAAGCTGTAGTGAGGTAGCTAATGGTTACATTGGTCATCCCTGACAAGTATGATTGGACTGTCCAACTAACCATTGGCTACAATTCTCTGATATACATAAGAAACATTTTGTGGGTGCACATTTCGTTCAAGAATTTTACTCTACAATTTTCCATCGTTACGAAACATTTTTTTATAATAGTGCTTCTGCAATATTAGCTTGCTATTCCTCGGTACAAGATGATTCCGCCGCATTACGTATTTGCCAATGCTGCTACTTGACTGTATCAATTCCCATGTTTCAGGAATGTAACTGGGTAGCAAAAAGCTCGCCTTGGCGGGAGGAAACTATCAGGTTAATTAGGATCTTCATATTATAGTTCTTCTACTTGGATGTTACCTTCAATGTCTCTTTGTGAGACATGATTCTGCGGTTCAGTAGCTGTTGATGTAGATCAGAGGTAATACAGCAGTATGTGGAGGAAACTGCAAATTACCGCAATAGCTCTAGAAACGAATAAAAATATGTCAAGAAATGACGTGTCTTGGCTTTTAACCCGCATGGCAGGAGTAAGTATAGATTGCTTATGTAAATGTTCATTTTTTTTGCTCGATTGCTTATGTAAATGTTCATAGACTTTGTTGCGTGGAGAGGTTTGGACTAGATGGCTGTCCAGCCAGCGTCATTATGTTAAGCATCATTTAAATTTTGGCAGTACGATTCTAACTCAATTTTGTTACTTATTTTTATTTTTCTGTCGTAATTTCGTATACGTATTATACAGATGCAATATACGATTTTACATCGTCCCTATATGTCATTGTATTGTCAGAAAAATTAGTGTTTGTTTGTTAGTATTCACTGGGAAAACTTTTATTTTTAAGGAAAACATAATAAAATGATAATGAAGAAAATTCGGCCGAATCAACCCAATGAATCATTTATATCTTGCTCACCTTGGTGATTACAACAGTTATTTTACTTTTAGGAAACAATTTGAAGGATCGACTGGATTCATCTTTTGTTTTGTTTGTTGGTTACCTTGGTGATTGCAGCACTTATTTTACTTTTAGAAATGATGATCTTATGTTCTAGGTAATTCATCAAAATATTGTTTGCCCAAGTGCTACGACAATCCCTACTAACTTCCGGGACAAAAGGAAGTATCATTATTCATGGTGCTAAGAAATTGAATCAAGAGGCTTCTAATAAATAAATTAATACTCTCTCCGTCTCTAAAAGATAGGCAATTTTGAGTATATTATTGTCATTATTTTGGCGTCCCGATTGTGTAGTGGCTTTACCCACACCACACAAGTGTTGAAGCTATTTGTTGTGCAGTGGCTTTACGAAGAACAAGCTATTGTTTTATGTATATCGTGAAGTATGGAAACTTTTATTTTTTTCAAAGGATGTGTATAATTCTTATAGCGGGGATTATCCTAAAATTTTCTGAACGCTTAACTTAAATAAAGAAAAAGAAAACGGAGAAAAAGAAGTAAGTATTGCGAGTAAGGAAATCGGTATATGGTTGCTAATTGATAGCTTGATTTCCACGATAGTACAAAGAGGTGTGAGAGGGATTAAAACACTCAAATATAAAGAGTTTGCGGGTTTTATAAAAACAACAATGATAATCTTTTTTTATTACCCAAAAAAAAAAAGTTCTTAACATACAAATTTTTCCTCTCTATTTTTTTTCTTCACAGATACAGTAATAAACATTAAATGAATAAAAACAATTATTTCTTTGGGTAACCCTACCTCAACTAAATTATTTGCCCTGGCCCTGATACTATGTGATAAATCCATGGCATAGAGAGGAGTGTGAGAGGGGCCACATTGCTAACACTCTTACGGATTTTTCCCAACTTATAGGACTCATGACCAATAGGTTCACTTTTGGACTAAACCTAAAACAACCGGTAAGCATAATTTATTTAAAATTTAAAATTTCCTAATATTAGATTCAACATATTTGAATTATTTCCAACAAAATTGAATAAATGATGGTTGACTATGCTATTTTATGTACTACTTGACAAGCTCAATTCATTGTCAATTCTATTCATATCTATCTTGCAATTCCATTGTTATGCTGATGGCTATGATTGGTCAATCTATAGTCGCCGGCACCAATAAATATTGTAGTTCTTGGTGATGTTAACCGCAAACCCATATTATTTACCTCCCTACTCTGCTCCCTCCAATCTACACCACATATATAGGATTTGAATCACATTCAGGTACAAACGAGGTTCACCATTTCAAAAATATGGGGTTTAGATTGGAGGGAGCAGAGTAAGGTGATGAACAATAGGGAGGTGAATAGCACCACCGATTATTTTAATAGTATTTTTTAATTACATTTTTATTAGTTTTTAGGGTTATTAATTTCTTCTTCTTTTTCATAAAAGAGGTGGGCTCAAATGCATTAATTATATAAATTACGATTCAAGATAGAGAGTGATTACAAGACTGACTCTATCTCCGGCTATTATAACAAATTCATAATTTCCAAACAGACAATAAGAACATTCGTACCATTTTACACCATAGTCCCAAAACCTAATATGAATAGAGATTCCTATCATTCCTAAACGATTCCAAGGTATCGTAACAAGTTTAGATGGTATTGGTTGGATCAATAATAACATATCCAATGCTTCAAAAAAAAATAATAACATATCCAAACCATATAACGAATCTACAAACAATGGAGATGCTAGGATCCAAAGGTCTAACCATCTCCAATGGTTTTTTCAAAATCATAGTAGAACAGGTGGCAAAGGTGAACTAAAATCCATAGATTCATCCTTTTGTCATTGAATTTTCCATAGTAGCAATAGCAAAAGTAACAAGTACAATGGGTCATTAACTTCTTGAATAATTTATTAGTTTTTAACAATAATAATTTCACTTTAAAACATGACTCAATATTTTGCAAATGTGAACCTGCATTTCCCTCATGTGCCTTCGCAAATACATTCCTCCTGAGATTTGCTTCTCTATCTATCTCTGCATCGTATACATAAAACTGAGCAAACACTGGATTTGGACCTACAGGCAACAACGACCCTATAATGTGGTAATTGCTTCCTAAAATTACTTATAGTAGGAAAAAGAAATGAAGACTACTGATAGTAGGGTGATCAATCTTCCCATCATCCTTTACATGGTATGGGATTATTACCATATGAATTTAGATATTTGTTGCCATAATTTCAACAGCTACATTGTCCAAAATCTTTTTCGTCCAAAAAGATAGCTTGCTTACCCTAAATAAGAATTAGGGTTTCTCAATTTAGATAAAATATGGAAACAAAATAAGATATCTTCAGAATCAACCCAAAATTTAGATAAAATATAAAAACAAAATATGGAAGAAAAAAAAATTACACCTGTTATCCTTTATATATATAAACCAAATGTAAGCGATCTTTAGCCCAAAAAAAATCACATGATGAAACTAGAAATTCTTCAGAGTATATACAGGTACGAGTATCACTACCTACATGCGGTAATCAAAAAGAACATCAAAAAATGGTAGAAAACAACAGATTCACAAAAAAAAGAACGGAGAAGACTTGCGGAACAATATGAAAAGGCAAAGTATACTTATCTCTACGTTGAAGAACTTCACGACAAGAAAAAAGAAGAAGAAGAGAATACAAAGAAGACAAAGAAACCATCGGCGAAACGGGTGTGAATATTGGATTTGATAAGAATGGTATGGATTAGTCAAACAATCAAAACAAGTTTAATAATCGGGAATACAGCTAAGGAGCCATCAAAACCATAGACGACAAAGAATGTTTTCTATTTTCGATCAATTCTTTGTTGGTTGATGAATCAACAATAATAAAATTTTATTACTATCAATAATTTTGGCCCTTTTTTGTTCATTTTATTTTCCTAGACATTCTCCTTGACACTGTCTACTCAAAGTCATCTATACATTGTTTTAAGACATCAGGTGTAGTAGCGGGAAATCCCACACTACACACCTTACTCAATTTTGCTTAATTAATCCATTGAAAGATGTAAGATCAAGAATATTTATTGATTGAATCCATGAAGTGTTTCACAGGAAAATAGAATTACACTTAGAAATTAAAACACTCTTAGACTTTCTCTCTCCTATTGACTTGCTTAACAATTCCAAAAAGATCTCTCCTTTCAACAGACTCATTTAGCCCTTTATATAGGGTGATACATAGTGGATGACAGCTAAACTACCCTTTATTTTCGGGAATGTCTCGCGAAGTGTCGCAGATGCAGAAATGTTCATTCTCGCGACACTTCTTAGCCTTCGCCAGATCTCATGTCTTCCAATTGTTTTGCTCGTAGTTATTCGTTGCGTCGTTGATTTTAGCTCCTGCGACTCCCCTCGCGACACCGTCGTTTATTAATCCCGCAAACCTTGTGTCATTGCGATATTATGATCCTACATCTTGCCTCTTTTTCCTTGAATATTGCTTGAAGAGCGATTTAAAGGAAAAATTCATTCTTTGTAATAATCCTTGGTTTCAATTGGTGAAGGAACAAGCGAAAGAATACTTTTCTTGAAAAGTACGTACTTGCCTCTATTCTTTTAGCGAAGTTCAAGCTCCTTTGTAGTATATATATGAAGTTCCGTCTCTAAATGTCTCTCCTTACATCTCCTCTGGAGGGAGAGAATGTCATGAAAATCAATATTTCGATTTGCCGCAACTACTTATCTTTATCTGTTTCAGCTCCGTACACAGATTTTGACCATTAAAGTCTTTTTTCGACACGTCTCTTCCAACCGTTTATTCTTGACCGTTCATGTCTCTTCTCGCATTAAATGACCTCGTTTTTCTCGAGGATCTTTTTCCCTATATATAGTTTTCTTCTCCTCTCCTTTTCATCCTTTAGTTTCTCTCTGCAACTTTTCTTTGATTCTCTCCTTCCGCAATTTACGCTTCTGCTACTGCAAATCTTTTCTTCGTCCTTTCTAACGTTGATCCTAATCTCCAAACTCCCATCCATTCCCATACTGATAATGGCTTTCATTAGTCGTGCATACAAATCTTCTTTTGATGAAGTTCAACAGAAGTTGCTCGAGAAGGGTTTCACTCTATCAACCATTCCCGATCAAGAATCTTCATCTATTCTTTACCGCAAAGTTATTTTCTCGATCATCAATGTGATGATCAAAAGATTATAGTCTCGCTAGGTCGACTTCTCGCGGGACTTCCCATTCCCTTATACGATCCAGAGATGCCTCTATTTTATGAAATCTTGGCCCATGAAAAATTCTCTCGGGCTGTTTATCAATTGAGTGGCGATTGCATTCGCCTAATGCTTGAGTTTGCGAATCGTGGTGCTGGCAAAGGATCTTTATACCCTACTACTGTTAGACACCCCTATTTTGCAGACTTGGAAATAGTCTGAGAAGTACACTCAGAGAACTTTTTTGAAAACTATTCATGATAAAGATGAGGAATGCGAAATCTCATTGGGGCATTCGCCCGAAAAAGAAGGATAATGTCCCCGAGGATAAACTGCTCATGCAAGATATTGACGGCACCCGGCAATAATACTACTCCTCGCCACTCCAAAGATGAGAAGTGGTGGGTTGTACCCTTGATTTTAAATGGCCCTTATATCGCGGGCTCGCATATTCTTCCCCGCGAGTCTCGCAGATATCATCCTTGGGAATTCAAATGGCCTGATAAGGCAAAATAGGTATGTTTCCCACTTCAAATCTTGCCTTTGCGACTTTCTTTTTACATTTGCTAAGTTTGTGAAATTTTTCAGATCGCCAAATTGAGAAGAAGCTACAAGGATAATCCGTTGGAGAGTACTCTGACAATACTTCGATCGCTTACGGGTGAAGTAAGAAACATTTCCTTTGTCATTTGAAACAATATTGTTGCCTCTGTTTCTTATTTTTAACCGTATGCGAAGGTTGGAGTTGAAGAAGCTGTAGCCGCGAAGATTAAAAGTAAGGGCAAAACTGTCGTTCGCAAAAATAAATCTTCTGCTCCATTAACTAAGAAGCGAAAGATTCAATCTTCTTCTCGCCTTAACTCAAACTCCGGATTTTCTGATGAAGATGACCATGATTCGAATCTCTCTCTCGCTAAAGAGACTCCACTGGCCGGTTCTCCTATGGATCGGTTATCTAGCATCTTCTCAGATTCTTTCCAAGGAATGGGAGATGCTCCCCTAGCTTCTCTTTGCGGGACTCTCGCAAATGTGTGTAATGCTACTTTACTAGAGGGCAATGATTCTTTCAATGGAGCCTCTAGAATCGTGTCTCCTGACTTCTTGAACGCACTTGGGTCTTTGGTATGCATGCAGTCATATTTCCCTGTTAATTTTAAATTTTTAAATATATACATATATTAATGATTTTTCTATCTTCTTTTATAGGTTGGAAGAACTTCTTTTGTAGTTGCCTCAGATCTCGAGAGAAGACACAACAATCTTGAAAAGAAGAATTCGCAATTGAATAAGAAGATTCGAGAGTTAGAAATTGAAGTTGCGTCATCTCGCGATAAAGACGAGAGAATTCAAAAGTTAAATACCGAACTTGACTCCCAAAGGGATAGGGTGTCCACTCTTCAGAACGCTAATCAGCAACTTTATGGTATAAGATTTTACTTCCTTTTATTATTTCTATTTTATCGATCGCATATTGCCACCTAACTTATTACCTTCGCAGATGTATATAATCTCTCCGATGAGGCTATTCTTCTCCATACATTTCCTGAACCTATGGATAATGACCTTCTTCTCGCTCATCTCAATCAATCTCTAAGTAGTTCCTCAAATAAAACTAACCTCCTTTCCTTAAAGGATCTTCAATCCAAATATCATCTCTTAGAGATCGATCACAGATCTAGTTTAAATTTAACTAATCGCTTTAAACGAATGTACCTTGATTCCGAGAAGAAAATCAAGACTTTAAGGAAGAAAATTAGTGATCTCATAGATGAGAACGATCGCATTACTAACAGAGGTGCACAAAGCGTTAGCGAGAATTCCACAAATCTCTTCTTGGTGTGCAAGTTGAACGAGATGAACTCCTTCATCAGAATACCATGCTTAAGCAGCGAGAAGAGCAAGTTCGTTCTCTTCTTGTTATTAATAGTGATGATGAATTCGCCTGGGCTGCGAAAGTTTTAGATAATGCCAGAAATAACCTAGGTGTTGATGTTAGTCTCCATGCCGAGCATACTTCCTTGATTAAAGATATGATATCTGATAGAGAAGGTTACTTATTATACCTTACTGCTTCTTACTTCTGTAGTATTGCTTGTAAATTATTAACTTGTTGTTACTTATTTGCAGAATCTGAGAAAAGGCTTCAGGCTAGAATTAGAGAGCTTGAATCTGAAAAGAACAACTCGCCAGGAATTTTCCAGCGAGAATTGAAGAACTCGAAACTGAAAAAAGAACAAATCATAAAAGAGTCTCTCCTTCGCGACAATAAATATTCCAAGTTGAAGAAACAATTTCTAACGACAGTGGAGAACTTTAATAATGATGTTGTTCGTTTTCGCAATAGAGCCATGGAGTATGTTTGTAAGGACCACAATATCCCTCTGCATTCATATCCCTGGCTTCTTGAAAAGGTTCCTGAGAATCTGCCTGTCTCAGACGTTTCTGATAGTGAGGATAGCGAAGAAGAAAATTCTGGCGATGAGAATAATAGGACTGAAGAATCAGATGAAGGAGAAGAATCACCAAAGAAATAATTCTTTTTGTTTTCTTTCGCTACCTGTAATATCTGTACATTTCTGTATCTTTATTATGGTGTACTTCTTGGATTTTTCCCCCCTGAATTTAATCTTCACTCCCCTTTTTTGGTAGTTCTTCCTTGTAATATAATTGGCTAACATTATTGATATATAACTCTTTCGTCAGAAGATGAATAACAATATTCCATCTTTTCCATTCCCATACTTGCCTCTGTTATTTATCTTCAGATGGAAGATTTTAGTTGTCTTCATGTATTTGGTTAGATAATAATTTTATTGTTATTGAAATGTATTGTTGCGACGAGGTCGCAGGTATCTTCATAGATCAAGAATTCTACTTGCCTTGCCTTATCTTCATAAATGTATTTTATCTATTCTCATTGCGACAAGGTCGCAAGCCGCCCTTACATTTTTCAAGCAAGGGCCCATTGACCCTGCCTTATCATTTTGTGTGGTCTTCCGAGTTAGACCTCCCTAATTAGAGGTCTTCCCCTGCCACCTTTCATTGCGACAAAATCGCAGGACTTCTTTACACTTGCATGTAAAGACCCATTGATCTTGCCTTATCATTTTCCGAGTATTTTTGCCTCTGCAGGATATTTTAGTTGCGACAATATGACAGGCCTAGATATCCTTGCGAACATAAAGCCCCATGACATTGCCGTCGTGCGACGAAATCGCAGGACGTCCGTACACTTTCGTGTAAAGACCCATTGATCTCGCCTTACCCTCGCGTTAGTATTATTGCCTCTGCAGGATCATTGCACAAATATGATGAGCCTAAATTCTCTTGCGAAAACATAGCCTTATGACATTTGCGTCTGTTTTGACACCCCCCCTAATGGAGAGCGTCGCCCTTATCATCTCCCCGGTTGCCCCTTCAAGGAGGCGAAACATCGGCCATACAAGACTAGCTCCTCCCATCCGGTCTTAACAACAACCAGTTGTTTTCGCAGCCTCTTATCCCTTATACCTATATGGTTTATGGTTACGAGACTGCACCCTAAGTGGAGTTTTCTTCGGGCGAGTGCAACATATGCCAAGACTTGCCAAGAATGGCCAGGTAGGTTCATCCATCCCGGCACTCTGGCTCAACCGTGTACCTCGGCGCCTTGAGCATACACTGACTCCTTGAAAGAGACCCTCGGTCGCCCAACCAGGGTATAACCTTATATATATAGTTGGGAATCCAAGGTACCTCTCCCGGATAGGCTTTCATGGGCCCCAAATTTTCATGACTCGAGGCTTCAGGAGCGGTGTAACCTTCCCCCGAGCCATGTCGAGAGATACCCCTTATATGACGCACTTTAGGTCTTACATTTGCCTCTTACGAAATGTTATTCGCGAACTAGGGTGTACGCCATAAAGGTTCGTCCCATTCTTTTACTCATTCATATTTGTTAAATCATTCAATCATTCATGTTTCATTATTTGTTGATATTTGTTTACGAAGTATTCGCATAGTTCTGTTTCATTTGTTGTATTTCACTTTTCTTTCTTAATCGAATTCTCATTTACTCTTGACTGCGAGATTCTCACACCTCATTACTTCAGCTGCTACTTTGCATCCTGCTTTTATTGATTATTCACTTCTTATGCCTTTTGTTCCTCATATCTTTTGCTTCTTTATTATCATAATGTTGGCCTGTCTCCAGGCATTCACCTCGCGAGATATGTTCATTCCTCACTTCTATAGCATCTACCATTAGTTTTTCCTTTCTCTGTTCATTTCTCACATGTTGCTTCCAGCCCTTTCTTTTGGCATTTCTTTCTTCGCAGCTTTCTACATCGACCTCATGACACTGTTGCGACTCCTTCCAATCTCCCTGTATAATACCAATGCCGTTTGGATGTGGAAATTTTATACATTGATGGTATGTTGATGCGACCCCCAAGATTTCATGAAGCTATGGCCTCCCAATCAGTGCATTATACGGGGATTCTACGTCAACCACACAGAATAAAACATCTGTTGATAATCCTTGTAGAGGTATTCTCATGTGAACCTCTCCCTTTGGCTTGTTTGCAGTGCCATTAAAGCCATATATCTTGTATATTGAGGGGATCAAATCCTCATCCTTTCCTCCCATCGTCTTATAAGTATGGTAAAAAAGAATATTCACCGAACTTCCAGTATCGATTAGGATTCGGTTGATCGCCCAAAGAAGCTTCTCGCTTCATCATCTTCTCCATCAACTGGTTTTGGGTTAATCTCTAGTTTTACAACCAACGGGCTATCATGTGTTTCTCTTCCTTTTGGCACTTCATCTGCAGAGAAAGAAATAGTCTTCAGCTGCCACTTTTCTAACTGCGTCGTTCTCGCCAGACTCATTATTTCTTTATCATTAGCATCTCTCGCAAAGACTCTACTGAGCACGTTGTCATGAAAATCTTCGATTGTGCGATAGGAGTGGACGATAGAGTTGCAGTTCAAACTTCTAGCTTTTGTTCCAACTTCTATCACAAATGTTTCCTTTCCTTTCGCTGACACTTAATCGTCGTGCATCTCTGGTGGTGGTGGTAATGTCTCGACTGTTTCTTCTCCCTTTAGAAAGTGATTCAGACTTCCCCGATCAATCATCCCGAGAATAATTCTCTTTATGTTTCTACAATCGTTTGTTTGATGTCCATGGAAGCGATGGTAAGAACAAAACTCATGACTTCTATCGCCTGGTGGTGGTTCCATTCCCACGTTCCAAGGTGCTGGTACATTTTCCATCACAAGTATAGCTTCCCAAATCTTTTCCACACTAGCATTCAGTGGAGGCATCTTAATCTCTTCCCATACTATTCTGCGACTTCTATGTCCTCCACGGTTATTTTGCCTTCGTCCACCATAAGTTTCTTGCACATGATCTAACCTCTGAATCTTATTGTTGCTGTTACGGTTGTAGTAGTTCCTTTCTCGCTCAAACTCTTCTTGATCGTGGCTTCCCATGGCTACTATCTTCTGCTGTTCCTCATCAGCTTTCCTTGCTTGCTGTCCTTGCGAAGTGCTCGCCACTGTATTTATGAATTGAGGCAACAAGCTTGCGTTCGCAGCATTAGAGCTTGTGTTCGCGACTGGATAATAATTCATTTCATTCTGTCTTTCTTCTAAGGCAATATATTCTTCCCGTAATTCTCGCAGCTTACGCCATCGTGATTGTATTTTTGATTCTAAAAATTTGAATGTATAACAAGTTGGTCGCGAAGAGAGCATTCACAAATGAGAGTATGAGATATCTTTCCTCAACCCGTCCTGCCATTTCGCTACACATGGTCCTCCATCTTATTGTCAACTGCCTTAAGCTCTCGCCAACCCTTTATTTCAACCCGAATACATCTTCAATACCTGGTCGCGAAGAGTTGTTACTTATGTATGCTCCCAGGAATGTGGCTTGTAAATGGTTAAATGATGTGATTGTGTTCCTTGGCAGACCTTCAAACCATTTTAGTGCTTCTCCTATTAAGCTTGATGCGAAATATTTGCACAAAGATTGCATCATGATTCTCCCATTGTAACATACATCTCATATAAGCCTTAATATGTTGTACCGCACAGGTTGTTCCATCAAAGATGTTGGTTAATGCAGGTAGATTGCACTTAGGAGGTATTCCTCCCATCTGTACTTCTAGCGTGAAGGGATTCTTCGCAGCTTCTGCGATGGCTTCGTCCAATTGTTTCCTTCCTCCCTCCCTTCTATTATTCAGTAATCCTCTCATTTCAAATTCAGTTCTCTTAAGATTTGTTCATTTGCCTCGGTTTGATTCTACTGGTCTTTTTAGCTCTGCCTCTCTCCTTCTTCGCTCGTGCCTATTTTGACCTTCCTGCTCGTTATTTTCTCCTCTTCTTTCCCTGCGACGCTCTTCTTCGTTTCTTTCGCCAATTCGCACGCCATTATATCGGTTGTTCTCTCTTCTTGGCTGTCTCTCAGCTCTCATCTGCACCCTCTCATATTCTTCATTAATATTTCTATTGGTACGATTTTGTTCCCTTCTTCTTTCGCGGTTGTCATGGTTATTCTGCCGGATTGCCTCTTCCATCTCTTGATTTTCCATTTCTGCTCTTATCCTTTCTCTCTCGCGAGCTAGCCGCGCTTGTTCAATGTAGTGTCTCTCGATGTCATCCTCTATCTCTCGGTTTCTTCTCAATTCTTCTCTCCCGTGCAAGATTATTCTCCCTTCAGCAGCTGGGTCATTCGGTCCTTGGAGTTGCATGTTTCCTTGATTTTCCCTATTCCGCTCATTTTGAAGATTTTCGGGCTGAGGAATATAACGATCTTCCATTTCCCTCTTCTCTCGCCATGCTCGTACTTGGATTTTGTGTTTCTTCCTCGGTACTTTCTCTCGTTGGTAAAACTCTCCTTCTTTCTTCCCTATTCGATCTTGAACTTGATCTCACGCTACTTCTTGATCTCCTATTTTGCAACCTCATATTTTCCATCCTCAATTCATGATTCTGTCTTGTCAAGTTTGCTCGTTCCTCTGCCTCTAGCCGTCTCTCTTCGTGTATTGTTTGTCTCAATCTTTCTAATGCTGCGATTTCTTCGTTTCCTGGATTCATTTCTCCATTCGTTCCTTGCTCTCCTTGTCCATTGTTCACCAGCTGCTGCTCCTCTTCCCTCTCGTCTTCAAATCGTACCTCCAAGTATGTACACTTACTCTATCATAATCCACGGCCGCGTTTGCTACTGGGGAGATCGGTGGCTGGTTTTGATCTTCTCCATCGTTTCTCATATTCATCCTTGACGATTCTCTCTGTTTCATTCCTCCTTTCTCCAGCCAAGTCTCCCACTTCTTATTACAATCGTTGGTTGCCCTTGTACATTTCTTCTCCTAGCCATTTTTCTTTTCCAATGAATTCTTGAGTATCTTCTCCAATCCTTTTCTCTGTTAATCCAAATTCTTTCCAATCTCTACGTCAATCTCTGCTCGATCCCTGTTTCTAGCGCATATGTAGTAGCGGGAAATCCCACACTACACACCTTACTCAATTTTGCTTAATTAATCCATTGAAAGATGTAAGATCAAGAATATTTATTGATTGAATCCATGAAGTGTTTCACAGGAAAATAGAATTACACTTAGAAATTAAAACACTCTTAGACTTTCTCTCTCCTATTGACTTGCTTAACAATTCCAAAAAGATCTCTCCTTTCAACAGACTCATTTAGCCCTTTATATAGGGTGATACATAGTGGATGACAGCTAAACTACCCTTTATTTTCGGGAATGTCTCGCGAAGTGTCGCAGATGCAGAAATGTTCATTCTCGCGACACTTCTTAGCCTTCGCCAGATCTCATGTCTTCCAATTGTTTTGCTCGTAGTTATTCGTTGCGTCGTTGATTTTAGCTCCCTGCGACTCCCTCGCGACACCGTCGTTAATTAATCCCGCAAACCTTGTCTGTTGCGATATTATGATCCTACATCAGGGTTGGAGAATGATTTTAGAGAAAATGGATGTGTATCCTAGGTGGATTTTGACATTTATCTCCACACACATGCCATTGGAGAAGCTCTTATTGGGATTACTTTGGTTTTGTGATATATAATCTCTATATAAAAGAGCATTCAATATTCCACAAGCAATAAACAGACCCGTGCATCGCACGGGTGACAAACTAGTTTTATTAGAATTGGCCCCAAATCCTTTGCATGTCTAGGAATGATGTATCCAGGCAGGCCTAGAAGGTGTTTTTTTTTTTTTTTTTTTTTTTTAAGCATGCATTTTATTAATAGAAAATTAGGTTACAATTTACCGTGGGTATGTGGTACCCATGGAATCATGAAATAGAATTTGACTAATAAAAAGTGGGATTGTCTGGTCCCATATTTTGGTTGATGAGTTTCCCAATTGACTTACATCTGCCGCATGATTGGCCAAACCATCAGTTGTTTGGTTTCCTTCCCTGTAGTTGTGTTGAATAGCAGCCTGTGGGATTTGTCTGAATCTATTCTTTATTTCCTCAATCATCCCTGAGATGTGCCAAGGAGGGGGCGTAGAAGATGTGATGAAGCGCAAAAGGTTTTCTGAGTCAGTTTCAAAGAGAACTTTTGGCCATTGTCTTTCTGTTGTCGTTCTTGAAGCCAATAGTAGAGCCCAAGTTTCTGCGGTTAAGGAAGTCGTAATTCCTAAAGGTTGAACTAGAGCCATTAAACTTCGTGCGTCGGAATCTCTGCAAATGAATCCTGCTCCCGCAAAACCCGGGTGACCTCTGGCTGCTCCATCTGTGTTCATCTTAATCCAATTGAAGTTTGGAATTGACCATCCTACCGATATTATAGATATCCTTTTGTCTCCTCTTGGGTGGTTATATATCGGTGTATCTCCTGGTAGGACCGGCGGTAAGGAATCTAGTGCCGCAGTGAATTTATGTTGCAGTTTTTGATCCCAGATTAAGATTTCGACTGAAGTTGTTTGTTTTTGGCGGTAAATTAGGTCATTATTAGCTAACCATAAGGTCCAAAAAAGAAAGCAAAAGGAGGAGATTATAGTTGTTGGTGCAGATTGTTGTAAGATTTGGGAGATGGTTGTCTGAGGTGTTAATGTGAGAGTGATGGGGGAGTTGGAGTTTGGTGTGTTTGTAAGTTGAGTGAGCAAGGTGTTCCAGGATGTATTCGCCGTCGGACAATGAATTAAAAGGTGACTCGCCGATTCTGGATCAACATTGCATCTGAGGCATATCAGAGTTGGTCAAATGGATATGATGTAGGAGAGAGAAGGTTGGTAATCCTTCATTGATTGCTTTCCACAGGAAAAGCCGAATTTTTGGTGGGCATGGTAAAGTCCATAGGAATTTGTTAGGTGGAAGATGGGTATGAGTTGATTGACCATAGGTTAGACATTTGTATCCCGAAGAGGTAGTGTATTTTCCAGACTTTGAGTATGGCCAGATAATTTTATCCTGTGAGTTATTCTGAGGAAGTTGGATGTTTATGATTTTTTGGGCTATAGGATTGGGAAGGGTGCTTAAATTTTCTTGATTCCAGGTATGAGAGATTGGGTCTATGATATCTGTTACCATTCGGAATGGGTAGCATTGTGATGGGTCTAGATGTGGTGAGTGTGGAATCCAATTGGCTTCTACTGGAGTTGATAACCCATTTCCAATACTATGGAAAATCAGTTGTTGCATGGTAGGGACAATTGATGCCAGTTGTCTCCATTGAGGACTGGAAGAGGAAGGTATGGTATAAATGCCTTGTGGAATAGGTTGTTGATCAAGATATTTTGCACTGAAGAGACTACCGCAGATGGAGTTAGGTTGTTCATGTAAATTCCAAATTCTTTTCATGAGGAGAGCCTTATTATGATCACTGCTTTTCCTTATGCCCAACCCACCTTCGGATAATGGTTTTGTTACTTTATCCCAGCCTATCGGGTGGAGCTTTTTAGTTGTTGAGTCATGTCCCCAGAAAAAATTTCAAAGCCACAATTACGTTTGAGTAATTATTCCAATTTCGGTCTTTTTTTACTTTTATAACAGCAAAATTAAGTAATTAAGTAGTTAAGGATGAAAAACTGATGTTACATTACATGAGTCTGCATCTTTAGGAAGCGCAAACAGTGGATTACATTGATGGAGAGTGTTAACAATGATTGAATGTAATTGAATATAGCTTGTAATCCTGAACTCCCTATCACTGAGGGTTATCATTGATTTTGTCAAGTCACTGTGCCTTATTCCTCACATTGAACAACTTCAGTTTCCTTCTCAATGCATGCACCATTTTTTCCAAATGAGGGTTTACTTACTTTTCATCTTCCATCCATAAAAATCGAAGTCCATTGCATTTACCTTTACAACAATTGCCATATTTTCACATACTTTTTAAATATGACTATGAAGTGAGAAGGGGATGCAAATCGCATGAATCTTCTCCATGTTGTTTTCTCCTATGAAAACCAAAATTAAATTAATAATAAAACAAACAAACTTCCACCTTGTTCGACTACATACCCTGATCAACACTATTGTGTGTCTCCTTTTCATGATCTCTTGTCGCAGCCATTGAATTGTTGAATATATAAATTGAAGAAAGTAGCAAATTATTTCTTATATGGCTGAGAATACATGCAAACTCTTATAGATTAATTAGTAAGCTTAAGAAATCCTAGTTTTGTGAAATAATTAGGTAAGCTATATTAAGTAGGAAACCGTAATAAGATTCCAAAAGAATTCGAAATCCTATAAAAATTACAAATCACACCTAAAACGGATCAATATGATTAGTTTTTCGAATCATACCTATCAATCCAAACTTGACTTATATGCTGGCTATTGTTGGATGATGAACCTGTTATTGTAATACAGTTTGCAAAGATGATGAACTTGTGATTGCAAAACATTTCGTAAAGCATTAATAGACGATGTTAAGAAGCCATTGGTTAATAAATGCAACCGAGTTCATAATTCTAGATTGTTTAAGCTCGATTGTGTTTGAAGGCTCTTCATAACATCTACCACTCTAAAACCCGAGTTTCACAATTCTTCTTTCAAATCTTTACTCTGTAAAAGGCTTTACTCTAAAAAGGATACAACAGTAAAAGATATAAAAAAAAAACTGGTAACAATCCTTATATATATTGAAGTGCCTTTATAGAGAAATTTGTGGGATGATCTTGTGGTATTACTTTTTGTAAAATTTTGGATTAAAAGAAAAAATTTGGATTGCAATTTACCTACCTACCAAGGCAATTTACCTGTATTTAGATTCTTAAGGAAGATGTAAACTATGTAGGACCTCTCATTCAGGCTTTTAATAACAAAATACTTGGAACAGTTTTGCTAACAGTAAGAAGACCCTTTTTCACGCAAAGGAGAGACTCAAAAAAAAAAAAAAAAAAAAAAAGGATGCAAACAAAAAAGCTTTAGTAAACCTGGCGAGATTGGGGTATACTCAAACTAATTGGGGTATACCCAATTTTAAGTGGACATGTGACCTTACTAGGGGGAGGTCAAATTTGGTTGAAGTTACAATACTACCCTTGACCTTTATAATTCTATTACCATAATCAGTTTTTTTTTATTTTCATCTTCCTTCTTCTCTTCTTCTCTTCCATAACCAACCACACCGGCTCCTCCCCCACCACCACCACCAAAACTCGTCGATTAATTCGTTAACATCGTCGATTCGAAAACTCCGAGTAATCTTCAACAATGGAACCACCACAGCGTAAGGGAACTCGTATGAAAGGCGCCAATCGCAAACCCAATCAATACAACCCTGAAATTGCAAAATTAGTTCAACAAAAAGAGAAGAAAAAAACCGTTGAAGAAGAAGAGATTGAACCCGCTCAAAACGAAGAAATGGTGCGATTAAGAAAGTAAGGGCCTACTTAAACTCACTCTAGTACTTCGATTTCATGTTTGCATGTCAAATTAGGTCGAAAAATCGATTCTTTGATTTTCAGTTATTTAGCCGGCATGTTGTTTGTTTCACGACCTTGCCGGGATTTCATATTTAGTAATCCGCCGGGATGCTCTTTGGTTGAATATCAAGCCGGCGGTTTAGTTATTGTAACTGCTTTCACAGGGTCGGGATGTTATTCAACCTATAATCTTGCCGGCGAAAATTTTATTTTTTAAGCCGGGTTGGTTAAAAATTTTAAACTTGCCGGCGGGATTTCAGATGTTTAGCGTCTCCTGATGCCTTGAATGATAAATGTCGGAATGGTATCTAAATAATACAACGCCGGCGTTATGTTAGCCGGTGTTGTTTTTATTATATACGTCGCCGGCGTTTGTAGTTGAAAACCCAGCCATAGTTGTTAAAAGCGTGAGGTTATTGGAATAAAACCCTCCCGACCCTTGTTTAGCCGGCTTGTTGATTAGATATCGACCCTTCCGACTTTATTCCGCCGGAATGGTTATATGTGTTGAGCCTTCCGACTTATTTTTTTTTTCTTAATTGTTCTTGTTCAGGTTGCAAAAGGAAAACAAGAAAGCTCTGAAAGCTCTTAGTCCTCCTTCAAGACCTCCTCGTGTTGGTGACAAACTCTTGACTTCAAGACATCGAGGGGCATACGTTGTGGCGGGGACGACAAAGATCCGTGTGCCGAATGATGATTATCAACCACCATCAGAACCCGGTGATTGGGCGAGACTCGGATGAAGACCAATCAATTCCATCTGGTAGAAGAGGTGAGGATGATGATGTTGATGAAAGAACTCAGGAAGTACCGGAGGAGGGAACAATGATGATGATGATGATGGTGATCAAGACATGCCTAATGTTGGAGGAGGTAATGATGATGATGATGATGGTAATGGAGATAAAGGTAAGGGTAGAGAAGATGAAATTGTTGAAGAGCGGAGTGGAAGAAGAAAAAGAAGAAGAAGAAGAAGAATTTGGGGAACAAACCCAAGCCGCAAGTACTAGTGCAACCGGAAGAAGAAAAGGGTTATCACTAAACCAAATAATTCCCACATGCCTTCTCAATTGAAGATTAAATTGAAACCAAACGAGCTTCCCGGGGGACCCGGAAGATGGTGGACGTGTTCTTTTTGGATACAAAGACTCGTGGGCATGTGAAATCCAAAATACTATCGTAAGTAATCTCAATCCGTCTTTGTTTTTCATTTAAGTGTGTAACTATCTTAAATTTGTGTCAAGTATTTGTATTTCTTTTCATTTTGTGTTTTTGGTATTTAGGATCACAAGCATGCTATCCGTCTCATGAGGCGCCAAGCTTCATGTTCAGTGACTAAGACTTGGGATCTTGAGGATGAATGTGAGGAGGTGAAAGTGATAGTCAAGAACTCCGGGTTGTTGCCTGCGGTGGAGAGTTCTAATGTTGAGTATGATAGAGTTACCGTATCTGCATGCTCACGAGAGGTTCTACGGAGAGACCGATACAATGTTATTCCCATTCGGTGAGATGGCGATAACTCCCGATGATGCTCATCAAATTCTAGGCCTCGAGGTTGAGGGAAAAGGTCCAAGGAGGGCTTGATAACAACATTTCTTGGGAGGATATCTTCAAATTGACCAACACTTTGTTCGGTTGGGATCAGATTAAGACGGAGTCTATGCTTGCGATGAAGGATGGTAATCTAAGCAAGAAGTTTAATCAAGAAGCCGAGGATACATTGTCTGGGACCAAGAAAATCTTTGATGTGGAAGGAAGGGTGAACCCGTGCGAATCAATGCTACCGCGTCGACTTATTTGCTATACGTCCTGGCGCAGATGTATCTTCCCCGACGATTCTTAAAGCTTGGTCGACGCTTGATTATTTGCAACTATTGGATCCCTTAGATAAGATGCATGAGTATTCTTGGGAATCAAGGTGGTCGCCTTCTTGAACAATGAGTTGACAAAGGCTTCAAGGGCACTCACTGCATGCCAGTTAACGAAACATATGTCTCTTCCGGGTAATTGTATTGTCTAAATCATTTATATTTGCCAAATGCTTGTAATGTTTGATTCTTACTAAACTTTGTGTTTGCATAGGTTTGGATATATGAGCACTTCCCTACTTTGGTGAAAACCAACTCCCACGTCAAAGTGAATGAAAAGCTTGCGATTGATAAGCCAAGAGCGCAAAGATACAGTTTTAAGGGTGCTCAGGAAAAGGATATGCCGCAACTGCTTATTAACGTGCGAATCGCCTTGGACAAATTGATCATGGATGAGGTAATATTTGATCCTTACCGAGATGCTAGAAATCAAGGTTTAATCCAAAGGAGAGATGATGTTGCATTATACTACGGACCCTTGTGGTTCTCCCATGGATTTTCAATGTACGATCCGCATCGGGTAATGCGACAATTGGGTTACGTCCAAGAAGAACCCCATTTCGATCTTGAGCCTTTCTTTAAAGTGTTAAGGAGGACTGCAGACATCCCAAAAAAACTATTAACGTCGCTTACGCTCCACCCCCAACTCTAGGACATTGGAACGAAAGACTTGACCGTAAAGTCGATACGAGTCTTTGGACGAGGTGACCGAAGGTCATGAAGCTCGGGAGAAATACATGTCGTGGTACTTGGGTTGGGCTCGTCCTCTTGTGATTAGGGAAATGACCGGTGAACAATTGGCTCGTAAGAGGAAGATGGCATTGAATGACTCAACAACAGTTCCTAACTTCCTTGTAAGTATTTTGGAGTAGCTCTTTGCGATTTAAGATTACATTATCGAATAATTCTATTAACTGTTTGTTGTTTAACCGAAAATAGAAGGGGCATTTGAAGACCTTTGTGAAGTTGTTGTGTTGCGCGAGAGAAAGAGGAGAGCCTTTGTCGATTGAAGAGCAAACCAAGCACATTCACTATACTGCAATGTTGACAATGAGGATGCCCATGAAATGTTCAAGCAAGTGAGGTCAAGTAAGGAGGGAAGAAAAAGCCAGGAGGGAAGCACAAGCCAAGATGAATGCTGACAAAAAGAGGGCTCGTAGTGGTCGTGGTGGTGAAGGTAGTAGTAGTGCTGGTGTTCCTAAACGGGGGCCGAGGTCGTGGTCGTGGTCGTGCTCGTGGTGAATGAATGCAGTCTCTAGTTTATTTCTTTATGTTGGGTTGGACAAATGTAAAGGTTAATGGTTGGACAAATGGTTTTTTAAGGTTTATGGGACATGTTTTCTTATTTTGGACAACAAGTGTTTGATTTCTAATTGTTGAATGAAAGTTTTATATAGCTACTTAAAGTTTCAAGACAAATAGCCAAGCAAGATTCTTTTAATTCACCATGCCGACAATACAAAGGGCCGGCAAGGTTTTTAAGTGTCGACGGCTACGGCCTGTCAGCGGAAAATGCTTGCATACCAGGGTCGGCAAGTGAGTCAGATCATTACCAAAGCCGGTGAATATACAAATAGAGCGGTGTATTATGTTTTCGAATACGCCGGCATTTTGTTACAGAAAAATACCTTCTCCCGATGCCAAAACCATCATAACGCCGGCTTGGTTTTAAATTTATACCCTTCCACCCGTATCATAGCCGGCAAGAAAATTTCAAAATATATTGCCGGCGTATTGACAGAAGAAATGATTTATCGATGCCAAAACCATCATAACGCCGGCATGGTTTTAAATTTATACCATTCCGACTGCAGTGTCATAGCCGGCATACAGAGAAAAAATAATCTCGCGCACTTCAAAATTCAAATTTTTGGCAAGTACAATTTCATTGATTGACTTGTACTTGGGCACTATAACGGCCAAATTTGGGTACAATCCTATAAATACACTACTTCTCTCTACAAAACAACATACAAATAGTTTCATATACTATCCAAAGCTCATATCATCATACAATCCATCAAACTCACCCAATAGCTAAATAAAAATGGCATCATTTGATTCAAACGAGGATTTGGCAATCACCAAAGCATGGTACGCGAAACTTCGACTTAGACGTCAATCCTCCGAAAGGGAGGATTCCACGACCTTTTGGGCTAGGGTACACAACAAATTTTGCGGTAGTTTGGTAATCCTAATGGAAGAAGTATTCAACAAGTCCACGAAAGGCACCTAGTCATCGAAAACGCGATACTTGCTTTTTTGGCTCTCCAACCTGGATTTTTAACACTCGCCCCTTCACCTTGTCCATTGCACAATTTGTAAGCAATTTTGTGGTTTTTTTTACGCAACCCATGTTGTTTATCTTCCAATGAAACACCACTAACATATGTAAGTTTGTTTTTGTGTTTTTGTAGCATGAAGTCGTGAAAGCGCGCTACTTGGAGGAAAAGGGGAAGCATTCGCGTTCGATGCAAGCTATCACTTCTTGGCGCAAAGAATCCCGGAGGATAACCGGGTACTTGGATGCCGTATCGTCTTCGGATGAGGAAGATTGATGGCTTTAGAAGTTTTTGTATAGGTTGTGTGGGTAGACCTCTATGTAAACCCTCCGTTTGATGAAACCCTCCGTTTCAATCAATGTAGTAACCAAAATTGCATGAATAAAGTGAATTAGATCTTCCGATATTCTATTTTATGTTTGGTATATTAGAATGCCGGCATGGTTATAAATCCTTAACATGCCGGCTACACATACGCCGGCGCTGTCATTATAATGTCGGCATAAGCTTCATTCAAAGACCCTTCCGGCCACAAAACGGTCGGCGTTTTATTCATCCAAGGACCATGCCTACTAGAATTGGTCGGCATTTTATTCAAACAAATACCATGCCGGCTATATTATAGCCGGCACTTTATTCAAACCTGGACCCTGCCGACCTTTCATATTTTCAAAACAAAATTTTTGGATCGAAATCGAACTCATAAGACGGATCAAAAGGTTAATCTACTGAATTCATAATTTGAAAATTTTAATCTAAACTCAATTAATTAACCTAATCAGAATTTTAATATTAATTAACCAAGGGCATATTAGCCATTTAGAAAAATAAGGTTAAGGGGTGGCTTGGTTTTACTTCATAATGACCAGATTTTGTCTTATTGGGTATACCCCAATTAGTTTGAGTATACCCCAATCAAGCCAGGTTAGTAAATCCAAAAACTATGCAAGAAGCGCAACCCCAAGAAAAAAGTACTTTAATAACCAACATAGTCAGGTGAATAGAGGAAAAGAAGTATAAAAGGTCGTACTCAATGAATCATGTAGTACACATTTTCATTTCAAAGATCCATGTAACCTGTCGATGACTTCGGTATGGTGGTGCCTTGGTTTAAATGTGGAAGATGAATGCCAACACCCTTTTGTTCATCCCGTGGATGCCAAGAAAGTGAATGGGAAGAAACTAAAACACATACATAAATTGTTTGTTAAAAACAATACATGCATAGTTTCACTCAGATATAGTATACTTTTCACAAGGTTAAAAGTAGGCATATTCACAATGCAAGTGCAAACAACCACTAAAATTCATTATCCATTGTCTTCTTCAACTCATTCACCAATCCCTGCAGAACCTCACAAGTAGTGTCATTGACTTCAATCTCAAATTCTCAACAAATATTTGATCAAATCGAGTTGCTAGTTTGAAGATTGGCTATCAGACTCCCTTTCCTATCTCCCATGCGAGTGTAACAAAACTACCATTGGCTACATTGAACAATTAATTTTGATGTATGGAAAAAGAAAGAAAAAAATATATAACCGAGAATCACTTTTTTAATCACTTTTTAGGCCATATCGTACCAATGAAAAAGAAAAAAATAATCCAGAGGAAAACCCTAGTAATTCTGAATGAAGAATTACTCGAGTTGTTTGTATAGGGGAAAATCATTCTTCGATGTGCGCTTCTTTTCTGTTAAAATAAAACAAAAAACAACCATGATAAAGAGCTGAGCACAACAGCCATGGCTTAAAAATCATTCTTCATCCTCGCTTATTATTTCCATGACTTTGAAAATGAAACTAAAACCTAAAATAGCAAAAATACAACTAAGAGAGTACACCACCTCTTTGCGCCTTTGGGATCAGCTCAACTCAACACAACAAAACAATTTTTCATTAGCCATGATCTTGTTCAACTCAACCCCAGCTAAGAAGGTACACCACCAATTCAACAGATACAATAATGCAAACAGTAAAGTTGAACCGCAAGCATTAATGAACGTATACCTTGATATTACAACGGCTGCATGATCGAGCAAAAAATGTAGGTACTTGATCAAGGATACGTCCAAAACAAAAAGGCAAAAAAAAAAAAAAAATAAATCAAAAAATCAAAAAAATGAAAACCCAAAATCAAGTTTACACGATTACGATTACGATCACAGAAATATAAGAACCAAGCTACAAACATGAAAACAATGGGAGAGTGTTCTTTCACAAAAAAGCGAGAAAAAAAAATACTGTCAAAACCTTATAAATGATAAATGGAGATTATAAATGTGAGCACTTCTACAACAAATAGTTTATGCAAAACTCGCATAAATAAATAAATTTACGTGAAATAATGATGAGGAATTCAAAGAGAGAAAGAAATTACCTCGGTTGTGTATTCAAAATAGAGGAGTAGCGCTTTCAACATGCTTTTCCCTATATCTGCAGAACGAAAGACAACAATCAAAAGAAGCATCCATAAAATCGAAACCCAAAAAAATCAAATAAAAAAAAAAAAAAGGCGGAGAAGGCGAGAGAAGCGGCATCGGATGAATGATGCTTGACTTGTGCTCTTATATAGAGGGAGATAACAATAATTTTTGGAATTATGTTATATTTATCAATAAAACCTAAAAAGATTATTTTATCTCTATTTTTAGTACAATATATTTTTAGGTTTTTGGTACATTTTTAAGAAAATATCCAAAATTCTAATTAAAATTTGTACCGTGTTATATTTTTGTCTCTAATTTTGGTTTATTCTGTTTTGTAAAAAAATATCCTATGTTTATTTTTATATTGTTTAAATAGAGAAATTACCTGATGCAATAATTTACCCAGAATATATTGAGGATATCTTGCACGATATCTTTTATTTTTTTATATGGAAAGGATTTTTTTTTTTCCTTTTTTTTTGTGAAAAGGAAATAATAATGAGAAAATTAATTTGAAACTCATTCATTGTTTTCAATTGAACTCTTCACGTAACGTTTTTACTCTCTTGTTCTCAAAATTTAGTTTAATGTTAATTTTTACTAACAAATTTGTTTTTCGATAATTATATAGGATTAACAAACAATTTTTTTGCCAAAGCGGAAGCACGTTTCAATCTACTCTACATGTAAGTGTCTGTAACTCTACGAATTCTGGTTCTAAATTTTTATCATTGACCTATATTTGATCATTCTTTTTTAATTTATTAGAGTTGTAATTATAAACCGCAAATAATATTATTGTCTGTCTCTTGGAAGTGTAATTAGGATTAGTTTAATTATAAAATTTGTAATTGGACATTGGGCATTGGTAATTTATTATTTATGATGGATTTTAATTTTGTGATGGAATCGTGATGAACAATATATTTTTGATGCAAATTTTTTGAAAATTTTGTGATTTATTTAATTTTGTGATGAGATCTTGATGAACTATTTATATCCTGATTTGATTTTGTTTCAATCTTTTACCAATTTTAATTGATTTTCTCTATCTATATTTGGGAATAGTATATGATTTTATTAGATTTCAATGTTTTTGGTAACGATAAAATCTTGAATGTTATTGGCCGAAAAATATATTGTGGGCCCAAAAGATTTTACTCAAATTTGATTGGTGGAAATTTTAAATGGTGGGGCTTAATCAACCAGAAGCTCCGATTAACCACAACGCTCGAAAAAACTCTGTTTTTATATAAAGAATATGGGCTACCTGGGCAATTGGTAGTCGGACAATTATATTGACAAGTTTTGCCGAGCTTCCAATGGGAGTACAAGATACAACATCCATGATATTTTCAAAATTCTTCTCCAAATGGGTGGTGTTGTTTTGATGTTTCGCGGTAAAATGGCCCCGTTTTTTTTTTTGAACTGTGAGTTGTATTAGAAAAAAAATACAAAATGAAAGCATGTCATCATATTTTAATGTAATTTAGTATTTGTTAAAATTAATATTATTTTTTTTGAGTTTTAAAGTAAAAACTTGGATCGATATATTGATAATCTGATTTTGCCCTTTTGTATGTTGTTAGGTGGGAAAATTCGGAAGAATGGCAGGGCAATTTCCAACTATTTTAGTTATGCCACATTTGTCTCTCGAGTTTCTATCTTAATGGTAATTCTCATATTGTCTTAAATAGTTGTTAATTAAAAATATATCCTTTGCGGCCTTAGACATTGGGTCTCCATTAAGCCTACTTATTATGGTTTTCCCAAAACACGGTACACTACAGACTAAGGGTCCAATATAACAAAGGCTCTGAGGAGCTTACATGGACAATAACGAGTATATATGGACCAGGGTTGAGATAAATAGTTACTTTCTTAACATGACTGATATTTACCTTTTGTTATCTATAGAAGATTATTTCCAGTAAACACTACAACATTGTGCCAACGCATTAAAAATATATGTTTCTTTTGTTTCCAAATCTTGAGAAATTGTATCACCAATTTATTTATTTAACTCAATTTTATTTATTTTTTTGATTAAAAGAGAAATGTATTTTAGCTCATTCCATTACATTGAATGTTTTCTTATGGACAACATCGAAATTTGGAGAAAAAGCGAAGGAAATATTACTTTACTTGAGTGAGGAAATATTATAAGCTCGAAAGATGATGATGTTGCAGTACAAGCTCATAACTCTTTTGGTTTTTTATTAGTTTATTAATACTTATTAGTTTTCATGGCCGTGTGCCAATTGTATCTAATAGTGTTTTTTAATATTTATTTATTTTTATTTTTTTTTCAAATAATGCTTCTTTTATTAGATTTTAATAGAGTTTTTTTTTTTTGTGAATGAATTAAACATGGATCAACTATTTCATACGCAAGAAACAGACCCATGCGTAGCACGGGTGATAAACTAGTTTTACAAATTATATATAATTGAATTTGGTTTCAAATTTTCGTGTTTGATCTCACATAATTTGATGAACAACAAATAAATTAGAGCTTGTGGTAGCCATGATCAATGATAGAAATAAGGTAAAGTGGTGACAATTCAAATAGTACAATAAATAAATAAAATGTAATTTTATAATGAACTCTATTTAAAAAATGATTTTTATTTGTTGACTAACGATTAAGGAGATTTTAGTTGGGAAAATTTGCTCTGCATTATAGAGTAGGTAACAGTTGGGTTATTAAACCTGCAGCTCTACTTGATATTTTGAGCAAATCTATAGAGTATTACCTATTACGTCTAAAGATCATAAGAGTAGTTTACCTTATTAAAAGGGAGCTCCTTTATGTACCCCTTGAAAATACTAACGGTACCCCTTTATCTACCTACCCCTGAAATCTATCTACCTACCCCATCATGTCTACGGAATTCTTATACCCCGAGAGAGATAAAAACATAAACCTGTATCTCCTCTTCCATATGAAATTTTAATTCACTTTCAGATAAGATTTTCATTTTGGGAGCATATGATAACAATTGATGGATTTCAATCACACTTTTCGAATTCAGAGAGTACTGTTATAAAGGTATCATGATGCCGCAACTACTAATAAAAAGTTAAGTTCTTTCATATTCGGCCCTTAAAATGATGTCTCTGAAGCTCTATTTCTCTGACAGTAAAGAGGTAACAAATAGATGATGGTGGTGGTGGGGAAAAAGATCTACACAAGGCAACTAGAATATAATTTTTTTTTTTGAGGAGAAAGTTTAAACTATATAGAACATGTTATATACATACAATTCAATCTAGGGTGTCAGCGAAATTTAGGGTTTCTTTTGTTAATTGAGTTTTTAATGTAAAATGATTTTTTTAATCGGAAACTTAAGCTGTAGATTTTGTACTAATAGTGTTTAAAGAAATGTCTGAGTGAAATGCTATTTTTGTGTGTTTGAGTGACTTTTGAGCTTTGGGTGATCATGGGTTTGTTTCTATCATTGTTGAAGTTCATCTAGCCATACATGAATACTTCCCGGATCTTACAATAAATTAGAGTACTTTTTTTGTGTAGTTCGTATAAACAGTTGAAGAAGGTCGAATGATTTGGGATTTGCCTCTGAAGAAGATGAAACTATCTTTTTTTTTTCTCGGTCGGTTGTTTTTTCAGGAAGGGGTACCTGTATCAAAAATTTCAAGTAATTTTGAAATTCCCATATTAACTAAATTATAACTACCCTAACTAACTAGTAGGGGTACCGTTAGTATTTTCGAGGGGTATATAAAGGAACACCCTATTAAAAAGCCTCAACCATGTTCGTGTTGGAGAATGGGGTGCATTGGTCGGGTTTATTCACATTTGTACCTAATTAACTCCGCCCGGTCCAAGTTAGTGATAGTTAAGTTATGTTAGGTTAGGTTGTATGTCATACCCAGAAGAAAAAAAAGTAGGAAATACCATTAGGTCCTAGAAATAATATATTAGGATGAGTCTAATCCAGTTGACCCAGTCAACTGTTTGTTTGGTCCTTTTTTAAAATATATATTACTATTTGGTTCTAGAAATTATGGTTTGGTCCTAGGGTGATGTCATGGATTATGTAAATGTCATCTGGTAGTGGCAAAAATACCCTTTTGGGACCACATATATACCAAAATGAGTAGAAAATATCTCATTTTTCGATTTACTTTCTCTCTCTCTTTTTTTTTAGATCTAGTTTCTTTCCTCTCCATTTTTTTTTCTTTTTCTCTTTATAAAAAAACAATGAAGATTTGTGTTTTTTCTAGGGTTTTGATTTGCAGAGATGATGAAGAAGATTTTTAGAGGTGATGAAGACGAAGAATCATATAAAGATTATGAAAACGACGAAGATGAAGACGAAGAATCATATAAAAATTATGAAAACGACGAAGACGAATATGCTTTTTTGATTTCTTGCTTCTCTTTTTGATGTTCCTGCTGGTGTTGAAGACGAAGATGATTATCTTTTTGTTTGCTGCTCGTGTTGAAGATATCGATTTGTTGATGTTTTTCGTGTGGAGGATGATTGTTGTTTGTTGCTCGTGTGTGAAGATCTTGATTTTGATGTTTGCTGCTCGTGTAAATGATGAAGATCTGTTGTTGTTGAAGATGACGATGTTCTGCTGATGTTGTTGAAGACGACGAAGATGATGAAGATGATGCTACTGCACTTCATTCCAGAAATGAACTCTGTTTTTTTTTAGGTTTTTATATGGAGTTCATTTCTGGAATGAAGTCTGTTTTTTTAGGTTTTTATATGGAGTTCATTTCGGGAATGAACTCTGTTTTTTTTTTAGGTTTTTATATGGAGTTCATTTCTGGAATGAAGTATGTTTTTTTAGGTTTTTATATGGAGTTCATTTCTGGAATGAAGTCTGTTTTTTTAGGTTTTTATATGGAGTTCATTTCTGGAATGAAGTCTGATTTGTACAGGTTTTTATATGGAGTTCACTCCTGGAATGAAGTCTGATTTGTATAGGTTTATGGAGTTCATTTTTGGAATGAAGTCTGATTTGTACATGTTTTTATATGGAGTTCACTCTTGGAACGAAGTCTGATTTGTACAGGTTTTTATATGGGGTTCATTTCTGAAATGAACTCTGTTTTTTTAGGTTTTTATATGGAGTTCATTTCTGGAATGAACTCTGTTTTTTTAGGTTTTTATATAGAGTTCATTTCCGGAATGAACTCTGTTTTTTTAGGTGATTTCTGGAAAATTAAGTAGAAATTAACAAGACTTCATTTTGACGAATGAACTGCTACAAAAAATAAGTTGGAATTAACACGAAAGGGTACTTTGGTCCATTTAATATTTTTAAATAATTATGGACCAAACAGTAAATGCGTTTTCCCAAATGACCAAACTGACATGGGCCCACCTAAAAAAGGACCAAACGATATTTTTCCCAAGAAAAAAATGGGTATATATCGACCAAACCATCTTCTTTTCCCCTCATTATTTCCTTTCTTTTTCTTTCGTGTTTTCCTTTATTTTCATCTCCTTCATTTGCAAGCTCACAAAGGCGTATAATGATGATTGTATCATATGCAGGTGGTATTTATATACTTTCATTTTATCTTTCCATATTTTCCTTTGTCTTCGTCTCCTTCATTTTCTGTTTGAAACCCTAACCCTCTATGTTATGTAATTATCATCTTAAATCGGCCTACTTACATCAGAATTCATCTTTGATATTGTTTCATTTTCACTTTATTAAATATGAACATGAGAATTTTTTAGATATATATGGTACTTGAAAATTTTTGGGATGGTATTTTGGTAAGAAGGTCTACCAGGGAGTAGATTGTATTTTATTTTATTTCTGAAATTCCTAGACAACTATGTAACAATGGTAATTAGAGAATCTGTAATACAAAACAGCATAGGTTTTTGAGCTCTGGACGGATGGATAACATTTTGAGAGACAAACAAGTGATCCGATCATCCCAGTCTCATCCCAGCCAAAGACATCTAGCATATGTGGTGTTTGTAACCCTCCTCCACTATGGCTATATGTATTGATAACCCTCATAATTAGCTCCACACTAATAAAAAAAAAAATAATGTCCCACCAAAAAAATAAAGTGGACAATTAAATATTAGAACCATGTAAAACTCATATTTTTACACTTATTTTTTATTATAGAAAATAAATAAATAAAAAATAAAAATCTTTGCTCCACATCTTTAAGAAAATCAGATTAGACAAACCTTCATCAACCTTCAAAACACAAATAACATTGAACATTGGAAGTTACAATGTGTAAATCCCAAAATAAAATAAAATTAGATCCCTTTTTTAAAACTACAAAGAATAATTTCATTATACTCATTGTAAAGGGAATAATCGAAAAATGAAATACATATCCATAAAATGATTCACTGAAAATTTACTCACCGAAAATTTACTCTCAAATTATAGGCCTTATTTTAATTTTAGCGCTCGAATAAGCCAGCCTTCATCAACCTGCAAAACATAAATAACATTAGAGCATTTGAGGTTGCAATGTGTAAAACCCAAAGAACAAACAATTTTATGTCATTTTTTTAAAATACAAAGAATAATTCCCATAATTTTCATTATCTTAATAGCCGTATATGTTCCCCTGACAAATGAACCATGTTTTCATCCATAACAAATTTAGAATTCTTAGTAAAATTTGAGCATTCTTGATCCATATCATGACTATCTTTTCGTCTATATAAACATGATTGACAATCGTGGTGGATTGAAATTTTACGGGGACATCAGATCTTAGTCATTAATTGATGCCATGATTAGTCAAATCAAACTCTGCTTCCTCTTTAAATTGAGACTCTTTCCCGTGAAAGGTGTGATATTAATGGATGGAGCATAAGTTTAGCCTATAAACTGACACTGAAACCTCAATGTAAGCATAGAAAGCTCCACACTAATTAAAAATAAAAAAATATCCCGCCAAAAAAATAAAGTGGACAATGAAATATTAAAACCTCATATTTTTACACTCATATTTTATTATTGAAAAATAAACAAGATTCCTTACACCACATCTTTAAGAAAATTAGATTTGCCAAAACCTTCATCAACCTGCAAAACACAAAAAACGGTGAACATTGGCGGTTACAATGAGTAAAATGAAACACATATCCGTAAAATGACTCACCGAAAACTTACTCTTAAATTATAGGCCTTATTTTAATTTTAGCGCTCGAATAAGCCATCCTTCATCAATCTTCAAAACACAAGTAACATTAGAGCATTTGAGGTTGCAATGTGTAAAACCCAAAGAACAAACAACTTTAGGTCTTTTTTTTTTTAAAATACAAAGAATAATTCCCATAATTTTCATTATCTTAATAGTCGTACCTTCATGTTCTCCTGAAAAGTGAACCATGTTTTCATCCATAACAAATTTAGCATTCTTAGGAACATTTGAGTATTCTTCATCTACATCATGACTATCTTTTCTTCCATATAAACATGATTGATAATCGTGGTGGCTTGAATTTTTACGGGGACATCAGATCTTATTCATTCATTGATGCCATGAATTGTTTAATCAAAATCTGATTCCTCTTTAAATTGAGACACTTTGCCGTGAAAGGTGAGATATGAATGACTTGAGCAACGGTTTAACCTTAGAAATGTAAGCACAAAAAGTAGTGTTCTTGAATGTGTTTAATCTTAAATTTAAGCACGAAGAGTTAAAATCTTGCTCGGGTATCTTTCTGCTAAGGTACAATTATCGAGCTCACCCAGTTCACCGTTGATTTATATTTTGTGTCCTCCCGGTTGTAGTAGCAGGATTTCCCACACTACACCCCTTACTCGATTTTACTTAATTAACCCATTGAAAGATGTAAGATCAAGAATATTTATTGATTGAATCCATGAACAGTTTATACAAGGAAATAGAATTACACTTAGAAATTAATACACTCTTAAACTTTCTCTCTCCTAATGACTTGCCCAACAACTCCAAAAAGATCTCTCCCTTTAACAGATCTATTTAGCCCTTTATATAGGGTAATACATAATGGATGACAGCTAAGCTCCCCTTTATTTTCGGGAATGTCTCGCGAAGTGTCGCAGATGCACAAACATTTGCTCTCGCGACACTTCTTAACCTCGCCAGTCTCATGTCTTCTTTATGTTTTGCCTGTCGTTATTTATTGCGTCGTTTATCTTATCTATCTGCGACTTCCTCGCGACATCGTTGTTTATTAATCCCGCGAGCTTTGTACATTGCGAGATTATGATCCTACATCTTGCCTCTTTTTCCTTGAATATTGCTTGAAGAGCGATCTTTAAGGAAAAATCTGTTGTTGTAATAATCTTTGGTCTTTGCTGATGAGGGAATGAGCAGAAGAATACTGTACTTGAAAAGTACGTACTTGCCTCTATTCTTTTGCGAAGTTCCGAAGCTCCTATATACGAAGTGTCATTTCTTGCCTCATGTGTTACAGAGAATAATCACTTTCGCAATCTCTTCTCGCCTATTAGGAAATATGCCGTATATTTGAATTCTGCTAAAGTTCTTTTCGTCAGGTTTCCTTGGATTTGGTAGTGACCGTTTACACGTGTCTATATTTACCTCTTTTACCGGTGCATTTAATGTTATCCGGTCATAACATTTTTCTCATCTATTTATAGGAGCATCCCCTGTGAAGAACTTTCCTTTTCCTTTTCATCTTCTTCATCGTCTGCAAGTGTTCTTCTTCTTCATCGTTCTGCAAGTGCTCTTCTTCTTCATCACTTTAGCTATTCTCTTCCAGTTGTTACTCTCATGGCGTCCGGGTTTGTTAATTTTACCATATCTGACTGATTTTGTGGTTGATTAAATTTAAGATTGGCTTTTCTTGTTGAAATCACGCTGGTATGATTAACTTTGTGATTCTTTTTCTGCCATTGTTGTTTAGCAAGAACCAACCCAGAACTAAATTTACCGTGAAGGACCCTCTTCTTTCTTTGGGCTCGCCATCGAAATCTACATCACAACAAGAATCCCCCACACAACCAAAGCCCACTTCGCGAGCAAAATCTACGGTTACAAAAAGACAGTCTGCGAGCGACAAGGTATTTAAGGGACATTTGTTTTTATTAACAACGCGTTGTTGCCTCTGTTTCTTATTTAATTTGTCATTCGCAGGATGATAAAACTACTGGTCGCATTCCCAAAAGGCTTCGCTACTCTAAACCCGTTACCCCCGACGTTCCATTTCCTTCATTCACGCCTTCGTCTCCTGCTGCGAAATCTTCGCAGAATAATCTTGTGCCTCTTACTTCTGGTAACATTACTGGCGATAATATTTCTATACCTCAACTCCTCATAGACCAAGTTCCTTATAACTGTCCTACTACAAACGATCTTATACCTCCTCCTGTTATCAATGTCCTCGCTATTTCTCCAATCACCTCTCTCCTGGAACCTCCTCTTCTCATGAGGTTCCTTTGACAAAGGACGACTTCCGTCTTCTTTGTTTGAACAAATTCCTCCGATTGCGGAAAATTTGGAGGGGATAGATGTGGCCTTTAAGGTTCTTTTCGACCTCGTAAATGATGCCAAAAAGACTTCGCTGATCCTATCAAATCCAATGTCTGCATGAGATTTTAAGTAAGCACCTTGGTCCCGATAGGATCTCGTAAGCATCTTTAGTTCAAGAGATTAATAAGTCAAGGATGATCTCCAAGTTATGGTGTGAAGTGTAATAATCTCCACCTTGAAAATCAAAAATTTCTCAATATTTCACTAGATTGTGATAATCTTCGCAAGAAGAATGAAGAATTAAAAGGTATGCTCTCCACCCCCCTTTTTTTTTTTTTTTTTTTTTTTACAACTCAAACCCTTGCTCGTCCTCCAAGTATTAAACCGAAACGAATAATGGAGATATATCGACGAGTCTATCGTTGAAGAAGTTCGAGTTGAAAGAGATGCTTGGATGGAGCAAGATAATCTCTTAGATAATCTTCATACCTATGCAGCCATCAAATAAATAACTTGTCTAAAGAGAATTTTGATTTATCGCAAAAGCAAGACTCATTAAGTAATGACTTATCTCGCCTCTCTTATGCTTTGACTAAAACTAATTTGGAGTTGGAAACTCTCTATCGGATGAGAATCGAACTCTTTCTCAAGAGAAACGTTCTCTGTTGAATAAGATGGCGAGCTACTCACAGCAGATAACGCTTGTCAAAAGTTATGTGAAGAACACGAACAAGCTAAACATACTTTGAAAAACCAACTTGAAGAAATTATCTTTGAGAGATAAACTTATTCAAGGTAGAATAACTTTGAGTGTAAAAGCGAAGCAATTCCAAGAACAATGTGTCGGATTAGAAAAATCCAACTCTACTTTGGCGACCCGAAAATTCCATACTTATTTCCAATGAAAAGAATTTGCGATCTCGATTGAAAGGCTTAGTTGGAGATTCATTTGATGATGTCATGGACCGTTTGGGGAATAACTTCGCAGCTTTTAATTCAACATCTTACTTCTCCAAAAGGAAGGTAGTCAAATTATTTGACTATCTTAATTTATGTATTTATTCCATGAATGCTTTATTACCACGAAAAGTGCCAATAATGTTCGATAAGAATTTTCTACGATCTTGTGTATTTGTTATGCGACTCGAGAAAGCTTCGTTCCACTATCTCCACCCTCGTGTCCGATTATTCTAAAATTCGCAAGGAAAACAGACTACTCTCCGCGTCTCTTGCTCGTTCTCGCGACCGCGGAGCGAAGATTTGATTATATGTCTTATTGTAAGGACATTGATAGTAAGAATCGCTGTCAAAAGGCATTGCTTCGCCAATTCCTCTAAAAGCGGAAGTTCTTGTAAATAACATTTTGTTTGTCGAAGTCTCTTGATCCTATTCACGCGATCCTTTGGAAGTAAGTGATGATGAAGTTCCTAATGCTCCGGATAGTGATTATGAATATGACAATTCGAAGATCTCCCGATAAGGAAGTCGTTGATGAAGATCCAAATAGAAAGACTCACGATGAAAATCCGATCCGGCGAGAACGAAGGTAATGAAAACATTTCGATGAAAATCAACCAATTGAAGGAGGCGGTTGATAAGGGCGCGAAAAGTCTCAACCATCCTCTCAGTATTTGATAATCTTTGATGTAGAGAGTTAAATTCTCTTTGTAATTTGCTTAATTTCTTTTTGTGTGAATGATTTAACTCTTTGATGGAGTAATTCCCATATTTCTTTCTTCCTTTCTTAGTTAATACCTCGTGCGCAGCGTGTTTGCTCATTGAATTTTTATTAAGTGAATCCATCCCAACCAGGGATTTGATTTTAATTTTTCTCATCATGACACGTCGCAGTCCGCTTACATTTTCTTGCAGAGGCCCATTGACCCGCCTTATCATTTTTGTGTGGTCTTCCGAGTTAGACCTCCCAATTAGAGGTCTTCCCCGCCACCTTTCATCGCGACAAAATCGCGGGACGTCTTTACACTTGCATGTAAAGACCCATTGATCTTGCCTTATCATTTTCCGGGTATTTTTGCCTCTCAGATGTTTTAATTGCGACAATATGACAGGCCTAAATATCCTTGCGAACATAAAGCCCCATGACATTGCCGTCGTGCGACGAAATCGCAGACGTCCGTACACTTTTGTGTAAAGACCCATTGATCTCGCCTTACCCTCGCGTTAGTATTATTGCCTCTCGCAGGATCATTGCACAAATATGACGAGCCTAAGTTCTCTTGCGAAACATAGCCTTATGACATTTGCGTCTGTTTGACACTCCCCCTATTGGAGAGCGTCGCCCTTATCATCTCCCCGGTTGCCCCTTCAAGGAGGCGAAACATCGGCCATACAAGACTAGCTCCTCCCGACCTGTCTTAACAACAACCAGCTTGTTTTCGCAGCCTCTTATCCCTTATACCTATATGGTTTATGGTTACGAGACTGCACCCTAAGTGGAGTTTTGTTGGGCGAGTGCAACGCATGCCAAGACTTGCCAAGAATGGCCAGGGTAGGTTCATCCATCCCGGCACTCGCTCAACCGTGTACCTCGGCGCCTTGAGCATACACTCACTCCTTGGAAGAGACCCTCGCCGCCCAACCAGTATAACCTTATATAGTTGGGAATCCAAGGTACCTCTCCTGATAGGCTTTCATGGGCCCCAAATTTTTCATGACTCAGCTTCAGGAGCGGTGTAACCTTCCCCGAGCCATGTCGAGAGATACCCCCTTATATGACGCACTTTAGGTCTTACATTTGCCTCTTACGAAATGTTATTCGCGAACTAGGTGTACGCCATAAAGGTGTTCGTCCCATTCATTCATTCTTTTTATTCAATCATTCTTCATCATTTGTTATTTTGTCTCATGAGATACTCATTTCTATTTATTCATTTAATCATTCCTTATCTCTTTGTTGTTTTGTTAAGCCATTCATGACTTTTTTGTTATTCTTGTCGCGAGATCTTCATGATTCTCTCTCGCATTTTACCAATGTCGCAAATATCCGCGAAGAAGTACTTCATCTTGATTCCTTTTTCCTCTCTCATTTTTACGGGTAATATTTCTTTAGATATAACCTATTCCATGGTCTATCCAATTTTTGTCCCACATCTCTTCCTTCTGGGTCCATCAATCTATATGCCCTCGTACTAACCACTACTTTTGATGATATAAGGTCCATCCCATTTCTCGCCACTTGCCTCCGCTTTCACGTTGATATATTGGGGTTTCTCGCAACACCAAGTCTCTGGGTTGGAACTCACGTATTTTTACACGCTTGTTATATTCTCTAGCCACTTCGGTCTGATAATTCTCCATGTGTCGTGAGCCTTTTCTCGTTTTTCTTCCAATTCATCCAACTTGATTAGAATGTTGCTGCGCTAAGATTTTTATCCTGACTTTTTTTGGTTGTCGAATCACGACCTCTCGTTGGGAGTACTTGCTCAACTCCGTAAGTTAAGCAAAAAGGGGACATTCCCATGGCTTCTCTTCTAGTTGTATTATAGGCCCACACCGCATTGGGTACTTGTTCGCACCATCCCCGTTGTGTCCTTCCAACTTTTTCTTCAATATATCGGCAATTGTTTTGTTTGTTGCCTCCGCAGCCATTAGCTTGTGGATATAATGGAGTTGATTTTCCACATCTTATCTCGAAATGCATTGAGGAGTAACTCTATATTTTGCCCTTCAAATCGCTTCCCATTATCATATACCAATTGTGCGGGGATCCCAAATCTGCATATAATATTTTCAAATATGAAAGTAAAAACATCCTTATCGCGAATGTGCTTTGGACCGCTTTCACCTCTGCCCATTTTGTGAAATAGTCCGTTCACGACAATTAAGTACCTTCTTTGTCCTGTTCCTTAAAAATGGTCCCACAATATCTAAACCCCACTTTCCAAAAGGCCACACACTTCTTGAAGAATTTAACGGTGCTCCTGGTGCATGTATCTTCTTCCCGTGTCTTTGACAATCTTCGCAGGGCGTCATATTGCTCTCGCGTCCTCATGCATATATGGCCAATAATATCCTTGCGTCTTTGCCTTATATGCCAAAGATCTTCCGCCGCTATGATTTCCGGCATCCCCACTATGCAAAAGATCTTCAATATGGTTTCTCCTTCTTTCCTCGTTAGACATCGAAGCGAAGGTCCATCAAAAGAACGCCGATAAAGCACGCCTGTCTCTCGCAATTCATAATTTGTCGCCCGCTCTTTTAACTTGTGTGCTTCCAATCTATTTCTTGGTACCTCGCCTTTCATTAAGTACGCGTGAAGTTCTACTCTCGGTCTTCCTCGCGACATTGCATTTCATCTACCACCATCATTATATCTCGCTTCTTGTCCCTCCTCTTTATTAATTGATGGCGCTAGTAGCGTGCGTATTTTGATATTCCTCGCGGTTAGATCTGTCATCATACTTGATATAAAGGCAAAAGCGTCTGCGAGTCTATTATCTCTTCTTGATATGTGCCTCCATTTTATTTTCGGTATATCTGTGCGACAACACTTCTACAAGCTTCTGTATTTACGTAGGGATGGATCATTTGTAGCATACTTCTATGTTATCTCGACAGTTGCCAATTCTTGAAATGGTAATCCTTACATTCTCCAATTTCATTTCTATTGCAAATCTTAGAGCATGTATTATAGCTTCAGACTCCGTTTCATTATTGGTAGACTCAAATTCCAATCTAAAAGCAAAAGCTAACTTATTGCCTTCCAGCGAAATCACAACAATTCCCACTCCTTTACCTTCTCCATTGGATGATCCATCCACTAATATTTCCCACCGATCTGCTCCGGTTAACAAATCTTTTGGATCTCCATGCTCTTCTTCTACATCCATCATTTCATCCACTGCTTCATCTTCCTCCAAAGGAAATTCCACCAGAAAGTCTGCGACAACCTGTGACTTAGTTGAAGATAATATTTCATATTTGAGTTTGTAATGGCTTATTTGAGCATTCCATCTTTCAACTCTTCCTGATCTTTTTGAATTTTTCATTATCGACTCGATTGGTACCTTCGTTACCACTCTAACAAGATATGTGCACGAAAATATATGCGAAGTTTAAACGACGCATAGACTAACGCCAGATTAGTTTTTCAATCTTCGAATAATTTCTTTCACAGCATTAAAAGTTTTGCTTTGATATAATAAATTGGTTTTTCTACTCCTCAAGTCCACTCGCAGTAAAACTGCACTTAAGGCATGCGATGTTGTCGCGAGGTATATTAATAATTCCTCTCCTGGTTCTGCCTTCTGCATAATGGATATATCCATTAAATGCTCTTTGATCCCTTGTAAAGCCTTTTCACATTCGTCCGTCCATTTAAATTTCGACCCTTTTTCGAACACCAAAAGTGTTTACATTTATCGATGACCACGAGATGAACCTTCCTAGCGATGCTAGTAACCCATTCACTTTTTTGAACATCCTTTACTTGTCGCGGTGTTCGGCATATCGCGAATCGCTTTTACTTTCTCCGGGTCAACATGTATTCCTTCCTTTGATATAATGTAACCCAAGAACTTCCCGACGCAAACTCGAAGGTACATTTCTCTGGATTGACTTTGATGTTGAAACGCCTCATTTGTTCAAAAATTTCTTTCAAATCTCGCACGTGATCTTCTGCCTTTTTACTTTTCACCAGCATGTCATCTACGTATACCTCTAGTGTTTTATGTATCCATTCTGCGAATACATTTTCTACCATCCTTTGATACGTTGCTCTGAGATTTCGCAAACCAAACGGCATTTTAGTATAGCAGTATAATCCTCTTGGAGCGAAGAAAGTGTGGTGCTCTTGGTCTTCCTCGGCGAGAGGAATTTGATTGTAACCTTTGTATCCGTCCCGGCGACGATACTCTTTCGTTCCTGCACCACTGATTCGACCAATTGCGGAATGTCCGTAATGGAAAACTGTCTTTAGGGCAAGCTTTATTTAGGTCAAGAAATCAATGCAAATCCTTATTCCCTTGTTCTTCTTTGGAACTATAACCATATTCGCTATCCATTCAGGATACTTTGCTTGTTTAATAATTCCTGCATCCAGCATCTTCTGCAATTCTTCTTCTATCTGTGGGTGATATGCTGTTGCTATCTTTCTAATTCTTTGTTTGAATGGCTTCACATTTTTATCAATTTCCAACTTGTGACAAAGCTGCGTGGATCTATACTGTGCACTTCATCCATATCCTACGCGAAGATATCTTTATAATTCCGCAATAGATCGGTTCTTTTCTCTTCTTCCGCTCCCATGTTAGTTCCAATCTTCAGCATCTTGGGTTTTTCCTTAGTTCCAATATTCACTTCTTTAGTTTGCTCTCCCGCGACGTAACTCGGCCTCTGGTTCTCCCATAGGGTTGGTCCTTCCCGGTTCTTTCGCGGGATCATTTTCTTCTCCCGAGATCTCGCTAGGTATGCCTTTTCCTTCTTTCGCTTGGATCATGTAAACTCTGAACTCTTCTTCTTTCTTAGCCGCCCTTGCCATCTTTTTGCGACACTTTGATATACTCTTTCGCTTGTTTATTTGTTCTTCGCAACACTTTACTTCATTTTGATAATATATTCTTCCTTTGGCAGCATCCCCTTTGATCTCGCCAATTCCGGTTGGTGTAGGAAACTTGATACATTGATGAAGCGTCGACGCCACAGATTTTATTGCATGTACCCATGGTCTTCCTAGTAATAAGTTATACGGTGATTCCATATCTACTACGCTCAATGTCACCTGTGTTTCAATTCTTCCTAATGGAATACATATTTTTATCTCCCCTTTAACTTTTGTTATGGATTTACCAAAGCCTTTAATATTGTATGCCATGAAGTCATATCTTCGTCTTTATATCCCATCTTTTTGTAAGCGTGATAGAACATGATGTTCACCGGACTCCTGTATCAATTAAAACTCCATTCACCACCCATGTTTTCACCGTGTTCTCCGATTCCTCTTCTTCCTTATACGCGTTAATTGCAATTACCAATGGAGATGTGTGATCCAAATTTTCTTTGGATATTTCCCCCGCCGTGAATGTTATCTCTTGCTTTTCCCAATCCTTCAAAGGTGATGTTATTTCTCTATCCGTAATCTTCTTTCCTTCAAAATCTCGTTTGTGTATTCTTCCTCTGATATTTTCATGAAATTAGATTAATCATTACTCTTATACATGTGTTTGTATGCCATATCTTTTTCATCCGATCTAAAATTTTTCTTTCTCATTTTTCTGATTCAAACAATTTTAATCGCAATCTTCTCTCTTTATCGATTCCTTTGTTTCTAGCGCATATGTAGTAGCAGGATTTCCCACACTACACCCCTTACTCGATTTTACTTAATTAACCCATTGAAAGATGTAAGATCAAGAATATTTATTGATTGAATCCATGAACAGTTTAGACAAGGAAATAGAATTACACTTAGAAATTAATACACTCTTAAACTTTCTCTCTCCTAATGACTTGCCCAACAACTCCAAAAAGATCTCTCCTTTTTACAGATCTATTTAGCCCCTTTATATAGGGTAATACATAATGGATGACAGCTAAGCTCCCCTTTATTTTCGGAATGTCTCGCGAAGTGTGGTATGTTTCTACACCGAGAAACGTTACAAAAAGGGCCATCATAATTGAAGAGAAAATTGAGGACATGCAATGCGTGATTAAGGTATACAACTCAATTTTTTCTTATTTTAGTTAGACTAAAAAACCGGAATGGAATCACCAAAGCATATGGATAATGAACACAGGTTGATAGTCCTTGAGATCAAAGAATAATTTTTGGGAGGATGTAATTACATTTATTGCTCATCGAATGAAGATTCTGCATAACGGTTACATTAAAACCACCAATCTTTGGGGATCGTAAAAAAATATTCATTTGAGGCCAAAATAAGACAATTTACCTGGATTTTTATCAAAAACTATTATTTTAATTAGTTGGAAGTGTAACCGAATTTACAATTACTTGGATGAAAAATATCTAAGATATTCATAGCTACAAAATCTCATGACTCAAATTAAGTCTTATGGTATTGTGTAGTACTTATTAAAATCATTATGATCAAAAATTAGCTCGTCTCATTTCGTGCGGTTACGGCACGGGTTATTTCTAGTGAATATACGTAATCTAAAGAATAAACACCTAAATGAGATGTTTGATGAAATGAAACGTTACAAAGTAGGTGGCTGGCATAGATCTAAGTAATTCAAAGTGGGTGCAGAATTATTAACTGCAATTTCTTAGTTAGTATCATTATATCTCTGGTGAACTTATGTTTGAAGCATTGGTTTCTTATTAAAGTTACAGAGTCATGTATACACTCAAGAAAATGTCGATCGGTTTCTTTCTCATTTATGCATGACCTAGTCGAGTAGGATGAAAGTTTTGCAGCCATATCAAAGCGAGCTACAAGTTAAGGAAGTGTTGCCATCTCTATGAGTATTGGCCAGAAATGTCGTCATCCGGTTGATCAAAGGGCGAAATACGGTCTGAAGTCATATCCAATATGTAAGTATAGCATCAACGATATTTAATCATGATATCGAGTTTGAAGATAAAGGAGTATCACCATGAAGAAGAAGACACCAACTCAAAAATCCTCATAGCAATAACTCTCGCTCGAACGGATGAAGTTATAGATATATCATTTATAAACGAATATTGAATGGATGAATCTTATATTTTTCCTTTTTGTTTTCTTTTTATATATGCTCAACTGACTTAGTTATTCATTTTACTTTATACGTCCAACCAACAAATGTACCCAATTTATTTTATACGACCTTCATGATAGGGTACTGTAGATGGTGATATTTGGACCGAGGGTAAAACGGTCATTATATGATCTAAGGATAAAATCGTATTTGGTAGTCCAAGGCGAAATTGTCCCTCGACAAAAATTTTCAGCCCAATCGAAGTACTCATACCCATGAATATATATGATCATCCATTAGGTCATGCAGAGAAGCGTGTGAACTAAAACAACATGAAGCCCAAGAAAGGATAGCGAATTTCAAACTCATGAAGAAAGAGAAGCCAACTTAAAGTTGAAGAATCCTGGTTAGGCCCAGAAGAGCTGTCATCACTTCAAGGTGAAGAGCCCACATCACTCGGAAGCGGAGATCCTTCATCACTCTGAAGCAGAGATCCTTTAACTCTCGAAGGCAAAAGAGTCTGGTCACTCCAAAGAGAAGAGACTTCACCACTCAAAGATAAAAGATCTCACAGGTCTATGGTTGACCACCTCAGCCGAGGTCAAACGTATTGCCTTAGCCGACGTCAAACGGTTCGTCATAGTGCCTCATCAGGCCCAGCACCTTACCTCCACTGCACATGGATGGATCTTGTAGGTCTATGGTTGACCACCTTGACCGGGTTGAATGGCTAGGTCTATGGTTGACCGCCTCAACCGAGGTCAAACGTGAAAAAGTGGGGGTCTAACAACCACACCCAATATTTCGCTTAACAATTTGTATGTACAAACTCCAATATAATTCCAAGAGAATCAACTAGACAGTCAGACTCAATGAATGGAAATATATCCAAGAGTTGTATCTCTGTTTCACAATGTAATCAGCAAATCAAACAGATAGAAATCCGTGAGCCTGATTATTATGTGAAACAACTTGAACGGTACCAAAGACCAATGTTCAAGTGTCAATCAATATAATCAACAACCAAAGGTTGGATTCTCTAATTGATTGAACTACGCACAACCTGTGATATTTCTACTATATAACAAAATATAATGCGGAAAAGAAATAACACAGACGCCAAAAATTTTGTTAACGAGGAAACCAAAAATGCAGAAAATCCCCGGGACCTAGTCCAGATTTGAACACCACACTATATTAAGCCGCTACAGACGCTAGCCTACTCCAAGTTAACTTCGGACTGGAATGTAGTTGATCCCTAACCAATCTCATACTGATCAAGGTACATTTGCGGTCCTTACGTCTCTGAATCCCAGCAAGACTCTACGCACTTGATTTGCTTAGCTGATCTCACCCACAACTAAGAGTTGATACGACCCAAAGTCGAAGACTTGATAAACCAATTTGTCTCGCACTGAAAAGTCTATTCTATTGATAAATCTGTCTCCCAAAGATAAATCTGTGAGTTTTGTTCCGTATTTTGATAAATCAAGGTGAACAGGAACCAATTGATATACCGAACTTATATTCCCTAAGAACATCCTAGAAATATCAATCACCTCACAATATTATTGATTGTATGGTAGAGAAACAAGATATTGTGGAATCACAAACGATAAGACGAAGATGTTTGTGATTACTTTTTATCTTGCCTATCGGAGAATAAATCTCGAGCCAATCTTAAAGAAGATAATACTCAATCATGATAGAAGATGCAAGATCAGATCACGCAACTACATAGAAAATAGTTGGGTCTGGCTTCACAATCCCAATGAAGTCTTTCGGTCGTTAACCTACAGGGTTTCGTTAAAAACCTAAGGTTAAAGGAGAATCGACTCTAGTCGCAACTGGTAACACACATGAGGTGTAGGGATTAGGTTTCCTAGTTGCTAGAGTTCTCCTTTATATGGTCTCCAAATCAGGGTTTGCAATAAATGCTACCTTGGTAACAAAGCATTCAATATTTACCATTAGATGAAAACTTGATTAGACTCAAGCTAATATCTTTCAACCTTAGATCGAACTTATCTTGTTACACAAAAATGAAATGTACCTTCATTTAGGTTTGAGTAACCGTACCAAAACGTGTACACCTTGTTGGCTCAACAATAGTTAACCGAAGTTAGCCATATGAACACTTTCATATCAACCTTATTCATCTTAACCATAACTAGTTAAAATGACTCAAATGAAACTAGTTCTAGAGTTGTTCAATTATTTATATTCTCATAGAAATGTACAAGATACAATTGAAGAAAAATCGATTTTTATTCACATGAATCAAGTCATGAACATTATAGCCACGGTTTGCAAAAGTTTGTATTCCTTAATATATAAATGTATTAGTTCATGAACAAACCGATTTTAGAACATCGTCTACTTAGGTATGCGTACATAAGTAGCCGGACCATGTTTGGGTTTCGCCAGTACGCGAACTTGTACGCATACCATCCAAACTCAACAGAAAATCCCGTACCTAAACCTTATGCCAGTACGCATACCGGTTTGCATATCAGGTTCCCAGACTTTCTCAAAACCAACAATACGCATACGAGTATGCATACCATAGTTCCCGGACATGGATTACATATATGCAAATACGCATACTATGCTTAAATCCATTTGTTCTAAACTCTATTTCAATCTTTGAAACTTTCTTAGAGGATGCACAATAGTTGTTTTCGCAAACTATTAGCATCAAAGCGATTTTCAAGTTATTGAGATAATCAATACGAAACATTCCGAGTCTACATCAAATGACCATATCACACAAATCATGTAAGATGTTACCAGGAGATTTTCATATGATCATCTTTTGACTTTCGTCAAGAGTATAAGATGAACTTGGTTAAAGAGAAAGTTTACCAACACATATTTCGAGAAATATGTAAGCGAGTTAAACTCAGCTCGAAATATCAAATGTGTATAAATGAAGTCTATATAGCTATACGACTTTTGTCTCAAATAGGAGATAGAGTAGATAGACTTTTGAGTGATAGATGAGTTCAAGTCTCCACATACCTTTTGTTGATGAAATTCCACAAGCTCCCCTTAGTAGTTCTTCGTCTTTAATCGATGAACGTCGTGAAGTCTAATGATCAACTACACTTTCTATCCTAATCCGAGACTTAGCTATAAGTTGACTAGAAATCAAGACTTATAGTTTTGGCAACTAAACTTGACTACAAGCTTGAGATAGCAGCGCTTGCGAGTTCGACCGAGCAGTGCTCTAACAAAATGGCTCGCCCTAGCCAGCGTCAAATGGCTCGTCTCAACATTCACGATTAGGTCACGATAGGCCTCAGTCAAGATTGTGCTCTTCACATGACATACATAGCTATAACAAGGATTTTGGAGCTCTTCACATGACTCTAGAAGACCTCCATGTGCAAGCATATGTAAAGTTGTGACAACTCAGAAGAATGCTAACATGTCACACGACACATCACATACAAAGGCTAGTCACGTCACAAATGGGGTGATAAACTTAGGGTTTTAGTCTGACGATCTACGGAAACGTGTGGGTATCACCCTACCCATACAAAAGATAATATATAGTCGGTCGTGAAGAGACATATTAGGATAGGCTAGACATGTTTCTATCCTTATCTATTCATGGGAATTAGGAGAAGGTGATGATTTTCTCTCCTAATCGTTATCACACTGACTAGGGATTAGGGAATAGTTATAAATTATTGGTCATTCTAAACAACACAAAGAAAAACAACAAGTTCTTTGCAACTCTCTCTCTCTCTCTTAGAGTTTCTTCATCTGCAACTCTCCGCAACTAAGAAACTTTAATCTCATCTCTTTCGGATTCCCTCCCTAGACCAACCCTACCTTCCATCCGTGATTGAAGTAGTCTTTGAACGACCATCATCTTAGTTTAGGCAAGGATTGCTTGTCATCATCCTCCCGTTCTCACTAGACGAACAAGTCACATTACCCGATTAACCCTCGTATATTTTTCGACAAATACTGGTACCCAAATTATTTTATACGATATTTTGAAATCCATCATACGCCAATTTTTTCATGCCATATATTGTTTTGTCAATATATTGTATGAATACATTTATCCAACAACACAAATTACACAACTGTCTACATAGGAGAACTAAGGAACGTGTAATGAGGTGACGAAAGAGTGTCAACAACGTCGTGAAAACAGAGGGTATAATATTAAGTAAGCACTCCATTTATGCACTGCATATCATCATTTATTAGGATAGGTAAAACAGGTAATCCCGAAATATAGTTCCATTATAAAGTAAAAAGAAAGAACAATGCGGATGTTTAGTGGAAGATCACAAGACTTGAACTATATGATAAACTTTTCAATTGGCGCCAACCATGGAATTAAGATGCATCTCCAATCCATTACTTCTAGCAGATCTGCAAAAGTTTCGTATTCCTAGAATGAATGTTATGCGAGAGTACCAGCACGATCAGGAGAGTTTAAGATTTCATAATAGATAAAGCACAGAGAAGTTAATGACAAAGAAGACTAAAACTCAATACTTGTTACTGTCATGATATTTTGGAATTCATAAATGCAATTGAAACAAAATAAAATAAAATAAAATAAAATAAACATTGGCTCCTAAATAAATATTGTCCAGACTGTGAGGTTATGCGCTAGACTTATAACATTGGCATCTAATTAGTGTAAGAATCCCACGATAATATACATAAAAAGATAAAATGAGAGATATTTAGAGAGCGATAAAGAGCACCTACACAATATACATGATGCAGTTGTGCTGCTTCCAAACCTTGCCCTGCAGTGGTGTTGCTTTACCAAGAATTGGTTGGTTTGAATATTTTCTAAGCCACATAAACACATTAATATGTATTAAATTTCAAACGGTCGTACAAAATTAACTGGGTACCACATCAAGAAGGCCGTATAAAATAAACTTGGCATGTTGTTCCACTGCAGTATAAATTTAAATAGATAATTGATTCAGACAGTCGTATATAACAATGCTAGTTCTATGAAACCTGAGCTGGATAGTAATCATAGTATAAGCAGTGACATTTTGAATTTGTAACCTTCCATTTATGAATTCTTACTTATATAGAATGCATTCCAATTTAAGGTAAAAATCAATGTCTTCTTCTACAACAATTGCCTGATCAAAGAGTATGCAGTATAATTCATCCTCGTTGATCTTCAATAAAGCACTGGACATATTATCCTCTTGACTCATATACCAAAATCTCAACCCAATTATTATCAACTTTATATGTATAGAGAACCTATTATATCTGCATATATTCCGAATTTACTATTTTCCAGTGGGAGGAAATCATTATCTTGGAGATAGTGTCATCAATCTAGACACCAAAATGCGATGGGGATGGAAGCGAGTAAGGTGTTCCTTTAAATATATTCTTCTCATTGTTAGCTTCAATAAGAGCCCTTTCTAGTAGAACCTTTGCATCTGATCAATGTCAGACACAATGAAAATAAGTTCTCATTTTCAACAAAACTTAGAAAAATAGAACATAAAAACAAAATTGGCATGTGAACAAACATTAGGTCTTGCTTGGATCAACATTTGCACACAATCAAATTTTTCATGCATTGCGGCCATATATAATGGAGTCTACACCAATCAAAACAAAATCAAACCATACCCAAAGCAGAACCTTTCACAACATCACCATCATAACAAAAATCCTTACTTGTTTATGACGATTGAGTATATTTGGATGAACTAATTTACCCAACATCATGGAAAGAACCTATAACAAAAGTCCATCAACAAAAGATTAGGAACAAAACTCTTCTCATAGACAATTTCACAAATAGTGAGACTATACTTAGTGTTTTACCTGGATCTGACCATCAGCAGCAGCAATATGAAGAGAACAAAGTTTATCATAAGCAATAAGTTGATGTATCACGTTAGGATGTACTGGAGTATCAAGTGTCACACTTAAGTAAACTAGGTATTGCTCTATATAGGTGGTTTATGTGGATTTAAACCTGATGGTTGAGGATCTTATGAAACTCACATGAAAAGCATTTATATCAATATAATTATAATGATATAAATATTTTGTATTTTCCTAAATCCAACAAATAAACCCAAATTTTCTTACATACTATTCTATTCATTTCAAAACAAAGTTCTTTCCTTCTTTAGTAGGAACCTTATAATCTCAAACTACAACATAAAGTCACATGAACATAATCACAAAAGCAAACTATGATACCAAATAAGTTATTAAGAAAAATCATCGAGAGAGTTTCCATAACAGAATAAAAATGGTTGTTAAGAATTTTCTTCATCCCTCACCCAACTGAGAATTATATTGATCTCTTTGTAATTTTCGCCTAAATATTACTAAGAACCAATAACTTTAGTAGGTGATCATCAATTGGAGATAGATATAACGATATGAAAAATAATAACAGTACTAGGTGGTCATCAATTGGAGTTAAAATCATCTCTTATCCATCAAAAATCTAAATTGATCCAGAACATCAATTGTTATCTGAAGCCCATCTTGGAAAGGGTTGAACACCTATAGAAACATGATTTTATGGATAAATTCAAAACACAACTTCAACCCATTTTTTACCTTGGGTATTACACTTCAAGGTACACGTTATACCCATATACTCTAACCTAACGTCAATATTCCTAACCCGACCAGGGATATTAAATAGGTAAAAAAGTTAATAACTTACTCGGTCGGTCCAACAGATTCTCCAATACGCACATGGTTGATACTTCATAAAGAGTTGAACTACTTTTGGACCTTTAAATGGAATGAGTATTAATAACCCAGAGCTTTGCTCATATTTTTTTCCTTTATATTCTTTTAATTGATATTTGGCATGCTCAGACAACAAGAAAGCATATAGGGTTTAATCTTTTGTTTTTCACAAAAGATTGCTCGACTTTAACCATCTTTCTGAACAATGTTTACTAGTTACGGATATTTGTTGTTTATGTGCTAAAGAAAGTGAAACAAATTCTCACTTGATTATACATTATGAGCTCACCAATCAAATATGGGATCATTTTGTTGTTAGTTGGAGTTCATATTAGATTATTCTTGAATTGCTTTGATGCAGATTTAAAAAGTTGGAAAAGAACGTGTTTACCTTCGGCGGGTAAACTGTTGTGGAGTAGACTGTCAAAAAAAATTCTTAAAATTATGATTTTGGTTTTATCATTGAATCATGTTTGGTAGATGATACTACAAAATAGTTGTTATTTTGTGTTGCTAAGGAGAGATGTTGTCCTGTCGGGAATATTCTGGAAAGGATTGGAGTCATGTTATAGGAATATCTAGGAAGGTACTGGATTCATGTCAGGAATATTTGGGAAGAAACTGGTATCCCGTCGGTAAATCAGTTACTATTGGATCGTTTATAATATGTCATCGGTTGGTAATATGAATTTGGAACTGAATTAGAATCCAATGGGCATATATCGATTTGATAATATGAGACATCTGTTGAGACTGAAGAATCATCACCAACAGACATATTTGAAAATGCGGGGGTACAATAACCACACCCAATAAATTCATTTGGAAATCTGAGAGGACTTACTCTAATATACTTTCAAGAGAATCAACTAGACAGTCAGACTCAATCTTGAGAAAAGTATATCAAAGAGATATATCTCTATTTCTCAATTGAATCTGCAATCAAACAAATAGGAATTTGCGAGCCCGATTGAATATAAGAAATAACTTGGACGGTATCAAAAACCAATATCCAAGTGTCAATCAATTTAATCAACAACCAAGGTTGGATTCCCAATTGATTGAACTTACACACAACATGTGATATTTCAATTATAAAGATAAACAATATAATGCGGAAAATAAATAACATTGACACCAGAAATTTTGTTAACGAGGAAACCGCAAATGCAGAAAAACCTCGGGACCTAGTCCAGAATAAACACACACTGATTATAAGTTGTTACACCAATTTCCTACTACCTATTCGGACTAGATGTAATACCTGCTTCAGCACGAATAAAACTCCTAGCACAACACCGATTGTCTTTAGGAATTCTTCTCGTAAATCTTCTAGCAGAACCCAAGGCTCTCTTTAGAAGATACAACAACACGATTGATACGATTCAATCTTTTGTTTGCACAAAACACCGATTTGATTTCCCTTTAGATGTAAATCAAGGTTTTGGAAATCTTGTGTTTATTTTGATAAAAACAATTACTAGGTAAAAGTAATATCAAAACAAACTTGTAGATTTGGGATTATTATACTATCCAATAAAGGAAGAGAAACTAATGATTCTACAACAAGAACAACTAGAATAAATCTAGAGATATCTTGTTTAAAACTTCTTAAGGTTTTTTACGAGATACCTTAACCGAAGTTTTCTTTCTAGCTTCCGATTTCGACTAACAAGTGTTGGTATACGATCGGAAACTGAAATCTATCAAAACCTAGGGTTTGTGATCAACAACTCTTGAATGGTTTTATATCAGAAGAGAAAACCTTAGAATAGACAAGAGGTGAAAAACCTAGATTACAAGTTGTATAATCAATCACGAAGATTAAACCCAACTTGTATAATGAACCCTTTATTTATACTGAACAATAACTTGGAAGCTACACAAAGCTATTTTCCTTTTTCAAGACTCTCCTAATTTGGGGAGTCTTTCCTAAGTTACAACTCTTGTCAAAATAATTAATTAGCAAAGATTATTATTATTATTTACAAAGGATCAATACATATCGGTGGAAACGTTGGTGGAAGGTAACCGAGCAACAAGCTGGGCCCCAACACCTTTCTGAATAACAATGCCTAATCTGTGAAAGAGAGAACTACTTCTTTTGTAATTGACATTAGCAAATATTGTATTTATGTGAATTAATCACATTTTAACTTAGGCAGGAGAACTACTTCTTTTGTAATTAAAAGTTATCACAAACAATTTAATATGGTAATCAAATATGTTTGGATTAATAGCCATCTTGCTTAGATAAGGAAACATCACCAATTTGACTAAAAAAGACTTCTAGTCACGTAATTGGGCCCAAGTCCGTGAACCGTTACAAGCAGTCCATGGATTGTTTCCTACTAACGAACTATAACAGTTACAACAACACTTATAACTGTTACTTTAATAAATCACTCATAACTTCATCGTTATAACTCGGAATTGAGTGATTCTTGGCTCGTTGAATTCGTAAGCTCATTAACTATAACATGGGAACCTTTCCAGGGATAAAGGTTATTGTCACAAAAGTATTGGCTTAAATAACCTCAAGTATATATACATAAGTACATTTACCGTCATAGGAATTGTTTCATAGAGTGAGCATTTGTTTCGATAGATTAGAAAGGTAGAATTGAACAAGAATACAAATGAAATCAATTACCACATACCTTTGTTGATTAAGTCCTTGTTGATGTCTTCTTGTAGTCTTCAAACTTCATCCGTTAAGGATAGCTTCGATTCTACTTCTTAGACTTAATCTAGTCCGAAACTATCTATAATATACTAAATCAAGAATGCATTTTGGAAACTAAAATTGACAACTAACTTGACATACCAACGCTAGTGGGTTCAACCGAGCAATGCTCTAACAATATTTCCCCTAAAAATTATATGCACCAGAAACAACAAAACATTGACAATTAGGAAAATTGTAACGATAGATTTAAGTTTTTCTAATAGTATTAAGCATCATCAGAAAACAAAAAGTTTTCTTCTGGTAAATTATATCCTCGGAGAAGTTTTTAAGTAAACCCTCTGTGGAAGGTAGAGGAAAACATTATTAAAATCTAGTAATTCAGCCATGCTTTGAAACAATATCTTTTCCTAACACTAGTTTTGTTCCAACAATTTTAAGAATGTCTATCGTATAGGATTTATCGTGCAATCTCTACAAGTAGATCTCACCCGCCTTGAAGAAAAGAACTTTACCCGCTGGAAGGATATGAACTTAAATCAATATGAAGAGGAGAGGATACCAATATACCACCAACCTTTTCATTTGGGAACTTGTATGAACAAACTTGCGACAATTAATAAGTATAGATCAACAGTAAAGATACTTGTACCCGATTTGTAATGCAGTTACTTTGACGATCTCAAAAATTAATAACTAAAATTTAACCTAGGATGTACTCAAATTTTGCATGAACCGAATTCCAACAATAACAAGTCTTGTAATTCAATATACGAATTCACAAGAGCAAAAGACACCTTGATCGGAGGAAAGAACGTAGCAACGAGCAATGATAGCTTAATTTTCCAGGGTATTCAGGATTTGCATAAAGAGTTGGACGTGCACATGGCAAGACAACAAGAAATACATATCATGATCAAGCAGATGTAAGGGAAACAATATAAATAAAACTCGTCCAAGGGAGGAAGAGACACCATGCCAGGAATAAAAGCGGACAACATTAAAGAGACGCTGCCATCACTTACCTCAAAAGACACCATTTTCAAATTCCTGGAGGCACATTACCGTATGATCAAGCATGACTATCAACAAGCTATGGATTTACTGTACTCAGTAGAAGTGACATAGTATCCCTTTCCAGAAGATTACATATCACCAAAATTTAAAATGTATAATGGGCAAAGCAACGCTCGAGAACACATCAACCGTTTCGTATCTTCCATGAATGCCTATGTGAATGACCACAATGTGTGCTTGAAGGAGTTCCCAAAGTATCTCTTACACACCATGTTTACTTGGTATGACAACCTACTGGAAAGAAGTGGTCCATCTGTTTCTAAATAAGTTCTACTCGGCCAATAAGAAAATCACGACGATTGATTTGGGAAGATGCACTCAGCGTCTTGAAGAAAAAGTGGGAAAATATATTACCCGATTTAGATATCTATCACTAGATATATATGTACGAGGAATGGCCATATCGTTGCTTTTGAATCTAGTCAACTTCCAGTTTCTAACCTTCATAGAGCTTTAAGAAGAAGTTGCAAAGGTTTCGGATTGTGCATATCTGATTAATCTTACAAGGACCTAACAAGCGTGGTAGCACTCATTCAATGCGATCTCGGGAGGGATGCAAGCAACGTAGAAATAGACTTCGTATCACCCATGAGACTCAGTAGCAAATCATGACTTTCTCTTTCTTCTCTGCGAAGCGGGCGATGACTCAGTATAAACTCGATCTTCATTTTGTATCAATCTCTCATGAAATCTTATCCAAAAATCATCTCTTTATTCTTTTGGTCTTCAATCCAGTTCTATTTAAACTTCTTTGTCACTTAGTCCTTCTTAGAAAATCGTTTTTAATCTTTTTTTTTATGTCTAACTAATATTACTTGTGTTATCTATGTTTTATTATGCATTGTGTCTGAATAATATGGTGTTTGTCGATATAATGGAAGTGGTCATCGCGTTTGTTGTCATTTTCATAGGAGCAAAGGAATCAAAGCGTTTGCATTCAAAAAAAATCACGGCGTTTGCTTATTCAGTTGTTCAAGTATGATTGAAAGATGCTAGAATTGGTTAGTTTTTAGAAACTCATCCAAAACCACTTCATTTCAATGTCAAACAATTAGTCCACCGGTTTAAAAACCCAAAAATTCAAATTTCAAAATCCAGTTTCCTTTTTTGGGTCGTTTTGACTTTCTCAACAACTACTCTTTCCCTAACTGAAACAAAAAAATTAGGGGAAAATATTGAAAAAAAATTATACCTAAGGAATGAAATTATCTGTCAACAATACCTAAACCTTATACATGTATATCGGTACTTTATAAACCCTAGAAGCCGTATTAATCAATCATCAAAAAATATTATTTTTGTCCAAAATCAAATTTCAATGGCAGTCCTGAATGATATGGCAACAAAAGAAGTCTCAACTGTTTCTAAAAAGCTAAAAGAGACAATCTTGGAAAAGAATAGTTCATCTTCTGAACTAATTTTGCATAACAATAATTTTTTCAACATGATCAAGAAGAAGATGAAATGGATATATCTCTTATTGGCAAAATCATTACTGAGGGAAATATCTTTGATAAGAAAGTGGAGAAGAATCTGAAGTGTGTATGGGTTTTATACCAGAAGAAGAAGTTAAAGTCTTTGAATTGGAACAAAATATCATAATTTTCACATTCAAGGATGACGATTAACTCACTAAGGTATTTCATACTAGACCCTGGAGTATTCATAGCCACATATAGTAGTACTACGTGACTACTGTGTGTTAGAGCACTGCTCGGTCGAACTCGCAAGCGTTGCTATCTCAAGCTTGTTTGTCAAGTTTAGTTGATCAAAACTATAGTCTTGATTTCTAGTCTACTTATAGCTATGTCTCGGATTATGATAGAATGTGCAATTGAGCTTTAGACTTCACGGCGTTCATCAATTGAAGACGGAGATCTACTGAGGAGAGCTTGGAGGAACTTCATCAACAAAAGGTATTTGGAGACTAAAACTTATCTATCACTCAGAAGTCTATTCTATTTTATCTCCTAATGAGACTAAGTCGTATATTTATATACACTTTTACATTATACACATTTGATATTTCGAGTTGAGTTTATCTCGCTTATTTTTCTCTCGAAATATGTATTGGAAGCTTTTTGCTTTAACTATGTTCATCATATTCTTGACGAGTTTAGTTGGAAACAATCTATTTATTGGAAACTAAATATTAAGTCAAAAGATGATCATGTGGAAATTGCCTTGAAGCATCTTACATGATTTGTCTGAGACGATCATTTGATGTCGACTTGGAAAGTTTCTTATTGATCATTCGATCACTTGAAAATTACTTGAAGCTAATGGTTTGTGTGAGACATCTATTGTAGTCTTCTAAGGATGTTTCGATGATTGAAATGGGAGTTTAGAAAAATTAACCATGTCTAGATACAACACGGTATGCATACATAGTATGCGAACTTTTTTGTAATGATTCAGGTCTGAGAACCTTGTTTGCGTACCTAGTATGCGAACAGTTTTATCTGTAAAGGTCCGGGAACCTTGTTTGCATACCTAGTATGCGAACGGTTCTACCTGAGTTGGGTCCGGGACGACTATTCCCGTACCTGGTTTGCGAACGGTTGGACATGCCAAGGTCCGGAGTTGTTATTCGCGTACCTGGTTTGCGAACACATTGGTTTAAGTTCTAAAATCGGTTAAGTATGATTCTCATACTCATGAACTAAAACATTTATGAATTAAGGAATGTAATCTTTGCAAACTGTAGCTTAATGTTCATGAATTGATTCTTGTATAAGTACTTTGTACGATTACGAATCAATCGATGTTGTTTCAATTTGTTCATATATATTTCTATGAGATAGTGAACTATTGAACAACTCTATGTGGAACACAATTAGATTCATTTGATTATCTTTTATGTATTGATCATCATATTTGATTTAGAAGTGTTAGATGAATGTGGTTAAGACAAAAGTGTTCATATGGCTAACTTAAATTAACTGTTATTGAGCCAACTCAATATACACGTTTAGGTACGGTTACCCATATCTAAATGAACGTATATTTCATTTGTGTGTAACAAGCTAAGACCATCTAACGGTGGAGATTAATTGCTTTATTTTTAAGCATACTTAGCTTGAATCTTAAATCAAGATTTTATCTTACGGTGAATATTGAATGCTTTATTACTAAGCTATCTTAGCTTTGATTGTAAGCAACCCTGATTTCAAAGACTATATAAGGGAGAACTCTAGCAACTAGAAAACCAAATCCCGACACTTTCCTGTGTCCTAGTTGCGTACTAGAGTCGATTCTCCTTTAACCTAGGTTTTTTCAAAACCATATTAGGTTAACGACTTGAAGACTTTATTTGGGATTAATTCGTGAAGCCATATCCAACTATTTTCTCTATAGTTGCATATTCTGATCTTACTTTTTCTATCGTATTGAGTACTATCTTCTCTAAGATTTGCTCGAGATTTATCTCCGATAGGTAAGATATAAAAAGTAATCACAAAATTCTTCGTCTCAGATTTTGTGATTCCGCAGTAACTTCTTCTACCACCTTATAGTTAAGTTATTGTGAGGTGACTAATATTTCTAGGCTGCTCTTCGGGAGAATAAGATCGGATTATTAGTTGGTTCATGTTCACCTTGATTTATCATAAGACGGAGCAAAACTTCATATGTACTTCCGTAGGAAACAAATTTATATATCAGAATAGACTTATCTATGGGAGACATCTTGTTTATAAGTCTTCGCCTTTGGGTCGTAGCAACTTTTAGTTGTGGGTGAGATCAGCTAAGGGAATCAAGTGCACAGAATCCGGCGTGGTTCTAGAGGCGTAAGGAACGCAATTGTACCTTAATCAGTGTGAGACTTGGCTAGGGCTCAACTATATTCCAGTCTGAAGTTAACTTGTAGTAGGATAATGTCTTTAGCGGCTTAATACAATGTGGTATTCAAAACTGGACTAGGTCCCGGGGTTTTTCTGCATTTGCGGTTTTCTCGTTAACAAAATTTTCGGTGTTTGTGTTATTTCTTTTCCGCATTATTTTTATTTTTATAATTGAAATATCAAAGGTTGTGCGTAGTTCAATCAATTGATAAATCCAACCTTGTTTGTTGGATATAACTTGATTGACACTTGGGCATTGGTCTTTGGTACTGTCCAAGTTATTTTCATATAAATCAGGCTCATAGATTTCTATCTGTTTGATCTGCTGATTGAATTGAGCAATAGAGATAAAGCTCTTTGATGTATCTCTTGATAGAGCTCTCTATTAAGTTGGTGTTCTCGGAAATATATTGGAGCTTCGTCCATAAAGATTGTCGAACGAATTATTGGGTGTGGTTTTTATACCCCCCCGACCCCCTTTTCAAGAAGGAACCCCATAAAATAGGTAAAGAATGTTTTCTTCTCAAGTAATCAAAAGATGACTGTGAAGACATGGCTCCTAAACTGGCGGATATTCATAGTGAACCACTAAAGTTTGGAAACCTGAAGAGAGGAAACATAAAATCAAGTATGAAGGTTAGAAGCTCAATTCCTAGCTCAAGTTCCAACAACAAGAAAGTTTTTAAGTATAATCCATTTATTTCTCTTAAAGATGGATGGATGATCAAGGGTGTTGTTACAAGTGAGAAGATTGAAGTGGCAGCTGATGTGTAATCCGATGAAATAAATGATGCTATAGTACGTAGGAAAAAGATAAAGAAGCATTCCTACAACTACTAGGCTTCCACCTACACCTGTTTATGCATCTCCCAATCATACTCTGACACAACAAAAGGACTCCACAACAATGATGATGACCACTAATGATACCAAGCAAGTTTTTGATGATTCTTAACACACTAGCAAAACAAATAGAGAGAACCATGTAATCTCTAATTTATTTATTTTTGTCATATCTTTCTCTTTAAGTCATAACTATACATCTCACCCTCCTTCCTACACAAATAATTTTTTTTTATCATGAATGTCTCTGGATTTGGTAATAAAGATACTAGGAACCATCTTCAATCTTTAGTAAGAGCCCATAATCTAGATATCATATTTCATATTGATATCATATTTCAATCTTTAGCAGATCTCGACAGCTAGATTTAAATTTCAAAATATTATCTTTCATAACTCCATTGGTCTCTCTGGTGTTCTTTGTCTTATGTGGAAGAATAGAGTTGATCTTAATGTGGTGGATATTAATTATAACATCATGAACTGTTTAGTTAAACTTGATTCTAGAAACAATGCATCACTAGTATCCTTTATATATGGAGCATTAAATGATAATCATAGGCTTTCTCAATGGCAGTATCCAGATGACATCAGAAACTCTCATAATAATAGTTGGATTCTTATAGGAGACTTGAGTTTCATATTGGGTACAAATAAAAAAGAAGGTTGAAATATTCCATCTCAATCTAATCTTGATGATTATAATACTTTATTACAGAATAAAGGTCTTCATAGCATGGATTATACAGGGAATCCCTATACTTGGACCAATAGAAGAAACGGAGATGAGTTGATTCTGGAAAGATTAGATCAAGCATGTGTCACTATTGATTAACATGCTATCTATAATAATGATGCTCTGTATCATCTTACATGTTTAGGTAGTGATTATTACCCCATCATGATTGTCAATTTTAGAATGAACAATACTACTAAAACACCTTTTAGAGTTAATAGGGTGTGGTTCAATGATAATTGATGTTCCGGTTTAATCAAAAGTAAATGGTAAATGGGGTTATAAAGATAATGGATCTTATGCTTATAGGCTTACTAAAAGCCTTTTTTAGACTAAGCATATGCTTAGATACCGGAATTATATTCATTTTGGTAACATTAATACTCAAATAAACAAAATTCATTCTCAATTGGCAGCTTTAACCAGAAATAGAGGATCTCAAAACTCTAATCAAGTTGGGGAGTTAACTGAGAAACTTAAATTTTGGTATTATGCAAAACAAGATTTCTGGAAAAAAGAAAGAAATAGAGATGACCATTTAAAATTTGATGATAGGAACACTGCCTATTTCTTTTTCATCAAAAAGCCAATTTTAGGAGGAGAAGAACTCAGATTGACTCAATTCAGAATAGAGAAGGTGAGTGGATTACAGAGAGAGAGGATATTGTAGATGAACTCTTGCATCATTTTTCTAGCATGAGCAAAACTACTAATCTTGCTAATCCAGTTAGATATCTCAATAATGTTGTTAATTGTATATATGTTGATGACAATAGTATGCTCATTGTCATTCCAACTTATGATGAAGTTAAGAAAGTTGTCTTTGATACGAAAACTTTGACTACTCCAGGACCAAATGGTTCCCACACGGATTTTACCAGTTGACGTGGGATACTGTGAAATAGATGTGATAAATATGGTTAGGTTATTCTTTGAGTCTCAGTATATCTTGAAGCAACTTAATCATAATTTTACTACTCTCATTCCTAAAACTTCTTATCTTAAAAGTGTTGTTGATTTTAGACCTATAAGTTTATGCAATGTTGCTTATAAAATCATATCTAAATTATTTGCATCTAAACTAAAAAGACTTCTTCATAAAATTGTTGCTCTTAATCAAACTACATTCAACTCTGGTAAACTCATACATGACAATGTTGTCATGAAATGATTGATTCTTTGAAGAAAAAAACCAAAGATAAAGATTGAGGTATTGCCATAAAACTAGATATGTCAAGGGCATTTGACAGAGTTGAATGGTCCTTTTTTATTTCCAACTTAAAATCTCTTGGTTTTTATGATAATTGGTGCAATATGATTCATTGGTGCATTTCAACGGTGTCCACTTCTATTCTTATCAATGGAGCTCTAGGTAAGTTTTTATATCCTCAAAGAGGTCTAGGACATGGAGACCCTCTCTCTCCCTATCTCTTTATACTGTGTATGGAAGTTTTTTCTAGGGCCCTAAAAAACGCTTGGATTCTTACCTGATTCATGGATTTAAGGTAACAAAAGATAGTCCTCATATCACCCATTTATTCTTTGACGATGACTGCTTAGTATTTATAAAAGCCAGAATAGGATAAGCAAACCATCTAGCCAGTATCATTCATCAATTTATCAAGTTTTTAGGTCAAGTAGTAAATTTTGACAAATCAGTTATAGCTTTCAGCCCAAGAGTCCCAAGTAATATCAAGAACACTATTTCTAACATCCTGCGGATAAAAAGAATGACGTAACAAGAAAAATATCATGGGGTGCCTCTTCTTTTACAAAGAGACAAGTCTCAGTCTTTTGTTCATTTAATTTAAAATTATAAGGGTAATCTGGCCACTTGGAAAGGTAAGTTTTTAGCTCCTCCTGGTAGAACATTGCTCATTCAATCTGTCTTAGGTAATATGGCTAATCATCACTTAGCAGTTTTTCCCATCCAAAAAAAAAAAATTACTGACAAAATGGACAGTTTTCAAATGAATTTTCAGTGGGGAAGTGAAGATATTGGAAGTGGTATTTATCCTAAAATATGGCTTGATGTTGCTCTCTCTAAGGTCTTAGAAGGATTGAACATTAGGAGAACTGATGTTTTAAACTTAGCTCTCCTTGCCAAACATGCTTGGAGAATGCTGAACCAGCAAGATGAATTATGGGTTAAGATCTTAAGCTGTAAATATTTTAATAATATGAATCCTTTTACTGATGTTTTATCTCCATAGGATTCTTGGGTGTGGAAGGGTATCTGTCATGGTTTGTAGATTGTTAAAAGACATTATGTCTGAAAAATAGGGAATGGTGAAAGTATTGATATCTGGGGAGACAGCTAGATTCCTAACAGAAATGAACCTCCTGATTCTACTTATTACTCCATGAACATGAAACATGTTATCCAACTCATTGATAGTGATTCCAAAGCTTGAAAAGTAGATACTCTTCAGTCTCTCTCTGATCAGAATACTCTTAAGGATATAATTAGAATTAAGATTTGTTTTTAAGGGAAGGGATAAACTGAGATGGTCTCCAGCCCACATTGACACTTTTTTTGTTAAAACAACTTATAAGGTTATCCTAGATGAGTCACTAGCTCTCCATCCATCTATGAACAATATGAACATAGACTGGAAATCCTTTTGGAGAATTAAACTACGTCCAAGAATTCAACACTTTATGTGTAAATGTTTGCATTTATGTCTCCTTACCAAGGATATAATTGCTAGATTCACAAAACATAAAAGTGTCTCTTGTCCTCTGTGCAATAGTGGTCATGAAAATGTCCAGCATCTCTTTATTGATTGTCATGTTACTGTTAGTATCTGGAATTTGATTAATCCTAATCTCTACCAGACCATTAGAGACTTTAATTTCCACCAATGGTTATGTAATATTTTCAGTATTAACATTACTAATGTGCAGGTTGATCAAAAGAATGTCTAGTATGTGAGCTTCATAGCTTGGTATATATAGAAAGTCAGATGTTTTTTTTTTTGATAATTTTCATGTTGATATTTATGTGATTGCTGATGACATTGTTAAAAACTTTGAGAGATGGCAAACTACTGTAATTAACAGTAGAATTCAGTTGAATAACGATGCAGATGAAATGCAAATCTGGAAACCCCCCTTAAACCATGTTGAGAATATTAATTTTGATGCTTCCTTTATTAACGATCAACTATCGTCTAGAATTGGTCTCTAGAGATTTTGCAGGTGGGTGCAATGGAGTGCGATGCATTCCAACATATGCAGTATATCCATAACAAGTTAAGGCATTGGGTGCACTTGAAGCAGTTTTGTGGACAAAAGAGAGAGGAGCAAGGAAAATTCACTTAGACATGGATCACTAATATGATTCAAAGTGACCAAAGCAATGATCAATCTATTTAATCTATATAAATTCCTTTTTTTTTTTTTTTGAAGCAAGAAAGATTGAATTGATTAACTTTCAATTGTTACATACTTAGCATCTTCCTGAACTTGAAATAAAATGTCTTCAGACATGACAAATAACCAGACACTACTAAGACGACTGACTCTTGCTAATTTAGCCAAAATATCCGCTACCTTGTTTTTTTTTGTTTAGGCACAAAACTACATCGCCAAGAAATGTTATTATTGAAAATATTCTTAATATCGAGAATCATGTTATGAATCCTCCAATCTGCGTTGGTATTGTCCTTGTTTATTGCATATGCAACTATTTGCGAGTCCATCTCAAATTGTACTCTCTCCAGGTGCATTTCCTTTGCCCACTGCACTGCCTCCCATAAACCTTTGCATTCTACTTGCTCCGGACTCAAAGCTTCTTCTAGGTAGATGCATTTTGAACCCCTGTGTGTACTTGCAAAATCACGAACTATAAGTCCAATGACACCTATTTTAAGAGAATAGTGAAAGGAACTATCAACATTTATTTTATGAGTGCCAACAGGCGGTGGAGTCCAGTGAAGATTAGATCTATTTTGTTTAGGAACTTGAGCATAAGAACTAAGAGGTCTTGTCTTGAGAAGCTCAATTTCAATCTTTGATCTGTGAATAATGGAATCTGGAGATGTCTTCAAACCCTTAAACACAGTATCACACCTGGCAAACCAAATACACGAAGCCACAATGGTTATTTTATAAACTTCCTCCCGCTGAATCTGTTTATTCAAAAGTTTCTCAAACCAATTGCAGAACCACTCAACCATATCAAAACCACTTTGAATGTGGAATCCCAAGACAACAAACCATATTTCTCCAGAGATATTGCAGTGTAGTATGCTGTGAGAAGAAGTCTCCAGAGTATGATCACACAAAGGACAATTATAATCCCTGTTCTGGATAACATAAGTTAGTTTATCTCTTGTTTGCAGAATGTCTTTGAGACATTTCTAGAGAAACTGAATAATTCTTGGTAACATAGGCAGTTTCCAAAGGTTCTTGAAAATACTTTGCATTCTTGGGCCAACTGAAAGATTATTATTTTGTTCCTCAAACATATTCTTATAAGCAAATTTGAGAATGAAATTGCCATTCCTTTCTAGAGTCCACACCATTTTGTCTTTATGCTGAGGATGAATAGAAATATTTAGAATTAACCTTGCCACTGGAACTTCAAAGAGAGAAAAGATGAGAGCAACATTCCAACCTCCAGAGTTTGAGAATAGCTGATAAAAATGAGTACAGTCTTGAGCATTTGTGGCATTATTTTTTGGAATAGGTGGAGCTTCTAAATCAGGAATTCATTTGTAACTCCAAATCAAGATGTCATGACCATCTCCAATGCTCCAATAGCTGTACTTTTTAATAAATTAAAGCTCAGAGCTTATACTTCTCCAAGACCAAGTAGAATAAGGATTATCTTTAATGTTGAAGACTTTACCATCTGGAAAGTATTTTGCCTTGAGTGATTTTGCACAAACTGAAGTATGGTTTGTGCATAATCTCCAAGCAGATTTTTCCAATAATGCTCTATTGAACAGTTTAAGATCTATGAAACCCAAACCCCCTTCTTCCTTAGGTTAACTGACATTTTTCCAAGAGATAGCTGGCTTACCTTTATTATTTTTCTTTTTCCTCCAAAACTTTTGCTGTGTTGAGTTCAGTTTAGTGATAGTAGAATCTGGCAGCTTGAAACTTATCATGTGATGAACTGGTAATGCATTTGTGACATTCTTAACCATGACAAATCTACCAGGTTCCGAAATATTTATAGAGACCCATCTTGAGAGTCTTATATCCATTTTCTCTATGAGATTAGAGAAAAGAATCTGTTAGAATACGGGCATCCAACTCAAAACCAATTGGCAATGAGTGGAGAGTCCCTATAGATTATAAACCGCAGGATCTTAGATAACCCATACAATGTGGGACTAATAATCTCAACACGCCCCTCACGTGTAGCCTCGTTGGGTCTAACACGTGGATAATAAATCGAGTGACGCGGAGTAAATGCGCGGTCAAATGACTCGTCGCAAATAGCCTGCTCTGATACCATGTTAGAAAAAGGTTTTTAGGTGAATACTTCCACACTTACCTGGTGGAGATGTAGATGTTATTTATACTGAGAGAATGAATCTCAATCTCAATCTGTTACAAGTTGTTACACAGATAGATATTTGTTGAACACAACAACTTGAAAACTAGAAAATATCTAACTTAAAAGAACTAGTTAAACGCCTAATTTGATGTTCTGTTGGGTTCTTCATCTGACTGAGGGTCTTTAGGCAGACTACTCATTGTATGCTCAACACCTCCCTTCAAGTTGTGCTTGAGTTGGCGAATGTGCAACTTGGATCGTAGAAACTGAAACCTTGGCGATGATAACCCCTTTGTGAAAATGTCATCCAACTGATATCTAGAGCTGATGAAACGCACTTGTAGTTGTTTACTTGCAACCCTTTCTCTGATGAAATGATAATCAATCTCTATATGATTCGTTCGAGCATGAAACATAGGATTTGATGTGAGATACGTAGCACCCAAGTTATCACACCATAAGACACGTGTTGAGATGGAGATACCCAGTTCACGAAGAAGAGATTGTATCCAAATCAACTCTGAAGTAGTAATAGCAACCCCTCTGTATTCCGCTTCCGTACTAGATTTTTACACAATTTTCTGTTTCCTTGCACTCCAAGAAATTAAGTTTCCTCCAAAATACACATAGTAACCACTGGTGGACCGTCGATCATCTAGACAACCAGCCCAGTCTACATATGAGTATGCATGAAGAGTAAAGTCATGCGATGGCTTAAGATGCAGACCATAATTCACCGCATCCTTGAGATATCGAATGATTCTCTTAATAAGTTCCCAATGTTCGACATAAGGATCATGCATATATTGGCAAACCTTATTAACAACAACGGATATATATGGCCTAGTAAGGTGTAAATACTACAGTGCCCCCACAACACTACGGTATAAAGATGGATCAACAAACCTTTCAGAACCTTCCTTTCGAATCTTCACATTAGGATCAAGTGGTGTACAAACTGGTTTGACCCCATCTAACTTTGTATGCTTAAGCAGATCAACAACATACTTTCTTTGAGTGAGCACCAGTTCTTGGTCTTGCGTGATCACTTCGATACCCCAAAAAAATGACAAATCTCCCATATCCTTGATAGCAAATTCAACACCCAAATCTGCAATGAGATTTATTATTTGAGCAGGATCAGAGCCGGTGACAATTATGTCATCAACATACACCAATACATAAGTTATTGAAGCAGATGAATGCAAGGCAAAAAGTGAGCTATCTGCAACTGAAGCTGTGAAACCTAAATGAATCAAATAGTTACTGAGCCGGGAAAACCAGGCCCTAGGTGCCTGTTTTAGACCATACATCGATTTATGCAGCTTGAAAATGTGATCTGGATAGTTAGATCAACATAACCTGCCGGTTGCTTCATGTAAACATCTTCTTCTAACTGCCCATGCAAGAATGCATTCTCAACATCCAACTGTTTCAATGACCAATTATTCATGACTGCTATTGATAACACTAGACGAATTGTGCATGGTTTAATAACCGGACTGAAAGTCTCCCCATAATCAATTCCTTCCTGCTGATTAAAACCCTTGGCAACCAAACACGCTTTATATTTATCAATGCTACCATCTGGGTTCTGCTTTATTCTAAAAACCCATTTAGAACCCACAACATTCATACCTTTCTCATACCTGACCAAAGAGTATGTGCCATTACGAATAAGTGCATTGATCTGAACATCCATAGCTTTTCTCCACTTTGGATCCTTACTGGCAATGGAATAACACGTTGGTTCCATGAACTCTGTATCTAGAAGCGGATGTTTTGTTACAGTCAAACACAGCTTTTGAATTGGTTTAGTAATGCCATCTTTCGCCCTTGTCACCATGGGATGAGCCACAACATTATTTTGAACCGTCTGATCTTCAGCATGTGTAGAATGCGAAACAGCTGAGCTGGTAGATGCAATAGAGTTGAGAGGAGTAATTTCCGGAGATTGGGGAAACTGTGTTTGAGATATATTAGGTGCAGATGCTAACGACGACTTATTTGCAGACAATGTTGCTGATGACGACACTGCAAATTCAGGGCTTTGTACTGGTGATTGTATAGCACCATTGTCTTGAACTACAGGTAAGCTACCACTTCTAAAAGGTTTTGAAATTAAAACACTAGTGCTAGATGGTACAATACCTGGATTTGGCATCGAAGATTGTTGCTTGAGAGATAAGAATGGGAACAAGCTTTCTTCAAAACGAATATGCCTGGAGATGTTGATTCTATTCGTTTCTCAATGCAAACACATATATCCTTTGTGTGCATTACTATAGCCTATAAAGACACAAGCTACAGACCTGGGTTCAAGCTTATTACTGTTATATTGTCTAAGACAAGGATATGCCAGACAACCAAATACTCGTAAGAATGAGTAATTTGGTGATTTATGAAACAACAGTTCAAGTGGAGTTTTGATTTCTGAGCTGGATTTATGAAGTCTATTTATCAGATAACAAGCTGTACTGAAAGCATCTGCCCAAAAAGAACTAGTCATATGTGCATGAAACAGTAAAGCTAAACCAGACTCTGTGACATGTTTAATACGACGTTATGCCAATCCATTTTGTGGTGATGTATGTGGACACGAAAACCTGTGTTGGATGCCTGACTCATTAACGTATGGAGTAAACTTCTTGTATTCTAATGCATTATCAGACTGGAATACCTTGATTCTATGATCTGTAAGATTCTCTATTTGTTTACGAAATAGGTGAAAGTTTGTAGTGCATCTGATCTTTGAACAAGGGGAAAAATCTATGTATAGTGAGAATAAACATCCATAAACAAGATATAATAACAAAAACCACTTCTTGATAAATTAGGAGAAACCCATATGTTTGAGACAATCAAGCTCAACGGCTTGTCATAAATAGTGTTGCTAAGAGAAAACGACAATTTCTTACTTTTACTAACATGACACGAATGACAAAACTCAAAACTTTTATTTTTGATAGGAAGGGAAAACTGATGACATATCTTGGAAACTGTTCGCAACATTGGATGCCCTAATCGATGGTGCCAAAGGGGTAGAGTTGATGAGACTAGGGCTTGCGGTTCTATTGGATGCTCCAGCTTGTCAATGCCCTCAAAAATATAAAGCCCATTCTTATTGAGCCCTCTCAGCAGCGTTAGCTCCGTGCGCTTGTCCTTTACAACAAAAAATGAAGTGTGAAACTCAAAATAAACTCCATTATCTTTACAAAACTGGGAGACTGACAATAGATTAGTTTTGATCTGAGGAACATGATAAATATTATTGAGCTAAAAGATCTTGAATTTAACGTGAAAGATGCATTACCAATGTTTGCAATATTCAGCGCATTACCATTGCCAACATGGACTTTTTCAGTTCCATTGTACTCATGAGGAATTGTCAGATTGCCCATATCAGCTGTGAGGTGATGAGTGGCACCAGTATCAGTCACCCATTGATTGTCTACTTGACCTCCAGGTAATGCTATGTAAGCTGCTGGTGGTCGCTGATTGTTATTGTTGGGCTTCTCATAACGAAACCAGCATCTGTCTCCGAGATGTCCTTTCTTCTTGCAGATCTGACATGCTTGGTCAAATTGGTTTCTCCTTTGAGGCTGCTGATTGCGACGGTTAGATTGATTGTTGTTGGGTTGATATGATCCTCTATTCTAGTTGTTGAATCTCTTGGGATCACCTTTGCTTGATGAAGCCAAGTTGGAAATTGTTACATTAGCAATGGGTTGCTGCAACAATGCAAGTTGCTGCTCTAGCCTCATGCCAAAGGTGAGAAGATGAGCATAGAAGGTGTCTATATCCATCTCATCGATCGTGCTTAGCGCAGTCACAATTGGATCATAACTCTGATTTAGTCCATTGCTGATGGCCTGCTTCTTTCATCAACAGATACGGTGTATCCTAATTCTGCTAACTGAGCAAACAAACTTTTAGCATCAGTTAAAAAAGCTTTTAGGGTTTTGTTACCTTTGCACAGGTTGTGGAGTTGTTTTTTGAGATTCATCTGATGTGCTCCCAGACTTGTTTTGAAGTGTCAAGACCACTGACTTCACTTAGCACTTCAGGTGTTAGAGTTGAGTTTAACCATGAAATCTGGATTTATATCATCACTGTCAGAGCAAATTATTTCTGGCCGGCTTTTCTTTGGTTCCATCAATGAAACCAGTTAGACCATATCCTTTAAGAATAGGTTTGAATTGAGTTTTCCAAAACAAATGATTTGTTCATGTGTGTTTCAGGGCAACAAGATGATGGATTTGTACTTGCGATGAGTGAAGAGGCCCTATAAATTATAAACCGCAGGATCTTAGATAACCCATACAATGTGAGACTAATAATCTCAACAGAATCTTTTTGTTTCTTCCCACAATAAAAGGTAATCCCCGATATTTTTCCTCATCAATGCTGAAAAAGGGAAAGGACGAAAGATGTTGGGAGGAACAATGAGTCATTACTGCCATAACGTGCTCTAAAGACCAGCGGTTAGGGTTACTAAACCAATGGGTAACCAATCGTGATATAGTTTTGCCACGGACGCCGGTCGATATGAACACCTCCTAACTCATGTAGTTTCACATTATTTCCCTCCAAAAACGAAAAAAACAAAAAGAAGGAAAGAAAAGCAGAAGATTGTACCTACACTGCTACTCTAGTCTGGAGTGGACACATCCATTTCTGGATCACCTCAGCTCTCAGTTCCTCATTCACTTTCTCTCTCTCCAAAAATCCTTTTAAATCTTTACCAGTCATGTCATCTCCTTCACAAACCCTAACTCTAGTAGTTACAGAAGAAAGAGAAGCAGCCGATACTCAGCTCTCATCTCTCGTCTATGGTAAACCATCATATAAATATTCAAGAGACTTCGCATTACTCTCGTTTGATGTTTAGTTTCTGTTGATTTTTGTTAAAAATTCTTTAAATTATACGAAATCTTGTTCAGTTCTTTGTGATTGAAATTGAGGTGGCTGAGTTTGAAAATTTTACCCAAATTCAACAAATCTGGGAAGATTTGATGAACTTTAAGGAGGATTTGATCGACTTAGTATCAGATTTTTTAAATTTCTGGTTGAAATTTGATGTGTATCAGTAATAGTTACTTCTTATACTTAAATTTGTGAGGATTTTGTTAATAAATGAAGATTCAATGTGTTTGCTTAGAAATACTTTCATTAGATTGTCAATGTGCATAGATTTCGAGATTGAAGCCCTTTGTTGTTTGAATTGATCTTCTATTGAATTAGCCAATCTGAACATAGATATTTCTGCCAAATATGGTTCGATGTAGTAGTTAATCGGCCTATGTTCTTTAAATTAGACGAGTATCCTAGTCCCTGAGTTTCTTAATCTACTTTTGGTGACTGGTGTCATGTTTGATGTTGTTTTGTTTGCTTTCTTTTGATGATTGCAGATGTCTCACAACAAGTGCAAGTAGATTAAGTAAGTCAGATCTCGTACTTGCATGTAACTGTATGATTAGTATCCTTGGTCCTTCCGATTATCTAATATTCCAATTGTATCATTGGAAGTGTTGGATTATATATCAGTGCCGCAGACTCCGTTGTGTAGATTATCAGTTCTACCCAGACCTGATGAGAGCATTGTACTTTATTGTTTTAGAACCTTAGATATGATGTTTAATGAGTCTTAAAAACAGTGAAAAAGATCAAAGCTCAAGTGGAATAATGGAAGAAATTGAGAAGTCCAAGGAGTCTGCAGCTGACAAGAAGAAAAAGAACGTTTTCTGAAAGCTGCTTACATTGCTTTAGACATGCTCAACAACACTGTAAGATACATTTCTTATCATTTCTACTTTCCTTTGTCTGAAAGAATTTCATTTTATAGTGAAGTGTTTCATGGCACATATCAGTCATTGTAATCTTGCTCCTTGCTTTAACGATTTTTTTTCTCTGCATCCAGTAGACAAGGTTAAACTAACCAGGCATTCATTGAATTATGTCACTGATTAGTTTTGTATTCCATATCAACGCAAATTAAACACATTCTTTTAGGGATATTTGAGGTGCAGTTTTGATTTTTGAGTATCACAATGAACATGTCTACAAGTGAGATGCATAACCTGCACACACTTAAGGAGATTTGCAGAGGCCTTTTAATAATGAAACTCAATGCTAGCAGTTTAGCATCTCCGTATTCTTATAACTGGCGTTGTCTTTGTTTTTCCTATGCTTATATGAGCTAGAACTGTAGTCCTTCCACAACATCAATGAAACTGTTAGTTAAATCTGTTTTGTAGTTTTTTTTTCTTGAGGAAATTCTGCTGCTTTTGCAACTGTTCCCTATATCCTTAAAATGTACCAAATCTATTGAGTCTTGTGTGCAAAATTGGCCATTGATAATCTTTTGTAAGTATATTGAATCTGCTTTACCTGCCAATTGGAAAAGATATTCCATCCATTCTGGTTAGTGAATAAGTTTTCCAGACTTGCTGCTTTTTGTTGTATCTGTTTTGTCGGGATGATGCCAGTGGATTTCCAACCACAGGAAATGTGGCCTAGGAGAACTTACTGGTGCTCCTGCCTGACGATACTATGAATTTTAGATATTTCAAACTTAATATATGGAAGTATGGCCCATGCTATGCGTCCGTGCCTCAGTGTTTTACTGTACATTTGAAGAGGCATGTGCATTTAAGTTGAATTCATATTTTTAGTTTGAATTCACATTTTATGGCAACAAATGAAATTAGATAACTTGATCAAATGAGCATAATGGTACATTGTGTTGCATCAAATTCCAAATGAAGTCTTTTCTTTTCTTATCAAACACTTCAAGTCATATTATGTTGAATGCCATGGAGGTTACATATACTCAAAAATGTACTACTGACTAAAATTACTTATTAATATCAACAATAGTATTACCTTCCCTTTTGTCCACAAGTTGCAGTCAACATTTTCTTTGAATTACTTCTAATCTGGATTCTTCTGTTCCATTATATGTATCTCTTTGGTTCTCTCACGTCTCAGTATTCAGGATGATTGTCTTCAAAAGATGCGTCACAGTTGGAGACAGGTGCATACGGATTACATGCTTTTCTCAGGATGCCACTTTATACTGCATCCAACACTTGGTTTTTGCACAAAAGACAATGGCTGCCCACTGAGAGCAGAATCTATTGCCATGCTCAAGTCCCTTCCAGTAACTCGCATATTATTACTTGGCCGTGAGTCATCAAACTGGCCATGGTAAACAAGCTCAAATGGTCTTCTGCCAACCTTTTTGTAGAGTAGAAATTCAGGTGTGCAGACAGCTCCGAATGCTCGTGCAACATCTTGTGACTCGTCATAAAGATACGGAAATGGGTACTTGAATAACTTTGCTTCTTCTGCCATAAACTCAGGACCATCCTGTGGATGCGTAACTACAGAATTTGAAGAGATAGCAACAACTGCAAGCCCTTTCTTCATGTAGTAGTTGGTAAGTTTCACGATGTCTTGCTTCAAGTGTATTACAAATGGGCAATGGTTGCAAATAAACATAACCAGTAACGCAGGATGAGAATCAAAATCGTCCAATTCCCAAGTTTTTCCAGTAAGGGGCTCTAAAAGCTGGAAATCAGGAGCTCTAGATCCCAATATAACCCCTTTAGACTCTGTTCTTGCAGCCTTAATTACTGGTCTTCTGGGTTGCCTACATTTTTTGAATTGTAGAGAAGAAGAGAAAGCAAAATTTGAAGAGACGCCATGTAGCTGTGAGAAGAATAGAGCTCTTTTCCTGGCTAACATGCACTTGGAATTGGGAGGCAGTAAATATGATGATGTAGCTGAAGTCAGAGAGATGACAGTAGCTGTTGCCATGACTTCTGTTCGCTGAAAACCGAAGTTTGAATCAGAACCAAACCATTTTGGACCCTTCCTTTTCTGTTCTTTTTATGATAAGATTATCATCCCTCTTCTTCTAATTTTGGACGGTAGGAAACATATACTTTTGTGTCCACTACTATGTTAGTCGAGTTCTTATTCCTGACCGTTGATCATCCTCGATATTTCTTTAAAAAAATTATAATAGTATTTAGTACAGAAAATAATACTCCAATCCCATAACAAAGTATGGCTGAAGTTTACCAAGCCACAGTTCCAGTAGTTGTACCTGTACTGTATATATTTTCGTCCTATTAATTAGGTAGATCATTGATTGAGAACCGAACCTCAAGTGGAGTAACGGGATGAATGCAAATTTAGATCATACATGGAAGGGTTAACAGTTATACCAGAGTGACGTCAGCCAGTTTTTTTTTTTTTTTTTTTACAGATGCAGTTTTGTGCTCATCCTACCAAAATCAACAACTATAGTTCCTTATTCTTGAAATTACTCATCCAATTTGCTACATTGCTCATCAATTTGTGTAACTATCTTACTAGTTCTAGTACCAGAAACATTCATATAAGTGAAAACAAGTGATGTTACATTCAAATCAACTACCATACCATTAAACATACCATCAGTTCATCTGCCATAATTACAAACCAAGAAAAACAGATCTTTCAACAACAGAAATACCAAGAAAACCAACTTACTAAAACTACTAAAGCCCTAGAACAAGAGTTGTTTGTTACCACCATCACCAACACCACTTCAACATCATTAGGAAATTCTAGAAACAACTTCAAAAAAACTAACCAAAGACAGAGACACCACAAAACAAGACCCACCATCATCCATAAGAAGTTCAAGAAGATTGGAAGTAAGCATCGAGAAAGCCATTTTGCTAAAAAAAATTTAATCATCTTCAGAATTTTTTCAAACTCTGAAAATTTGGCTGCTTTCGACGCCCCAAAAGAGGACCTTAATAGTCCTCCTCATCGTAACTCCAATCTTCATCCTCCTCATACCTCTCGCTACAGCTGCTGCCTGATGATGCAGGGGAAGTATCACTATCTCCAAAAGACGAACTCTCTTCATCACTGCTTTCTTCATCATCTTCATCTTTGGAAATATCAGGCAGATCTTCATCAGTGGCACTGGTATCTTCCACAGGAGCAACTCTGAGATATATCCTTACAAGAAGCTTTTTCTCAATTTTGGGTTCACCCTCCTGCATGGTCCTGGCAAATATTTTGGGGTTTGCTCTCTCAAACTCAAAAGGCCTGCGCAGTTTCCCTTCAAGATACCTCTCCATCTTCCTCTTCTCTTCAGCAGCATCTGATCCCTCATCACTGGTGTTCACCTCTTCCACTGGATACTCAAAACCTGCATCAGAACCTGCTTCAGAATCACTCTCTGTGGCGCTGCCATACTTCAGACCTTTCTGATGCCTCTCAGCCCTCTCTTCATCCTTCCGATCAGATCTGGCATAATGTTTTGGTACCCATGCAGCAAAAAGGGAATCAATTCTCTCTTCTTCCCTCTTCTTTCTTTCCTCTTCTTCCCTCAACCGCTGAGCCTCTTCACTTGCACGCCTGTTTATCTCACTTTGAACTTCATCTCTCAATCTCATTAACTCATCCATTGGGAGTGATAAAGCTTGAGTTTTGGCTAATTGGTATTGATCATAATTTGCAGCAACGGCCGGAATGGGGTTACTGGAACTTTCCATACTTAGAGATTCTATGTCTAACTTTTTCTTCTTCTGGAAAGTTTGCTAATGGCTATGCTAATCTCATCCAAAGCCACCCTTTTAAAGGCACAAATGCGCTCATTAAATGCCATTTATGGCTTTTGGTAATCAGTCCTGTCGCTTGGTTACTCACGCCCCTTCAAATCCATGCGTACTCCATCCAACTTCCTCATCATAATTACCCTATAAACCCCTATTTTCAACACCTAACCTCTTCATTAGCCATAACTTCCCATGGAACTGCCTTCAAGTGGTGCATTGGTAGGTCATCTAACTCACACAAAGCATTTTGGGGTCTAATTAAAATTTTGTGTTTTATGCAGATTAGAAGAATGCAACATCAGTTGAGAGGCACCATTGCGGTCTGGGGCATGTCTGCCAGATGGGTTACTAGCTCTAAAACCAAATCTATGCCACCTATTGAACCACAACAACCCCTTCAAATCCATCAACTACAACATAACTTTCCCCCCCCCATTCCCATCTTTACTTCCCATTCTACATCTCTACTACCATTATTACGTTTGGCGCTTTGAGAAAGTATTGGTTACGGATTTCGTTTTCATTCACAAACATGGTTTCACCACAATAACTAGAATTGATATTTTAATCTCAACTTTTATCAAAGACCCTAGAATACCTTGATCGCAAGAATATCCCGCAAACCTCCTCATGTCATCAACAAACACATTAAAAGATGCGAATATGAATTCTACCTAAAGGAACAACCTAACGTGTAAAAGCACTAATCAAGTTTAATTCCCTAGATGCATTAGGTTCTATGAAATCAGGCCAATCAAAGCAATCGAACGTGGAAAGCGCACTAATCCGATTTAACAAAGGTTATGACTCACATATGATCATAAGAATATACCACTACAAACTATAATCATATTTATGCTACTTGCAATCCGGAATTATCACTTTTGCGTATAATAACCCTAATCTAGCAATAGAGATGAAAGCAAACTCAATCGACTCGCGACTCGACTAACAAGCATTCAAATCATGTAACAATATTCATGGTGAATCATAAACGATAATATGAGAGAAAACTAATTTATTGAATTAAAATCCATGTTTGGAAATCCAACTTATTCCATAACCAATAATAAAACTCTAGCTCATATTCATGGAGTTCATAACAAGAAGAAAGAGAAGTCTCATGTTTCTAAACCCTAGAATAAAGTAGAGGCAAAGAATAATAGATAGATATATAATAGATATGTGTTTTGAGAAAAGTCTTCTCTTTTATAGCTCCACTCCTTCCAAAATTAGGTTTTGTCTTCAAAGTCCATTAGTTAGAAGTCCACCAAGCCCACAAGTGAGAGAAACCCATGTAGAAATTCTGTCCCAAAAACGCTCGCCGGAAAACTGGGATTACGGCCGGAAATCGGCCGGAAAGTCGCCGGAAAACTATTTCAGGTGACCGGCAAAGTCAAACCGGTCACCGGTCAACGGGTCGGGTCGGTCGGGTCAACGAGTCAGCTCGATTCAACTCGGTCAGACCGAGTCAGGGAGAGTCAAACCGGGTCACTTGTCATGAGTCAGCACCGACTCAGATATGCTGGTGTCTAACTGGGCTGACTTGTCTTGGCCTGAGCCATTGCAGGTCTAAACTTCGCAGACAATCATTGTGCATCACCACCTCAACACTGACCATGATGGCCCCGGCTCATACTTACACCGCACTATTCCTCTTGCACCATCATTATGCTTCGTAGCTACCTATCCGACCATTTATGGCTCGCACCTCTCCATCAACACATCAAGAAATTATTATCAAAGACAGCACCATCTCCACATGTCAGAATCGCGGTTCACAATCCATCCAAGCCATTTCCTTTTCATATATCTAAAACACCCTGCTAAATTCTCACAACAACAATTCCAACAGCAGTTGCCTCCATGCTTTGCAAAACATCAGACCCACCACCCACAGCTTCACTGAATTACCACCATTCTGTCCACTCTCCCTTCAGCAGCACAAACTCCCAGCACCACCTGCACTCTGGAACTCAGACCTGCCATTTCTTATTCAAGCCTGCTACCGCATAGTGCCAGTCTCAGCTTACAATCTGCAATTGCCTGTAACCTGGGCTTCCATCCCTGCATCATTTGCAATGTCAGCTACAACTCAAACATCTCCAGCTCTGCGCAATCAGCTACAATCTTCACTGCAATTCTGTCCATGCCTTCACTGCACAACCTCCATCTCAGTCATATTGCCACCAATTGAAACTATCGTTACCACCACACACTCTTCATTCCTCTATCCCAGTACCTGATTGCGCAGTACCCAACCTGCACTTCCTTAGATGCAACACCATTGTCACCAACTCAATTCCTTTTCCACCTGCACTCCCACTAACATTAGCAATGACAAAAACTCCGTTCCATTGCCTCGGCTCAAACATCCCATTTGTAGTTCCATTTCCAACTCTGGCTCAACGAAAGCAGCAACCATCACAGCTGCTCCACTGCCATTCATCTCTTTCAGCTCTACCAGTCAACTCCACCAAAACCACTCTTCACCAGCATCACTTCTCTGCCTAACACAGATTAGCTCCAGCCACAATCCCAGGCCAGCACCACCTGTGATTTCAGAACCATGACCACCACTTGAATCGCAGCTTCTTTCTTTCAGCTCCTGGCACTGCAATAACATTTGCTCAAGCCACTGCGACAACTCCATATCAGCACATCCATCTGCCTAGCCTTCAGCATCACCACCATCCTCCATGCTCAGAACCCAAAAGACCAAGACTCACATTTCAATGTCATTCCCTCATCAATAGCAATATCAGAATTGACACACCACTGCAAAACCACCAAATGCAATGCAGCATCAACAACAGAACTGACCCAGTTCCAATTGAAACATCCATTCAACCACCTTTAATACAATCCAATCTTCCCTGCTGTAACTCCATTGCCATTTACAGTTGTAATCCTTGTTACTCATACACAACTCGAACTATCGACTCACACCTCGCACTTCCTTCATATCCATTTCCTGGGATTTTGAACTCTTCGCATCCGACAACGAACATCAGCTCAATCTCACAGCCATACTTAAATTCCCTGCTTGCCATTTCACAATGCCAACAGAAGCATCACCATCTGAGCTACACCAGCAGCGACTCCAAGCCACTGCAACACTGCCATCACCAGTGCCCTACTGCTAAACAACCTCCTTGAGCCTTGACTGCACAACACAACTAGTCATTGCAATAACTCCATCTCGACTCCTATCTCGTAGCCGCATTCCCTGAGTATAAACCAACAACACCAATCATCACCTTCCCTGCAGCATTCAAATTCACACACAAATCAGACCCATCCATGTCACTTGAAAACCGACTATGAGGCAACCCATCCAACTATTTATCAAACCAGCAGCAACAGATCAACAATTTGTCAACTTCGAATCTCCCCAACAACAACATTTCTTCCCCTCATGATGTAATTCTTGCAAGCTTCATCGATTCACCACAGAGACCCTTGCTTCCTTGAGCACAAACATCAAAACCCACCTCCTGAGTTCATCAGACACCCATTCCTCAACTCGTCTTCTCTATCGAGTTTTAATACACAGATGTAGATCCTCCTTTCTCATTCCAATCGAATCACAACATTTGCCCATCTACACAGCAGACCTAACTTCTTCTCAAAACGAACAATTGCCCATTACATTCACTATCGAATCACAGCTGTAACTACCACCAATTCCATCTTCTCCTAATTTCAGAAACCCTAGGTCTTCTCAAGTCCTAACTTCTCCTGTTTTTCAACGTAACCCAAGCTACGATTCAACTTTCCAATCTTCAAGATCTCAACCAAAGATCGTCCCTCGATCTTTAGACATCATCGATTCCATTACCTCATCTTTCTCATTTCTCTCGAACTTTTGATGGAGCTGCCATCGACCTCGGGCAGGAGGAGAAATAAATGAATGCTTCGAGTCGGGTGTATGGTAATGACGAAAATTGTTCAAGGCACCCGGAAGTCCGATAAGGGCTGCCTTATACGATTTGGCACTGTCGGTTTCGACAACCGAATTCATCCTCACTCCTTCATGGGCACGTCAGCCTGCTCCAAATATAGCTCACATGTGAATTGGCCTCTTTGCCTTTTACGCTCCATATGAATGATTTCTCCTTCTTTTGTTCCGAATGACTCCGTTGCACCTGATAAACTCAAAAACACACGTAAAGTACATAATTCACAAGAAAAATAACAAAGAAAGCGTAACTACTAGATAGTAAATACGGTGTATTCTACACCTATCAGATTCCCCCACACTTAGACTTTGCTAGTCCTCGAGCAAATTAAACAAAACAATAAAATACAACAACTCCGTGTCGTCGAGGCTACGGTCACTTTTAGCATAAATAACAAGCCTTTAAACCCCTAGGTGTCCCTAGTGGACGAGTTATAGTCTCGTGAGGGTTTACTAGAGATATACCCACAAAACCTATTTTTCCAACTCCATCTAATTGTGACAAATCAATGAATGAATCCAAAATGACTACAGGATGAGGTACCTTGCAAATTCAATTCATATATTTGTAGTTGCAGGAAATCCCACACTACACCCCTCACTATATTTTGTAGATCTAAATCATATTAATCACCTAAATTTTAAATATAAGTGCTAGAAATTTAAATAGACACATAAGATTTTTTACGTGGTTCGATCAATGTGATCTACATCCACGATTCTTCACTATGATTGTTGAGGTTACATTTGAATTACATTGAGAATCTCCATTAATGGATATTTTCTAGAGCTCTAGATCTAATTATTTGGGGAAGAAGATGATAAAGAAAATAAATCTCTCTCTAAAATATCTCTCTCCTCCTAAAAGTGTCCTCTCTATAAAAATGTCTCCCCCTTTCTCTCTCCTGCTCTCCTCTTTATATAGGTGTTTACATAATGGATGACAGCTCACATACGGCTTTCATATTCTCGAGAGCTCTTTGATGATTTCGCAGGCTCTCGCTACCTTCTCTCGAGACATTCTCGCGAGCCCTTTAATGATTTCGCAGGCTCTTGCTACCTTCTCTCGAGACACTCTCTCGAGTCTTGCTACCTTCTCTCGAGACACTCTCGCGAGTCTTGCTACCTTCTTTCGAGACACTCTCGCGAGTCTTACTACCTTCTCTCGAGACACTCTCTCGAGTTAAGAAAATAATTGAATCTCGCACGCTAAGAAAATATGTTGTGCGATATTTGAATCCTACATCTTGCCTCTTTTTCCTTGAATATTGCTTGAAGAGCGATCTTTAAGGAAAAATCCGTTATCGTAGTAATCTTTGATCTTTGTTGATGAAGGAACGAGCGAAAGAATACTGGACTTGAAAAGTACGTACTTGCCTCTATTCTTTGGCGAAGTTCCGAAGCTTTGAGAAGTATATATGAAGTATCCTTGAAGAAGTATAAGAAGTACTTAATCCTCGAAATATATAAGAAGTATGAAGTATCCTTTGAGAAGTATAAGAAGTACTTAATCCTCTAAATATAAGAAGTATGAAGTATCCTTTGAGAAGTATAAGAAGTATTGCCTCTGTTCATGCGAAGTCATTATTCCATTTTTGGTGAGGATTCTTGTTGTTCATTGGTAAACATCTTCTTTGGAAAGGATTCTTGCCGAGGAAATAAAGAACATAAAATGTTTTTTCGGTAATCCATTGTTGCCTCTGTTCTTTATCTACGAAGGTAGAATCGTTGAAAAAGTGTTGAATGAGTGAGTTATTTCTTCATTCTTATCTTTCCTCTATCTCCTGCGTTGTGCTCATGCGATAGTATAATCTCTTCATTGCTTTATGTTAAATTTTATCATTGCGACAAGATCGCAGGACGTCTTTACATTTTCATGCAATGACCCATTGACCTTGTCTTATCATTTTTGTGTGGTCTTCCAAGTTAGACCTCCCTAATTAGAGGTCCTCCCCTGCCACCTTTCATCGCGGCAAAATCGCAGGACGTCTTTACACTTGCATGTAAAGACCCATTGATCTTGCCTTATCATTTTCCAAGTATTTTTGCCTCTGCAGGATGTTTTAGTTGCGACAATATGACAGGCCTAGATATCCTTGCGAACATAAAGCCCCATGACATTGTCGTCTTGCGACGAAATCGCAGGACGTCCGTACACTTTCGTGTAAAGACCCATTGATCTCGCCTTACCCTCGCGTTAGTATTATTGCCTCTTCAGGATCATTGCACAAATATGACAAGCCTAAGTCTCCTTGCGAAAACAAAGCCTCATGACATTTGCGTCTTTTTGACACTCCCCCTAATGGAGAGCGCCGCCCTTATCTTCTCCCCGGTTGCCCCTTCAAGGAGGCGAAACATCGGCCATACAAGACTAGCTCCTCCCATCCGGTCTTAACAACAACCGGTTGTTTTCGCAGCCTCTTATCCCTTATACCTAGGGGTTTATGGTTACGAGACTGCACCTAAGTGGAGTTTTCTTCGGGCGAGTGCAACATATGCCAAGACTTGCCAAGAATGGCCAGGGTAGGTTCATCCATCCCGGCACTCTGCTCAACCGTCTACCCTCGGCGCCTTGAGCATACACTCGACTCCTTGGAAGAGACCCTCGGTCGCCCAACCGGGTATAACCTACATATATAGTTGGGAATCCAAGGTATCTCCCCGGATAGGCTTTCATGGGCCCCAAATTTCCATGACTCGGGCTTCGGGAGCGGTGTAACCTTCCCCCTGAGCCATGTCGAGAGATACCCCCTTATATGACGCACTTTAGGTCTTACATTTGCCTCTTACGAAATGTTATTCGCGAACTAGGGTGTACGCCATAAAGGTTCGTCCCATTTGTATAAATCATTGATTTTTTTATTGTCTTTTCTCGCTGTCTTTGCGAAATTTTCGCGTTTCTTTATTCTTTCATTTCTATCAATTCTTTCAATCATTCTTTGCGAAATAATCATTCTTTTCTTCATTCTTGGCGAGATAATCATCAACTCTCTTTTGTGCAAAAAAGATGGGAAAAATTCGCGAGAAGTGGGATTTGAACTGGCGTCCTCAGACTCATTGTTCTTGCCTCTAATCAACTTTGCTGGCTCTTGTTTTGTGAGAGAATAGGACCGCACCTCCCATTTATCCTGATCTTCACATATCAAAAATATGCAAAAACTTTGTGTGTATGTGAAATCGAATGCATAACCTCCAACTCATATTCTGTAACCTTGACCATCTGTTCGAGCTGCTACCTGTGTTGGTGTAGTAAACTTGCGAAAATATAAATACTATTTAAGAGATGGGCATCACTTGGTTACTCCTTTTACGTTCGCACGTAACAAGTTCAAAGAAAACTATGAACTCGGATCTTTCTTTAAAATTCAATCTTTCCTTCGCACGTATATCTTTTCCCCTGAATTTGTTCGCTTGATTTGTGATCTTTGCCTAAAGCTGCTGACGAAATTAGCTGTTGAGAGATTATTGCTTCGCCTGATGCTTTGTGTTTAATCTTCACGTTGTAGCTTTGGTTCTACTTTTCGTCCCTTTTCTTTTCATGCCGTGCGTGATGACCTAGCTTCTCCCTTCCTTCCTCTTAGCATGAACTAGTGTTGTAGACATGAACGTTTCTTTCATTCGCTGATAGTGGTTCTTTCCGTTTTTTCAGGTGAAGTAAACTTCGCAAACACCCAATCTTCCATAGTCCCTTGAATTCCCCTGCCGTACTCAATGACCTAGCTGCACTCAACAGAGCAACACAATTATGAGATAAAGTAACTCCTTACATAAACCATTCAATTTCTTCCCATGTATTCTTTTCCTGAGTTGTTGATGATATGAACTTCGCAAGCTCTCATTCCCCTTTTTTAGTTCCTATATTTTCGCCTCTCGGCTGTTCCTATACGTTTTCTTCTTCACTTTCCCACTTCTTCAGGGAACCATCATCCATTACAACTAGTTCTTTGTGACCTATCTCATTGGGACGAGAGAATATGAGCTGAACTGAGAGATTATGAATTGAGCTCCCTCCACCGCGAGAATATGAGCCGAGCTGAGAGATTATGAACTGAGCTCCCTCCACTTCGTTTGAGTTGCTGTTTTTTTCGTCACATTCTCTTCTTCATAGAAAACTCCTCCTCCCTTAGTTTGCTTATTTCGCAGAGTCTGTTGATTTTACATCGTTCTTTCCCGAGTCTTTCTCATTATTAAGGTTCTCGAGATGTACTCATGTTTGTGAACTTCGATATCAACTCTTCACCAAAGATATGTTATTTGCTTTGTCTCTCCTTCATGCTCTTGGGTTTAAGGACTTCTCTTGCATTATGAGTGGTTTAGTTCGCTCGATTCTTGATGGTCATTTTGATTCATTCGCCAAAGCTTGCGACTTTGTTCTCCTTCATCTTCGCGTACATTTCCCGCGGCTAAAAACTTCGCTTCATGATCCTTCCTTTTTCCATTGCTTGATAATAGTAAGTAGGTTATGATTCTCTTATTTCCTTTGTTTGTTAAAGTTTGTTTATCTTCATTGGAACTGCGGCAACTTTCACTGGAACTATGAAGAACCTTTACCGGAACTGCGGTAATCTCGGCGAGCATATCACTCTACTTCGCCGCAAAGTAGACTATTCATCTCTCATTTGTGAACTCCACTGTTCTTTATATCTTCCCAATCAATCGTTTCTTTGTGAATCTCCAATGTACAAAGCAACTCTCCCAAATACTTCGCTGATTTTCCTTCATCAAAGTTGCTGGCGAAGTGAACTTCGCAGAGCTTCTTCTTCCTTTGTTTACACCTGCGAGATTCTACGTAAATCTTTATTCTCTCGCTGGAACTAACATTCTCTATTGGTGCTTCTTAGTCATATGTTGTCTTCGCAACCCCAAGCTTTATTCTCTCGCAATGACTGAGACTCTACGTAACTCCATATGTTGTCTTCGCAATGACTCTACGTAGACTCCATACGTCTCCTTCTCTCACTCATATGTTGTCTTCGCAATAATTTTATGAAGATTGGTTTAATTTTTCAATAATGACAATGTTCGGTCCGCGTTAATGAGAGTTCTTCTTCGTCAGTTTGGTTATTGATTATTTCATTCTTTTTGTACGTTTGAGTATTTGGTACCACATCGTTCTCCGAAATGGCAGAATTTTAACTTGCTGGTCCCATTGAGTCGTATCAATATTTCCTTCTCTCGTACCTTATGCGACATCTTAGATCCATTATCTTTTAACGAAATTTGTTGCTCGAGAAGAAGATCCTTTACGAAACTTCCATTTTCATCCCTTAATTTTATAGATCTAGTGAACTCATCACTAACAGTAGCCAATTTTTTCTAAATTCTTGAACCAACAAGATTAGGTCCCTGTTTCTAGCGCATATGTAGTAGCAGGAAATCCCACACTACACCCCTCACTATATTTTGTAGATCTAAATCATATTAATCACCTAAATTTTAAATATAAGTGCTAGAAATTTAAATAGACACATAAGATTTTTTACGTGGTTCGATCAATGTGATCTACATCCACGATTCTTCACTATGATTGTTGAGGTTACATTTGAATTACATTGAGAATCTCCATTAATGGATATTTTCTAGAGCTCTAGATCTAATTATTTGGGGAAGAAGATGATAAAGAAAATAAATCTCTCTCTAAAATATCTCTCTCCTCCTAAAAGTGTCCTCTCTATAAAAATGTATCCCCCTTTCTCTCTCCTGCTCTCCTCTTTATATAGGTGTTTACATAATGGATGACAGCTCACATACAGCTCATATTCTCGAGAGCTCTTTGATGATTTCGCAGGCTCTCGCTACCTTCTCTCGAGACATTCTCGCGAGCCCTTTAATGATTTCGCAGGCTCTCGCTACCTTCTCTCGAGACACTCTCTCGAGTCTTGCTACCTTCTCTCGAGACACTCTCTCGAGTCTTGCTACCTTCTCTCGAGACACTCTCGCGAGTCTTGCTACCTTCTTTCGAGACACTCTCGCGAGTCTTACTACCTTCTCTCGAGACACTCTCTCGAGTTAAGAAAATAATTGAATCTCGCACGTTAAGAAAATATGTTGTGCGATATTTGAATCCTACAATATTAGTAAATAAACTCTAATTAAATAGTCGAACAAGCCACAATACTCGGAAACTAACAAACCACAATCACAATGAAAAGACTAAGAATATGGATATAGATGTAGATGTTGGCGAATGTTCACAAGTGTTCGATGTTTCCCATATCTCCGTCTCCAAGGTCATTTGCTAAGATGAACCTAATCCTATTGGATTGAGCTACTTGGTCTTGAATGCTACATCAAATCAATTGGCATATACAAGGGAACCAAGAGTGACTTTATTCAACACAATAATAATTTCTTCTTTTTTTTTTTATCTTTTCTTATATGATTGGATCAAACTGGATCCAATTTCTCTTTTTTTTAGACGGCATGATTAGATCTTTTGGATCCAAGCGCATGCTTCCTTGTCAACACGTATATGATAGTTGCCTTGGATCCTGCATTCCACGCTTTGTTTAGGCGACGGAGACAGGGGAATACGTTTCACACATACTTCGCTATTCCCAAGTGTCTTTTTATTCCGTTTTGGTCTAATTGATCGGTCCTTTTTTTTTTTTTTTCAAAAATTTTTCATTTTTTTTTTCTTGTTCTAGTAACTCAATCACTCTATTTCATCCTAGCAGTAATAACACGTCGATGTTTAGTGACCCACCAAAACACTTAGAGAACAATAGATAAATATGGAAAAATAAAATAGAATGTGATATGGTGATATTCCGAGATATGGTAACAACTATCATGTTATTTATGATTCATGAGCTATGTTCTTCCCTTTTAGTTAATTGGTTCCTCAACTCCTGCATTCAAAATGGTTCCATCCACTAATGGTGTCATCCTAAAGGCACAAGTTCTAGATTTCGGAGTTCAAAAGCACAATTTTTTCTTGGGTTTTCTATTTTTTCAATTTTTTTTTTTTTATGTATAAAAAACAAACTAAAACATATAAATGCTCCCCCACACTTAAACTTTACATTGTCCTCAATGTAAAATTTGAATCGTCCAAAGAAAGTTCAAGGTGGGAAATTCATAAATGATATGCAAAAACAAAGAAAATAAAGATAAAAGCAAATGCATAAAAATAAAAAGATAAGGATAAAGATACAAAACCGGTGGGTTGCCTCCCACTAAGCGCTTGTTTTAAAGTCGACGGCCCGACTTAGCTTCTTGTAAGATTCATTCCCCATACACCAATAATCTGAAAAGTTGGGGATCCACCCATGGCACCTGTTTTGCAAACACTAGCTTCACACAAATATTAGTAATATAAAACAAAAGTGAAGCTAATAACCGATAAAAGCTTCCCCCACACTTATTCTTGTCCACACTTGGAAGTGTATAAAGAATATAGAAGTCGGGTACTTCCATGGTTTCTTGTTCCATAACCTGCATAGTATGAGAATCAAGTATCTCTAATGGCGGAAAACGAGAAACAAAGTCATTCAACAATGTTTTCGAAGCACATACATTCAAACCAATAAGAGGTAAAGGAGAAGAAACAATAGGCAACGGATTAGACAAACCTTGCACAATCTCTTGTATCACGGAATCCTCTTCATCCTTGAAAAACTCAAGTGAATCACTCACCTCTTTTATATCATGGTCCTCTATCAAACCTTGCAACCATTCTTCGTCTGTTTCTGCCGTAACCAAAGTGTCGACATAAACATCATCATTACAATCATTTGCAAGCTCAATTGGGTCTTCCACAATATTGGTCATAACGGTCTCATTCTCAACATATTCCTCCTTTTTGTTGTAAGGCACATACTCTTTCGCGGATCCAAATTTTATTATAAGAAATTTTTTAGAACACTCGAAAATGCATCATCCTCAAGCTCCACCCTTTGAATAGGCTCTTGATCATTATTAAGATCAATGCTTGAGTAATCTACACAAGTGTCGACATATTCCTCTTCATCTTCATCTTGATCCCAAAAAGACTCCTCGGAGATGTCACCATGAGTTGTTTCAAGCAATGTATATCATAATCACCGTCACTATCATAGTCAACATAAGATTGTTCCTCGCTGAATTTAGTGTTGTTAATCTCTAACTCATCCTTTTGAATAGGTGAATGATCATTATGAAGATCAAGAGTTGAGGTAACTACACAATTATCAACGAAAGTGCCCAAGGATTGGCCTTTTTCAACATTAGCATCAATCAAATATTCATCACAAACCATATGCACATTAGAATTATCCATATCTTCCTTGTATTGATCAATACCTCTTCGCAAGATAGTCATACCTTCACGAAGTTCTTGGAGTTGCTCGTTTGTAGTCTCTTTTGCTTTTTGAAATTCCTCTTGTAAAAACGTGGAAACTTGATCTATAAAATTAGAGACTTTTTGTTCACGAGCATAAGAATCCTCCCATCCTTGTGGTTGTTCCCCGCCATAAGGTTGTTGAGGAAAACCATAAGGTTCCATGGAATATTGGTCATAACCAATGAATTGGTTTTGATTATACCCATGGAATTGGTAGTTGTTGTAATGTTGAGGTTGTTGAAAACCGCATCCGTTGTTCCAATATGCTCCTTCCATAGAAATAAGCACCTGAAATAATTCTCAAACCAAGGTTAAAAATCAGAAATAAGAAAAAGTAAAACAAAAACTAAAAACAAAAATAAGAAACCAAAAACAATTGACAACCGCTGCCTCCCCCGGCAACGGCGCCAAAATTTGACCGGTTGTCAGCCGACACAAATATAATTACACTTTCTTACTACTCAAAATATAAATATAGCAAGGGCAAGAAAGGATCGATCCTACAGAGAGGTCTAGGTTGTCAAATTGTTTCGGTTCCCTATAAATAACACCGGGGTTTTGTGATTATATTAAACTAAATAAAAGCAAATAAAGAAATAAGCAAACAAATCGAATCAAGGATAAGAAAGTATTGGTTACGGATTTCGTTTTCATTCACAAACATGGTTTCACCACAATAACTAGAATTGATATTTTAATCTCAACTTTTATCAAAGACCCTAGAATACCTTGATCGCAAGAATATCCCGAAAACCTCCTCATGTCATCAACAAACACATTAAAAGATGCGAATATGAATTCTACCTAAAGGAACAACCTAACGTGTAAAAGCACTAATCAAGTTTAATTCCCTAGATGCATTAGGTTCTATGAAATCAGGCCAATCAAAGCAATCGAACGTGGAAAGCGCACTAATACGATTTAACAAAGGTTATGACTCACATATGATCATAAGAATATATCACTACAAACTATAATCATATTTATGCTACTTGCAATCCTAATTATCACTTTTGCGTATAATAACCCTAATCTAGCAATAGAGATGAAAGCAAACTCAATCGACTCGCGACTCGACTAACAAGCATTCAAATCATGTAACAATATTCATGGTGAATCATAAACGATAATATGAGAGAAAACTAATTTATTGAATTAAAATCCATGTTTGGAAATCCAACTTATTCCATAACCAATAATAAAAACTCTAGCTCATATTCATGGAGTTCATAACAAGAATAAAGAGAAGTCTCATGTTTCTAAACCCTAGAATAAAGTAGAGGCCAAAGAATTAAAAAATAGATTAGGTGTTTTGAGAAAAGTCTTCTCTTTTATAGCTCCACTCCTTCCAAAACTAGGTTTCGTCTTCAAAGTCCATTAGTTGGAAATTCACCCGCCCCACGAGAGAGAGAAACCGTGTAGAAATTCTGTCCCAAAACGCTCGCCGGAAAACTCGGGATTATGGCAATCCTTACTTGAAAAGTCGCGGAAAAATCCCAGGTGACCGGCAAAGTCCGCCCGGTCACCGGTCAACGAGTCGGGTCGGATCGGCGGGTCAACTCGGTCAGCACCGAGTTAGGGAGAATCTGGGTGAAAGTCAGATAATTGAGTCAGGTTGAGTCAGCTGGGCATGAGAGCTAACTGGGCTCTGCTGATCTGAGTTTATTTGCTTTGCCAGGCCAAAGCAATTTTGCAAACCAAATTACGTGTTTGCACTGGATGGTGCATCACCACTTCAATCCTGGCCATAATGGCTTGCACACTTCCCTTTGTAATCTAGTGATCGGTTCCATTCCATCACTCAACTTCAACAGCCATGACTCCAGTCTTCCTCGCATTTCATACCCAGGTACACTTCAATCATACATAACTCTTCCGTTAACTCCTGCGCAAACTGCAACTCATTCCTCCTAAGCCAGCATCTTCATTTCAGCTCTGAATTCCAACTCTGCACCTGCCAGTTCAAAACAACCCTGAATCCACCTCAAGTTCTTCACTCAACACAGGGCAACAACATCACCTGAGCCATCTCCATCCTTGCACTGCAATACTACAAAACACACGGCCCATCGATGAGTAACACACAACCAAATAGAAAATAACCGCAGCTCAGCTCCAACACCTCAATTTCATACCACCATTTGAGATTACACAGCTTCAATCCTTCTTGATTCCACCAACAATACCAAGACCGCCTTCAATCCTGTGCACTTCAATCACCTCGCCATTCCATCTCACCAAAGCACCTCAAAGCAGAAACCGGACACCGCAACCTCATTGCCTCCACCTTGCCTGACCTTCACGGCCACTAGCCTCACCAGCTGCAAACTTCCAATTCAACACCATCTGTAGTTCAGCTCCTATCTCATATCAGGCAAACCACCGCCAGCCTTCGGTCACTTGCAACTCAGCCACTAGCATTCATTTACACATCAATGACTTCATTCCATTTTTCTCTCCACAATTCTTCTCAACTCGTAACTCCAAATCCAACCCTTCCAGCCTCAAGCTTCTCATCTAGACCCATTTGTAGCTTGGCACCCACATGAAGTCTCTTGAACCCCAGCATCATTGCTTCAGAATTCCATCTCCGGCTGCCACCTGCAATCACCATAAACCCATTTTCTTGACTTCACAATACCCTTTACAGCACCACTTCCTGCGGCATCTCAAGCCTAACTCCAGCTTCTATTCTTCTTCATCTCTATTTTAGTCTCATTTCCCAAAGACACCTTCAATCGCCACCACAACTCTGTCCCTGTCCTGTAGTTCACCTCAATGGCAAGAATTACAGCCAATACCACCAGTTCCAAAGCATCACTGATTCAAACCTATCCCTGCATATTTGCACATCAATACCAGCTGCAATCCATCATTACCAATGCCTTTGCAATCTCATTCTTCCCCTGAACAGCATCAATTGAACTCTATCCAAAACCTCAAGCTCAGAATCCATCATCTTCACCTTGTTAGCTTCTGAAATAGCAATCTCTTAACCCTTTACACAATGATGAGAAACAATGACAAAGAATAACTCCTTCCACTTTCTTCTCGGCCACTAGCAAACAACCTCATATCATCCACAACTAATTATATCCTCAAATTCCATCTAAATCAACACAAACCCACTCGAATACTCTCCCTAATTCAGCATCTGAGCTTGAATTTCAGTCTCTGCTCAATCTTGTTCATCCATTCTTGCACTCGATTCATCAACACCTCCGAGCCAACATCAACCAACACCAATCCAGTAATCTTGCCAACTTCCATGTTTCCTTAGTCTTCAACACCTGAGAACAAATCCCATCGATCCATAGCAACACAGCCAAACCCTAACTTCACCAGATCCCCTTCTAATTCTTCAACAGCCGAAAACGAAAGAAAGAAATCTGAGTTCTCAATTTCATCGTTTCAAACCCTAATTACGCTTCCAGGAATCAGTAAAACTCATTGCTCTCTGTAATCTCTCGATCTCCCTACTAATTCATCTCTTCCTTTCTCCGTCGCCATTTGGTTTATCTCTACTCTCTGAGTTTGAAACGACATTGAGAGAAATGACTCGAGAGAGTCTCGACCCCAAGTTTTTGGTAAGAATGAAGCATCCTTCAATCGATGCAGGCACCCGACTGATGGATATGGGCTACCTGATGGCAGCCCATTAGCTCTCCTTTGAACCAGAGCTAGCAGCCCCTTATCGTTGATTCGACTCCACATAGCAATTTTCGTTGAACACTTTCGCTCTCCTTGCTCCTTTCCGCTCCGATGCACGCTTTCTCCTTCTTTTGCCCATAATGACTCCATTGCACCTAGTAAACTCAAAATCACACGTAAAGTACATAATTCGCAAGAAAAATAGCAAAGAAAGCGTAACTACTAGATAGTAAATACGGTGTATTCTACACCTATCAGATTCCCCCACACTTAGACTTTGCTAGTCCTCGAGCAAATCAAACAAAACAATAAAATACAACAACTCCGTGTCGTCGAGGCTACGGTCACTTTTAGCATAAATAACAAGCCTTTAAACCCCTAGGTGTCCCTAGTGGACGAGTTATAGTCTCGTGAAGATTTACTAGAGATATACCTACAAAACCTATATTTCAAACTCCGTCTATTCGTGACAAATCAATGAACGAATCCAAAGTGGCTACAGGAGGAGGTACCTTGAAAATTCAATTCATATATTAGTAAATAAACTCTAATTAGATAGTCGAACAAGCCACAATACTCGGAAACTAACAAACCACAATCACAATGAAAAGACTAAGAAGATGGATATAGATGTAGATGTTGGCGAATATTCACAAGTGTTCGATGTTTCCCATATCTGTCGAAGGTCACTACTAAGATGAACCTAATCCTATTGGATTGAGCTACTTGGTGCTTGAATGCTACATCAAATCAATTGGCATATACAAGGGAACCAAGAGTGACTTTATTCAACACAATAATAATTTCTTCTCTTTTTTTTATATGATTGGATCAAACTGGATCCAATTTATTTTTTTAATTTTTTTTTTAGACGGCATGATTAGATCTTTTGGATCCAAGCGCATGCTTCCTTGTCAACACGTATATGATAGTTGCCTTGGATCCTGCATTCCACGCTTGTTTAGGCGACGGAGACAGGGACTACGTTTCACACATACTGCTATTCCCAAGTGTCTTTTTATTCCGTTTTGGTCTAATTGGACGGTCTCTTTTTTTTCTTTTTTTTTTTTTTTTTTTTTTTTTTCATATATTTTTTTCATCTTTTTTTTTTCCATTTTTTTTTCTAGTAACTCAATCACTCTATTTCATCCTAGCAGTAATAACACGTCGATGTTTAGTGACCCACCAAAGCACTTAGAGAACAATAGATAAATATGGAAAAATAAAAATAGAATGTGATATGGTGATATTCCGAGATATGGTAACAACTATCATGTTAATTTGTGATTTCTGAGCTATATTCTTCCCTTTTAGTTAATTGGTTCCTCAACTCCTGCATTCAAAATGGTTCCATCCACTAATGGTGTCATCCTAAAGGCACAAGTTTCTAGATTTCGGAGTTCAAAAAGTACAATTTTTTTCTTGGTTTTTCAAATTTTCTCATTTTTTTTTTAAAAGGCATAAATAAACTATACAAACATATAAATGCTCCCCCACACTTAAACTTTACATTGTCCTCAATGTAAAATTGAATCGTCCAAAGAAAGTTCAAGGTGGGAAATTCCGCAAATGATATGCAAAAACAAAGAAAATAAAGATAAAAGCAAATGCATAAAAATAAAAAGATAAAGGTAAGATACAAACCGGTGGGTTGCCTCCCACTAAGCGCTTGTTTTAAAGTCGACGGCCCGACTTCGCTTCTTGTAAAATTCATTCCCCATACACCAATAATCTGGAAAAGTTGGGGATCCGTCCATAGAACATGTTTTGCAAACACTAGCTTCACACAAATATTAGTAACATAAAGCAAAAGTGAAGCTATGAACCGATAAAAGCTTCCCCCACACTTATTCTTGTCCACACTTGGAAGTGTATAAAGAATATAGAAGTCGGGTACTTCCACGGTTTCTTGTTCCATAACCTGCATAGTATGAGAATCAAGTATCTCTAATGGCGGAAAACGAGAAACAAAGTCATTCAACAATACTCTCAAAGCACATACATTCAAACCAATAAGAGGTAAAGGAGAAGAAATAATAGGCAATGGATTAGATAAACCTTGCACAATCTCTTGTATTACGGAATCCTCTTCATCCTTGAAAAACTCAAGTGAATTATTCACCTCTTGTATATCATGGTCCTCTATCAAACCTTGCAACCATTCTTCGTCCGTTTCTGCCGTAACCAAAGTCTCAACTGTAGTAGCAGGTTTTCCCACACTACACCCCTCACTATATTTTGGTTAATTAGTCTGTTGAAAGTTGCATAATTGAGAATGTTTATTGATTAATTTCATGAGTTCTACACAGGAAAAGTAGAATTACACTTAGCAAGTAAAACACTCTTAAACTTTCTCTCTCCTAATGACTTGCCTAACAATTCTAAAAAAGATCTCTCCCTTACAACAGACTCACTCGACCCTTTATATAGGGTAATACATAGTGGATGACGTCTAAGCTATCCTTTATTTTGAGAATGTCTCGCAAGTGTCGCCAGTGTACAACTATTCAATCTCGCGACACTTCTTAACCCTCGCCGATCTCACGTCTCCTTTATGTCTCGCCTTGCTGTTATTCTTTGCGCGCCGTTTATTTTAGCCCTCTGCGATCGCCTCGCGACATCGTTGCTTATTAACCTCGCGAATCCCGTATACATTGCGATATTATGGTCCTACATCTTGCCTCTTTTTCCTTGAATATTGCTTGAAGAGCGATTTTTAAGGAAAAAATCTGTTGTTGTAATAATCTTTGGTCTTCGCTGATGAAGGAACGAGCGAAAGAATACTGGACTTGAAAAGTACGTACTTGCCTCTATTCTTTTGCGAAGTTCCGGAGCTTCTTTGAGATATATATGAAGTATCATCTCTTACCTCTCCCCGCGAGGGAAGAGTACCATGAGATTTTACAATATTGTTGTCGCGACTTCTTATCTTGATTTTGTACTTTTACACCTGATTTTGATTATTACTATCATTTCTTGACACGTCTCTTTCAACCACTTTTCCTTAACCGTTCATGTCTCTTCGCATTAAATGACCTTGTTTTTCTCGAGGCTCTTTTCCCCTATATATAATCTTCTTTTCCCCTTCTTTTCATCTTTTAGTTTGTCTCTGCAACTTTTCTTTGATTCTCTCCTTCCGCAATTTGCGCTCCTGCTACTGCAAAGCTTTCCTTCATCCTTTCTAGCGCTGTTTTTAATCTCCAATCTTTCATCCATTCCCATACTGATAAATGGCTTCCATCAGTCGTGGATACAAAACTTCTTTTGAAGAAGTTCAACAGAAGTTGCATGAGAAGGGTTTTACTCTGTCAACCATTCCTGATCAAGAACCCTCATCCATTCTTTCGTAAATCTTTTCTCACGATCATCAATGTGATGATCAAAAGATTATAGTCTCGCCTCGGTCCAGCCTTCTCGCGGGACTTCCTATTCCCTTTACAATCTCGAGTTGCCTTTATTTTATGAAATTTTGGCCCATGAAAAATTTTCTCAGGCCGTTTATCAATTAAGTGGCGATTGTATTCGCCCAATGCTTGAAGTTCGCGAATCATGCAAGTGCAGCAAAGGATCTTTATACCCTAATTCTCGCCGTAAATCCCCAATTAGCATTTGGAAATAAAAACATGAGAAATACATCATGGAAAACTTTTTTGAAAATTACTCGATAATAACTATGATGAATGCGAGATCTCGTGAGGCGTTCGTCTCTAAGAAAATAATAATGTCTCTCGAAGATAAATTACTCATGCAAGACATTGATTGGCACCTGTGTAATAATTCCTCTCCTCGTCATTCCAAGGATGAGAGGTGGTGGAGTCGTACCCTTGATCTTAAATGGTCCTTATATCGCGGGTCCGCACGTTCTTCCCGCGAATCTCGCAGCGTATCATCCTTTGGGAATTCAAATGGCCTGAGAAGGAAAAAAAAAAAGAAGTATGTTTCCTACTCAAATTTTGCTTTGCCTTTCTTTTTACGATTGCCGAGTTTGTGAAATCTTTCGAGATAACTAGTTGAAAGCTAGCTACAAAAAGGATCCGTCGGAGGATACTTTGACATCGCTTTCGATGAAACATGAGTGAAGTAGAAGCATTTCCCCTTACTTTGACATTTTTTTTTTTTTTTTTTTTTTTTTTTTTTTTTTTTTTTTTTTTTGCTTTCAACTTTACACATTTGCGAAGGTGAAGTTGAAAAGTTGTTCTTTACGAAGACTAAAAGTAAGGGCAAAGCGTCAGCTCGCAGTAAGGGTAAATCCTCTCGCCCCCTTAACTAAGAAGCGAAAGGTCCATCTTCTTCTCGCCTTTAGCTCAAACTCGAGTCTTCCGATGAAGATGACCATGATTCCAATCGCTCTCTCGCTACAAGGACCCCAACTAACCGGTTCTTCTATGGGTCGACTTGTCTAGTATCTTCTCCGATTCTTTCCAAGGAATGGGAGATGCTCCCTCAGCTTCTCTTTGCGGGACTCTGCAACGTGTGCAATGCCACTCTACCGGAGGGCAATGATTCTTTCAATGGAGTCTCTAGAACTATGTCTCCCGACTTCTTGAATGCGCTTGGATCTCTTGGTATGTATACAATCATATCTCCCCATTGGCTTTATATTGTTGTATATGTATTAATGACTTTTCTATCTTCTTTCATAGGTTGGAAGGTCTTCTTTGTAGTTGCCTCGAGATCTTGAGAGAAGACGAACAATCTTGAGAAGAAGAATTCGCAATTGAGCAAGAAGATTCGAGAATTGAGAGAAGTCAGCGTTATCTCGCGATAAAGACGAGACGATTCAAAAGTTAAATACCGAACTTGACTCTCAAAAAGATAGGGTATCCACCCCTTCAGAATCTAATCAAGAACTTTATGGTATAATATTTGCCTTCTTTTATTATCTTTATTTTATTAGTCGTGTATTGCCACCTAACTTATTACTTTGTAGACGTATATAATCTCTCCGATGAAGCTATTCTTCTCCATACATTTCTGAACCTATGGATAATAACCTTCTTCTCGCTCATCTCAACACTTCTTTAAGTAGTTCTTCGAACAAAATTAACTCTCTTTCATTAGATAAACTTCAGGACCAAATATCGCCTTTTAGAGATTGAACATAGATCAACGGTTTAAGTGCGGCCAACCAATTTAAACAAATGTTTCTTGAGTCTCGTAAAGAAATCAAAATTTTGAGGAAGAAAATTAGTGATCACATAGATGACAAAGACCGCATTGCTAACAATGGTGCTCAAGCATTAGCAAAATTTCAAAAATCTCTTCTTGAGCTACAAATTGAGCGAGATGAATTGCTTCGCTGAATTCCTTACTTAGTGAGCGAGAAGATCAGATTCGTTGCTCCTTGTTATAAATAATGATGATGAATTCGCACGGGTCACGAAAGTTTTAGATAACGCTTGAAATAACCTAGGTGTTGATGTTAGTCTTCACGCCCGAGCATACTTCCTTGGTTAAAGATATGATATCTGACGAGAGAAGGTTGCTTATTATACCTTAACTTCTTACTTCCGTAATATTACTTGTAAATTGTTAACTTGTTGTTTCTTATTTGCAGAATCTGAGAAGAGGCTTCAGGTTAGAATTAGAGAGCTTGAATCTGAAAAAGAGCAACTCGCCGGGAATTTTCCAGCGAGAATTGAAGAACTCGAAACCGAAAAGAATATTTTCATGAAAGAATCTCTTCCTTCGCGAGAATAGATATTCCAAGTTGAAGAAACAATTTCTAACGACGAATGGAGAACTTTAACAATGATCTTTGTTCGCTTCGCAATAGAGGTATGGAGTATGTTTGTAAGGACCATAATATCCCCTCTGCATTCATATCCCCGGCTCCTTGAAGAGGTTCCTGAGAATCTGCCTGTCTCGGACGTTTTCGATAGCGAGGCCGCGAAGAAGAAAATTACGCGACGGCAATAATATTGAAGAATCGGACAAGAAGAAGAATCGCCAAAGAAATAACTTTATTTTTGTTTTCTTTCTCTCGCTTGTAGTATCTGTACATTTCTGTATCCTTATTATAGTATATTTCTTGGATTTTTCTCCCTCCGAATTCAATCTTGATCCCCTTTTTTGGTAGTTCTTCCTTGTAATATAATTGATTAACATTATTGATGTATAATTCTTTCATCAAGATGAATAGCAATATTTCATCTTTTCCATTCCCATACTTGCCTCTCGTATTCTTCTTGATGGAAGATTTTAGTTGTCATCATGTATTTTGTTGGTTATTAGTCGTATAGCCGCATTGAGATCGCGGGTATCTTTAGGAATCGAGAATCTTATCTCTTTTGCTTCGACAAGGTCGCGAGCCGCCTCTACACTTTCATGCAAAGGCCCATTGACCTTGCCTTATCATTTTGTGTGGTCTTAGGAGTTAGACCTCCCTAATTAGAGGTCCTCCCCCCGCCACCTTTCATCGCGACAAAATCGCGGGACGTCTTTACACTTGCATGTAAAGACCCATTGATCTTGTCTTATCATTTTCCAAGTATTTTTGCCTCTGCGGGATGTTTTAATTGCGACAATATGACAGGCCTAAATATCCTTGCGAACATAAAGCCCCATGACATTGCCGTCGATGCGGCCATGAAATCGCAGGACGTCCGTACACTCATGTAAAGACCCATTGATCTCGCCTTACCCTCGCGTTAGTATTATTGCCTCTGCGTGGATCATTGCACAAATATGACAAGCCTAAGTCTCCCTTGCGAAAACAAAGCCTCATGACATTTGCGTCTGCTTTGACACCCCCTAATGGTGAGTGTCGCCCTTATCATCTCCCTGGTTGCCCTTGAGGAGGCGAAACATCGACCATCAAGACTAGCTCCTCCCATCCGGTCTTAACAACAACCAGCTTGTTTTCGCATGATCTCTTATCCCTTATACCTATAGCGGCTTATGGTTACGAGGCTGCACCCTAAGTGGAGTTTTCTTGGTAGTGCAACGCATGCCAAGACTTGCCAAGAATGGCGGTGGGTTCATCCATCCAGGCACTCGGCTCAACCGTGTACCTCGGCGCCTTGTGCATACAACGACTCTAGGAAGAGACCCTCGGTCGCCCAACCGGGTATAACCTACATATATAGTTGGGAATCCAAGGTACCTCTTAGGATAGGCTTTCATGGGCCCCAAATTTACATGGTTCGGGCTTCGGGAGCGGTGTAACCTTCCCCTGAACCCGGCGAGATACCCCCTTATATGACGCACTTTAGGTCTTACATTTGCCTCTTACGAAATATTATTCGCGAACTAGGGTGTACGCCATAAAGGTTCGTCCCATTCATTTGCGCATTTATATTTGTTAAATCATCCATGTTTCAATATTTCTTTGATATTTGTTTGCGAAGTATTCGCACTGTTTTGTTTCACTTGTTGTATTTCACTTAATCAAATTCTCATTTTCTCTTGGTTGCGAGATTCTCACATCATTACTCATTTGCTACTTTGCATCTTGCTTTTATTGATTATTCATTTCTTATGCCTTTTGTTCCTCATATCTTTTGCTCCTCCATTATCATAACACTCACCTGTCTCTTGATATTCATCTCGCAGGGTATGTTCAGTCCTTGCTTCTATAACATCCACCATTAGTTTTCCCTTTCTCTGCTCATCTCTCACATGTTGCTTCCAACCCTTTCTTTTGGCATTTCTTTCCTCGCAACTCTCTATATCGACCTCATGACAGTGTTGCGACTCCTTCCAATCTCCACATGTGATACCAATGCCATGTGGGTGCGGAAACTTTATGCATTGATGGTATGTTGAGCGACCCCAAAATTTCATGAAGCCATGGCCTCCCAATTAGTGCATTATACGGGATTCCACATCAACTACGAGAATAAAATATCGAGTTGATAATCCTTGTAGAGGTATTCTCATGTGAACCTCTCCCTTTGGTTTGTTTGCAGTGCCATTAAAGCCATATATCTTGTATGTCGAGGGGATCAAATCCTCATCTTTTCCTCCCATCGTCTTATAAGTATGGTAGAAGAGGATATTCACCGAACTTAGGTGTCGATTAGAATCGGTTGATCGCCCGACAAGCTTCCGCCTCATCATCTTCTCCATCGATCGGTTTCGGGTTAATCTCTAGTTTCACAACCAACGGACTATCATGTGTTTCTCTTCCTTTTGGTACTTCATCTGCGAGAAAGAAATAGTCTTCAATCGCCACTTTTCTAATCACGTCGTTCTCACTTGGGCTCATTATTTCCTTATCATTAGCATCTCTCATGAAAGACTCTACTAAGCACGTTGTCATGGAAATCCTCGATGGTGCGATAGGAATGGACGATAGAGTTGCAGTTCAAATTCTTAGCTTTTGTTCCTACTTCTATCACAAATGTTTCCTTTCCCTTGCCAACATTTATTCAGTATCTCTGGTGGTGTTGGTAATGTCGACTTTTTCTTCTCCTTAGAAAGTGATTCGACTTCCTGATCAATCATCCACGAGAATAATTCTCTTTATGTTTCTACAATCGTTTGTTTGATGCCCATGGAAGCGATGGTAAGAACAAAACTCATGACTTCTATCGCTTTGGCGGTGGTTCCATTCCAACGTTCCAAGGCGTTGGTACATTTTCCATCACTAGTATAGCTTCCCAAATCTTTTCAACGCTAGCATTCGGTGGAGGCATCTTAATGTTGTTCCCATCGTCCCTATGACTTCTCTGCCCTCCACGGTTATTTTGCCTTCGTCCACCATAAGTTTCTTTGCATATGATCTAGCCTCTGAATCTTATTATTATATTCTGGTTTATAGTAGTTCCTTTCTCGCTCAAACTCTTCTTGATCATGGCTTCCCATGGCTACTATCTTCTTCTCTGTCCCTCATCGCTCTCCTTGCTTTGCTGTCCTTGCGAAGTGCTCATGCCCCGTATTGATGAATCGAGGTAACAAGCTTGCGTTAATGACATTCGAGTTTGTGTTCGAACTGGATAAGAATTCATTTCATTCGTCTTTCTTCTAAGGCGATATATTCTTCTGTAATTCTTTGATTCTGCCATCGTGATTGTATTTTTGACTCTAAAAAATCAATGTATAACAAGTTAGTCGCAAAGAGAGCATTCACAAATGAGAGGATGAATATCTCTCCTCGGCCTGATCACCGCCATTTCCCATACACATGGTTCTCCATCTCATTGTCAATTTGCCTTAAGCTCTCGCCAATCCTTTGTTTCAACCGAATACATCTTCAATACACAGTCGCGAAGAGTTGTTTGCTTATGTATGCTCCCGGGGAATGTGGCTTGTAAGTGATTGAATGATGTGATTGTGTTCCTTGCAGACCTTCAAACCATTTTAGTGCTTCTCCTATTAAACTTGATGCGAAATATTTGCACAATATGGCATCATGATTCTCCCATTGTAACATACATCTCATGTAAGCCTTAATATGTTGTATCGCACAAGTTGTTCCATCAAAGATGTTAGTTAATGCAGGCGGATTGCATTTAGGAGGTATTCCTCCCATCCGCCTTCTAGCGTGAAGGGATTCTTCGCGGCTTCCACGATAGCTTCGTCCAGTTGTCTCCTTCCTCCTTCCCTTCTATTATTCAGTAATCCTCTCATTTCAGCTAGTTCTCTTAAGATTTGTTCATTTGCCTCAGAATTTGTTTCTACTGGTCTCTTTAGCTCTGCTTCTCTCCTTCTTCGCTCGTGCCTATCTTGACCTTCCTGCTCATTATTTTCTCCTCTTCTTTCCTCGCGACACTCTTCTTCGTTCCTTTACGCCAATTCGCACGCCATTATATCGATTGTTCTCTCTTCTTGGTTGCCTCTCGGCTCTCATCATCTGCCCTCTCATATTCTTCATTAATATTTCTATTGTGCGATTTTGTTCCCTTCTTCTCTCGCGGTTGTCATGGTTATTCTCCGGATTGCTTCCTCCATCTCTTGATTTTCCATTTCTGCTCTAATTCTTTCTCTTTCGCGAGCTAGTCGCGCTTTGTTCAATGTAGTGTCTCTCAATGTCATCTTGATCTCTCGGTTTCTTCTCAATTCTTCTCTCCCATGCAAGATTATTCTCCCTTCAAAGATTGGTCATTCGGTTCTTGGAGTTGCATGTTTCCTTGATTTTCCCTATTCCGTTCATTTTGAAGATTTTCGGGCTGAGGAATATAACGATCTTCTATTTCTTTTCTTCTCTCGCCATTCTCTGCGTCTGGATCTTGTGTCTCTTCCTCGGTATCCTCTGTTGGTAAAACTCTTCTTCTTTCTTCTCTGTTCGATCTAGACCTTGATCTCACGCTACTTCTAGATCTCCTACTTTGCAATCTCATATTTTCCATCCTCAATTCATGATTTTGTCTTGTCAAGTTTGCTCGCTCTTGACCTCTAACCGTCTCTCTCCTCATGTATTGTTTGTCTCAATCTTTCTAACGCTGCCATTTCTTCGTTTCCTGGATTCATTTCTCCATTCATCCCTTGTTCTCCTTGTCCATTGTTCACCAGCTGCTTTGCTCCTCTTCTCTCTCGTCTTGAACCGGATCTCCAAGTATGCACACTTACTCTATCATAATCCACACCGCGTTTGCTCTTTGGGAGATTGGTGGCTTGGTTTTGACCTTCTCCACCATTTCTCATATTCATCTCGATGACTCTCTGTTCATTCCTCCTTTCTCCAAGTCTCTCCCACTTCTTCTTCTGATCGTTGGTTGCTCTGTCGTTTCTTCTTCTAGCCATCTTTCTTTTTCAATGAATTCTTGAGTATCTTTTCCAAATCTCTTCTCTGATAATCCAAATTCTTTCCAATTTCTTCGTCAATCACTGCTCGTCCCACATTTCTAGCGCATATGTAGTAGCGGGTTTTCCCACACTACACCCTCACTATATTTTGGTTAATTAGTCTGGTTGAAAGTTGCATAATTGAGAATGTTTATTGATTAATTTCATGAGTTCTACACAGAAAAGTAGAATTACACTTAGCAAGTAAAACACTCTTAAACTTTCTCTCTCTAATGACTTGCCTAACAATTCTAAAAAGATCTCTCCCTTTACAAGACTCACTCGACCCTTTATATAGGGTAATACATAGTGGATGACAGCTAAGCTATCCTTTATTTTTAGGAATGTCTCGCGAAGTGTCGCCGATGTACAACTATTCAATCTCGCGACACTTCTTAACCCTCGCCAGATCTCACGTCTCCTTTATGTCTCGCCTGTCGTTATTCTTTGCGTCGTTTATTTTAGCCCTCTGCGACTGCCTCGCGACATCGTTGCTTATTAACCTCGCGAATCCTGTACATTGCGATATTATGGTCCTACATCAACATAAACATCATCATTACAATCATTTGCAAGCTCAATTGGGTCTTCCACAATATTGGTCAAAACGGTTTCATTCTCAACATACTCCTCCTTTTTGTTGTAAGGCACATACTCTTTTGCGGATCCAAATTTTATTATAAGAAACTTTTTTAGAACACTCGAAAATTCGAAAATGCATCATCCTCAAGCTCCACCCTTTGAATAGGCTCTTGATCATTATTAAGATCAATGCTCGAGTAATCTACACAAGTGTCGACATATTCCTCTTCATCTTCATCTTGATCCCAAAAAGACTCCTCGGAGATGTCACCATGAGTTGTTTCAAGCAATATATCATAATCACCGTCACTATCATAGTCAACATAAGATTTTTCCTCGCTGAATTTAGTGTTGCTAATCTCTAACTCATCCTTTTGAATAGGTGAATGATCATTATTACGATCAAGAGTTGAGTTAACTACACAAATATCAACAAAAGTGCCCAAGGATTGGCCTTTTTCAACATTAGCATCAATCAAATATTCATCACAAACCATATGCACATTAGAATTATCCATATCTTCCTTGTATTGATCAATGCCTCTTCTTGAAGCTATCCATACCTTCACGAAGTTCTTGGAGTTGCTCGTTTGTAGTCTCTTTAGCTTTTGAAATTCCTCTTGTAAAAACGTGGAAACTTGATCTATAAAATTAGAGACTTTTTGTTCACGAGCATAAGAATCCTCCCATCCTTGTGGTTGTTCCCCGCCATAAGGTTGTTGAGGAAAACCATAAGGTTCCATGGAATATTGGTCATAACCAATGAATTGGTTTTGATTATACCCATGGAATTGGTAGTTTTCGTATTGTTGAGGTTGAAATCCGTATCCATCCACGTAATATGCTCCTTCCATAGAAATAAGCACATGAAATAATTCTCAAACCAAGGTTAAAACCCAGAAAATAAGAAAAATAAAACAAAAACTAAATACAAAATAAGAAACCAAAAACAATTGACAATCACGCCCCTGCCAACGGCGCCAAAATTTGACTGGGCCGTAAGTAAGCATCAAAATTAATTTACACTTTCTTACTACTCCAAAATATAAATATAGCAAGGGCAAGAAAGGATCGATCCCACCGAGAGAGGTCTAGGTTGTCAAATTGTTATGGTTTCCTATATAAAACACCGGAAGAATTTGATTGTGTAAATAAAAATAAACAAAAAGCAAATAAAGTATGCAAATCAAGGATGTGAAAGTATTGGTTACATTTAGTTTTCATTCACAAACATGGTTTCACCACAATAACTAGAATTGATATTTTAATCTCAACTTTTATCAAAGACCCTAGAATACCTTGATCGCAAGTATATCCCAAAATCTCCTCTTGTCATCAACAAACACATTAAAAGATGCGAATATGAATTCTACCTAAAGGAACAACCCTAACGTGTAAAAGCACTAATCAAATTTAATTCCCTAGATGCATTAGGTTCTATGAAATCAGGCCAATCAAAGCAATCGACGTGGAAAGCGCACTAATCCGATTTAACAAAGGTTATGGTTCACATATGATCATAAGAATATATCACTACAAACTATAATCATATTTATGCTACTCATAATCCGAATTATCACTTTTGCGTATAATAACCCTAATCTAGCAATAAATATGAAAGCAAACTCAATCGACTCGCGACTCGACTAACAAGCATTCAAATAATGTAACAATATTCATGGTGAATCATAAACGATAATATGAGAGAAAACTAATTTATTGAATTAAAACCCATGTTTGGAAATCCAACTTATTCCATAACCAATAATAAAAACTCTAGCTCATATTCATGGAGTTCATAACAAGAAGAAAGAGAAGTCTCATGTTTCTAAACCCTAGAATAAAGTAGAGGCAAAGAATAATAGATAGATATATAATAGATATGTGTTTTGAGAAAAGTCTTCTCTTTTATAGCTCAACTCCTTCCAAAATTAGGTTTTGTCTTCAAAGTCCATTAGTTAGAAGTCACCAAGCCCACAAGTGAGAGAAACTAGTGTAAAATTGTCCCAAAAACGCTCATGGAAAACTGGGATTACAGAAATCGCGGAAAGTCGCGGGAAAACTATTTCGGTGGCCAGGCAAAGTCAAGCCAGTCCTTAGGTCAGCGAATTCGGAGTCGGTCGGGTCAACGAGTCGGCTCGATTCAACTCGGTGGGGCCCAGAGTCGGGGAGAATCAAGCCGGGTCACTTGTCATGAGTCGACACCGACTCGGGATATCTTTGAGTGTCCTAATGGGTGACTTGTCTTGGCCTGAGCCATTGCGGGTCTAAACCTGCGACACAATCATTGTGCATCACCACCTCAACACTGACCATGATGGCCTGGCTCATACTTACTTTGCACTATTCCTCTTGCACCATCATTATGCGAGAGCTACCTATCCGACCATTTATGGCTGCACCTCTCCATCAACACATCAGTGTTATTATCAACAGCAGCACCATCTCCACATGCTGTAACTGCAGTTCACAATCCATCCAAGCCATTTTAGTTTCATATATCTAAAACACCTACTAAATTCTCACGACAACAATTCCAACAGCGATTTGCCTCCATGCTTTGCAAAACATCGGCCACCACCCACGGCTTCACTGAATTACCACCATTACTGTCCACTCTCCCTTGACACTAACTCCCAAAGACCACTCACGGACTGGACCTGCCATTTCTTATTCAAGCTGCTAGCATAGTGCAGTCTCGGCTTACAATATGCAATTGCCTGTAACACTGGGCTTCCATCCCTCGCATCATTTGCAATGTCACCACAACTCAAACATCTCGATTCTGCCTGATATACAATCTTCGCGCAATTCTGTCCATGCCTTCACCGCACAACCTCCATCTCGGTCATATTGCCACCAATTGAAACTATCGTTACCACCACACACTCTTCATTCCTCTATCCCGATGCACGATTATGCGGTACCAACTGCACTTCCTTAGATGCAACACCATTGTCACCAACTCAATTCCTTTTCCCTCCACTCCCACTAACATTAGCAACAGACAAAACTCCGTTCCATTGCCTCGGCTCGACAAACATCCCATTTGTAGTTCCATTTCCAACTGCGGCTCAGCGAAAGCAGAACCATCACAGTTGCTCCACTGCCATTCATCTCTTTCATCTCTGCCGATCAACTCCACCAAAACCACTCTTACCAGCATCACTTCTCCTCTAACACAGTTAGCTCAGCCCCGCAATCCCAGGCCGCACCACACTGTGATTTGAGAACCATGACCACCACTTGAATCGCGACTTCTTTCTTTGACTCCACGGCGCTGCAATAACATTTGCTCAAGCCATGCGACAACTCCATATCATCACATCCATCTGCCCTAGCCTTGACATCACCACCATCCTCCATGCTCGGAACCCGACACCAAGACTCACATTTCAATGTCATTCCCTCATCAATAGCAACATCGAAGAATTGACACACCTTTTGCAAAACCACCACCAACACAGAATTCAACAACGGCCCGACCCGGTTCAATTGAAACATCCATTCAACCACCTTTAATACAATCCAATCTTCCCAGCTGTAACTCCATTTACATTTCTGGTTGTAATCCCGCCCTGTTACTCATACACAACTCGAACTATCGACTCACACTGCACTTCCTTCATATCCATTTCACGGGATTTTGAACTCTTCGCATCCGGCAACGAACATCACTCAACCTACACAGCCATACTTAAATTCCCTGCTTGCCATTTCACAATGCCAACAGAAGCATCACCATCTGAGCTACACCCCGGCGGCGACTCCAAGCCACCGCAACAATTGCCATCACCAGGTTCCCTCTTGCTAAACAACCTCCTTGAGCCTTGGACTGCACAACACAACTAGTCATTGCACACTCCATCTCGACTCCGTCTGTAGCCGCATTCCACAGTATAAACCAACAACACCAATCATCACCTTCCTGCGACATTCAAATTCACACACAAATCAGACCCATCCATGTCACTTGAAAACCGACTATGAGGCAACCCATCCAACTATTTATCAAACCAGGCGACAAGAGATCAACAATTTGTCAACTTCGAATCTCTCGCCAACAACAACATTTCTTCCCCTCCTGATGTAATTCTTGCAAGCTTCATCGATTCACCACAGAGACCCTTGCTTCCTTGAGCACAAACATCAAAACCCACCTCCTGAGTTCATCAGACACCCATTCCTCAACTCGTCTTCTCTATCGAGTTTTAATCCACAGATGTAGATCCTCCTTTCTCATTCCAATCGAATCACAGCATTTGCCCATCTACACAGCAGACCTAACTTCTTCTCAAAACGAACAATTGCCCATTACATTCACTATCGAATCCAAATTGTAACTACCACCAATTCCATCTTCTCCTAATTTGAAAACCCTAGGTCTTCTCAAGTCCTAACTTCTCCCCTGTTTTTCAACGTAACCCAAGCTACGATTCAAGCTTCCAATCTTCACGATCTCAACCAGCATCGTCTCCTCGATCTTTAGACATCATCGATTCCATTACCTCATCTTTCTCATTTCTCTGAACTTTTGATGGAGCTGCCATCGACCTCAGGCAGAGAGGAGAAATAAATGAATGCTTCTGGAGTCGGGTGTATGGTAATGACGAAAATTGTTCAAGGCACCCAGGAGTCTGATAAGGGCTGCCTGATACGATTTGGCTGTCGGTTTCGCTTTAGACAATTCATCCTCACTCCTTCATGGGCACGTCAGCCTGCTCCAAATATAGCTCACATGTGAATTGGCCTCTTTGCCTTTTACGCTCCATATGAATGATTTCTCCTTCTTTTGTTCCGAATGACTCAGTTGCACCTGATAAACTCAAAAACACACGTAAAGTACATAATTCACAAGAAAAATAACAAAGAAAGCGTAACTACTAGATAGTAAATACGGTGTATTCTACACCTATCAAGTTTGTACCACTATACCTATGTCTATAAAAAAAAAGAAAGACAAACCCATTAAAAATCCACCAACCCCAAACTACGTCAAGCTTACATACCACCCTCTTCAATCCCAGGAAAACCTACAATGTATTATTGGGTTTGTCCTTACTTGCCTCTATTATCATCAAACTCACGTGAATATCTCAAATCTGAAGGTGCCCATAAAGCATGGATACGAAAGTGACATCTCGTATGATAAACCCCCTCCCCAACACAATCTCTGCGATCTGATAACAACTACCTTACACCAATTTTCTCCTGAAAACTTTCCGGATAATAGTCAACGGTCTTCTCATTCCCTTTTTAAGGTTCAAACATATAAACAAACAAACCCCTCTTGCCTTTTCTCCATCCATATTGTCTGTGATCAATATCAGTACAGTACCAACAAGAGATTCCTTTCTCTACAACTGTATTTTATATTAGTTACCTGTAACACTGATCTCAATCAGACTAAATTCATATATATCCAATTCTCTTACCTGATGGAACTCTCAAAATCTACAGAAAACCCTCAAAACTTAGACCAAGATATTCGAACCCTATCTGCTCAAATGGCCGAGAAATAAACTTTACCATCCACCCTTGCTGAACCAGTTTTCATTGACAAGAAAGTTGTTCAGGCTGAATCTGATAGTAATTGTAAATGGTGTATGGTGGGATATTTATGCTGTGAAACACTGGTTCCTACATCCTCAATCCGGTTCTACATTTGCAATAATTGGCCTTTAGCCCAACCTCCTACTGTCACCACATTCAGTGGACTGCGCAACAAAGTTCTTATTCGTTTCTTAGTTGAAGATGATTTCAACAGAATCAATTCTCAGAGGCCTTGGTTTGTTTGTGGTTATATAATGGTGTTAAAGTGGTTCCAACTGAAGGATGGCCAGCAAATCATCAACTCCATTTTGATGAAGAAATAATGGGGTTTATTTTTTTACAACATTCCAAATGAGTGTACATAATTTGAAGATCTTCAGAAACTTACCTTCAAAATGGGTGAACTCATTGAAGCTCAAGATCCTTTTGGTAAACATCCTCTAAAGAAGAATGTCAAGGTGTGTCTCGAATTCCGGTGCGAGAAGCTTTGCAGGTGGGGATTCTCCTCTTTACCAGTGGTAGAACTCAACCATTTCTGATTGAATGTAGATACATCAAGGTTCTAAGGTATTTCTGCACTTCATGCCGTGTTCTTGATCATAAAGATCAAAACTGTCCAGCTTGGAAATTAAAGCATAAAAAAATCAAAGAAATTGCAACTTCTAGCAGCAAGTATGTTCTCCCTGCTGTCTCAAGACTAATGATGCCTCCTCCAACGGTAACCAAGCAAGTATATTCTTCCTCTATTGCTACGACAGATATCATCATGCAACAAACTGAAACTGTACCAGAAACTCAAATTGAATCACCTGCTATCACAATGTGCAACAAGGAAAAGCTGAGGATATTGATCAGAGAATGGAAAATACTACTCAAAAGGGTTTATTCATAGGACCCACAATTCGCAAAGGTCGCTGGTCGAGACTTGGGACGGACAATAATTTTTCTTTTTACTTTGGGACACAACACTTAGGGCAATGCGGTTGGCTCTTGCATCATGTTTGCATTTTTCTTTTCCTCTGAATTTCGTCTGGATCTGACTCACCTTGATCTGATTGAAATCACCTTACTCAATATGTATGTTTTTTGTGTCAGATCTCATCTGACTCAAGAATATGCGAGTTAGTGTCTAATCCCATAAATTGGGGGTATTTTGTTATCTGAAGCAAACGCGTGTGAGTTTAGAAATAAAAAATAGTCACCGTATTTAATTCTTCTTTTGGGTTTCGCTGACGAAAACATAGACAAAAAAAAATTACTCAAATGTAGAGAATGACTTGGTAAAATTATAGTGAATGACCTGGTAAAATTGTATTTGTGGTTCACAATCAGATAGATACGCCCATCGTTTCAAAGGGTTCACATTTTAGACCTAACGTTTAACGTTTAGATGGTGCCACGCATTTCTTACAACAAGACTTTCCAGTTGCCACAACTTTGTTAAACTTTGCACCGAATTCGAAGAATGCCTCGGGTCAATTATATCTTCAGCCCCAAAACGGAAACACACATCTGTCCTAGAGCTCCACAAATCTTATGTGTTAAGCCTATAAACGATAAATATCTAGGGTAACCCTTTTTCACCAATAGGCCCAGAATTGAATGTTTCGAGCCTTTAGTTCAAAAAAATGAAGAAAAAATTGCTCAATTGGAAGTGAAGAAACCTAAATACTACTCCCTCCCTTCCTAATTAATAGGCTGGTTTTGGTTTTAGAGAAAATTAAGAGAATTAATCATTGAAAGTGGTCCTCATGACATTTGTCAATAAAAAAAGTGAAGTGAAATGGTCACCATGACACTTGTCGTGAAAAGTTAAGTGAAATGGTCGCGCATGACACTTGTCATCAAAAAGAAGTTAAGAGATTAGTGGTCCCAGAAAACTAAAGTAACATTTAACTTTTCCAATTAGGAAACCAACCTATTTTTTTTGAAACATCTATTTATAGAAACCAGCCTATTATTTAGGAATAGAGGGAGTAGTAAATATGGCTGGTAAAATTATCATAGTAAAAATGTATCAACTTTCTTATATGCTTACCAAATGAATTGTTTTAAAATCAGTTAAGATATGTAACAGTATTACTAAACTACAGAGAGAGATTACTGGTGGGGGGAAATGAGAAAGGAAAAATGGAAGTCTATTTTAAAAACTGGAAATCGGTTTGTAAACCTTTCGAGGAAGGAGGTCTAGGAACAAAAGACATAAAAAGAGTTCAGTATGACGATGATTGCTAAGATTGGCTGGAGGCTAAAAGAGAAACCTGATTTTTATGCACCCAAGCCCTCAAAGCAAAATACTACCAAACAGTGACATTTTTTACATAAATAATACCCCCAACAGAAAAGATAGTTTTGGAAAGGAATTGATCAAATCAAAAAGGCTGTTACTAGGAAATGGAGAAACTACTGATATATGGGAAGATTTATGGATACCAGGAACAAGTACACCGATTAATTAACATACTAATGATACTGAAGGTTTAACAAAAGTCGAGCAACTAATTACAAACAACAACACTTGGGACATAGAGAAGCTTGCAAAATGTTTGATAACCAGACAATTGAAAAAACTAAGAAGCTAAACATATCTTCTGAAAACAGAGAGGACATACCCCACTGGATTTTAAATGAAAAAGGGATATTCTCAGTAAAAGTCATATACAATCACATTATCTCTAGTGGAAACATAAATCAAAACTGAATAGAAATATGGAACATGAACACTCCACCATCTGTTAAACATTTCATTTGGAAGGCAGCTCATGCCACACTACCAAAAAGTAGGTGTATCACAGCCATCAGTCCCGGATATTGATACAAAATGCAATCTTTGTGGTGAGGATCAGGAATCTTTAACCCACCTATTCATGAAATGTAACTACACAATTCAGGTCTGGCAACATTTAAACTTTCAGATGCCAAAAGACATTGTAGTAGTTTATCTATTTATGGACAACTGGTAGGATATACTTATCTCCCTCTTAGATACCTAAAGCAGGACAAACTTTACCTGAGTGCCGACCCTAACTACTGTCTCTCAGTGTGCAGGACTTGCTAGTTTACAGGGATGGAACAGAACACGCAAGTCTTAGCATCTTCTGATAGTTCTTCACCGTTGAAAGTATTTCATATACGTACACTAGATGCATGCAAATGTTTTAAATATCATTTATTGGTTAGGATTAAAGATTCTAAATCTTAAATTGGTGTAACCAACCTTGCACACCAATCTTCCACAGAGTAACAATAGGAGACTCATCTTTGTGAAATAGTTATGTTCTGAAGTCACAAATATTTAAATTTTACGACAATCAAAAAAAGCATTTAGACTTCACAATACTAGCATTTAGATTGGTTCACAATTGAGATGGTCTAACCATTATAATGAGATAAGCACCACGTAAGCTAGTAGCACCAAAAAAGTACACTAAGAGTCACAGGGGACACAATATGATTTAACCCCTCCATTGTGAAGAAAGCACAACTTTAACTGACCTTGGTTTTAAAAAAACTTAACACTTGATTGCTGACAAATTTCCCTACTTCGTCTTCTGACTGTGCAACATAGTAAATATGGAAATTACGTCTGAACTGCATACCCTTTAGATGACTGCAGTCTATTTTCTTAAGCTACGACAGAGTTCTGGTACAAAGAATGAAAAAAAAAAAAAAAAAAAAAAAAAAGTGAGTGGGATAATTCATTCGGTCCCAATGAGAATGTTAAAGCTGCGTAATATACAGAAGTGTAGATCTTTACTTCAAGCAGCAATAGTGCAAAACATATACAATAGCAGACATATGTGTTTGTATTTGTATAGTATATGAAATTCCAACTGTAACAGAACTTTTAGATAGGCTGATTCATGCAACTGAGGTAACATGGGAAAACGATCTACAGGTATTCGACATCTTTAGAATGTTTAGCAGAATTTATGTACAATGCTGTTCTTTTTCTTTTCATATTCATGGTTCTCTCCAACCAATGCTTCACAGCCTTGGAATATTAAAGTTAAAACATCTAGCTTGTATAGCGACAAATGCTAATTATACTTGATTGTAGCAAATCATTCGAAAGGACAAAGTACATGAGGGTGAAGCATCATCAGTAGTCAGGATGGAAGCGCCAAATGTAAAGGTTTCATACTCAAACCAATTGTGCCAACTCATATGGGTGTAAAAGATATGCATGTCAAATGTCAAACATTTGACAACCACCTGGAGAATTTAATTGATTGATTATAACTTATAACATAAATGACAAGCTCCCGTCTAGGGGTGTTCATGGTTACTGGTTAACCGAGAAACCGAACCAAACCAAACCGATTAGGGGGAAACCGAACCGAACCATTAACTAATGGTTGGTTTTGGTTTAGAAAAGATGAAAACCGAGATTAATGGTTTGGTTTTTGGTATGATAGAGAAACCAACCAATAACCAATGGTTAACAGAATATTGATAAAAAAATAATCATTGATTAAATTTTCATTAGAGATGTCACTGCCATTAGTTAAATCTTCTTTGATCTCTAGATTTAGAGTAAGCTTTAACTACTCTTGATATTTTTTCTATTTATTTTTTGTCTGTAAATTTTTGTAAACCAATACTATTTTTTTCTGTAAATTAGTGTAATTTTTTTTTTTGGTTTGACATAATTATTGGTTAACCAAAAACCACGAAAACCAAACCACTGGAACCATTTGGAAACCTAACCAATGGTTAATGGATTGGTTTGGTTTCAATTTTTAGAAACCGATAGTATTGGTTTCGGTTTTGGTTTGGCTTGAAACCGAACCAAAACTAGGGATGGTCATTTTCCCCACCCAAACCCATCCCCGTGGGTACCCGCCCCGTTTGGGTAGGGTTTTACCCGCATAAATGGGATGGGGTCGGGTATGGGTAATACCCCAACCTAAGCTACGGGGATGGGGTGGGGATGGGATTCAAGGTCCCCCCCATACCCGCCCCCGTAGCTTTCATATTATAAGGGTTTAGACTTTTATGCTTTAGAATTCGTATCGAATTTTATATTTCTATCACTTAGTCGAGCTTTCTTTCATTTATTTTTATACTTCTACCACTTCTACCACTTCTTTCATTTATTATATTCTTGATCGTTCTTGTATATTCATCACTTTCGCTTCTTCGTTGTGATCAGACACATTCTCTAAAAGTTAAAATAGTGAAAACGATACAGATAATGCAATGGTTAACATGGACGAAGATAGAATGAGAAAGGAAAGAATAGCAAAACTAAAAAGTCATTTACAGATTCTTTTGTTCACTTTAAGATGAATTTCTGAATTTTAAATTTTAGAATACATTATTATTATGTTATTATTTTTGTTTAAGTTTTGATCATAAATACATATATGTATTAACAACGTGTTACGGGTAACCCATGGAAAACCCGCCCCATACGGGTACTCCCCATACCGCCCCAGCCCAATTCATGTGGGTAATGGGGAGGGTATGGGTATTTTTTTACGAGCAGGCATGTGACTGGGATTGGCATACCCGCCCCATACCCGCCCCATGACCATCCCTAACCAAAACCGACCATGAACACCCCTACTCCCGTCGGCCTCAGAATACCACAGTGCCAATACTCATTAGGTGAAGACATTGTGAGTTTGAGTTACTTACTGGGAATTAACAACTCAAACAACGAATAATTGCAACATTCAGTTTGATTTCTCCTAGGAAATTGGTTTTTAACCTAAAGAGTATTTGCAATTCTTAAAAGTTTTGGACTCTAGCCAATACAGGATGAAAACACGTACAGGAAACACTTTTAAGCAAAGCGTAACCACAATGGATGTTTCAGTTACGCCAAGGAAAGACCAAAACCTAATTCATAAAAGCTTCTGACACAGAAAAAACATAGTATCAGAAACTATGCTTACTATTTGTTCCACGATTTCTATCTATACAAGTTTGTCAAGCTACAGTTATTCAAAATGAATTTTACAGGGAAAGGTATTCAAATATAGTTGGTTCAAGATGTGTTTCTGATGTACAGCTGTACTGTAAAGCACGGCCAAATGGGCCACACTTCCACATCTAAAACTCAAAGTATCATTTATGGAAGAGCACCAGTAAGTTCTACCAGGTTACGTTTACTCATGAGGTTGGCAATCCATGGGCATCATCCCAACGAAACAGATACAACATACAGCAGCAAGCCTGGACACTTATTCACTTACCAGAATCAACTGAAGATCTTTTACAATTGGTAGGTAAAGCAGATTCAACATACTTTCAAAAGAATGGCCAATTGCACATAACTCAATGGATAGAATACATATTAAGGACATTAGGGAACATTTGCAAAAGCAGAACCAATATTTCTCAAGAAAAATCTACTGTAGAACAGATTTAACTAACAGCTAACATTGATGTTGTGAAAGGACTGCAATTCTAGCTCACTAAAGCATCGCAAAAGCAAACACAACGCCAGTTATAAGCATATGGAGATGCTATAGAAACTGCTGATATTGCAGTTTCATTACTAAAAGGCCTCTGCCAATTTTATAAGAATGTGCAGGTTATGCGCGTTTAGAATGAAACATGTTCCTTATGATACTTAAAAATCAAAATTGCATCTCAAAAATCCCTCAAATCTGTCTTTTCATTTGCATTAATGGTGGAATATAAAACTAATTAGTCGCAAAACTCAGCGATTACCTACAAAGTTTACCTTGTTTACTGGACGCAGGGAAAATAATTGGAAAAAAGGGGAGCAAGGTTATAATGACTGATGGGTCAGAAGTGAAGAGTTGAGTATTTTAAGAGAGAATAACATCTGTTCTACTGTTGAGAGAAAAATTATTTTGCTTCGTATCATTCCACATATACAGTTCTTTGCTGAAGTCAGGAATGCATATTAGTGTAACTAACCACAGTATGTGTCATGAAACATTTCACTAAAAATAAAATGTAATTCTTTAGATCAAAGGAAAGTAGAAATGATAAGAAATGTATCTTACAGTGTTGTTGAGCATATCTAAAGCCATGTAAGCAGCTTTCTGGAAACGTTCTTTTTCTTCGTCTAACATTTTCTTCTTCTCAGTTGCAGACTCCTTGCACTTTTCAATTTCTTCCATTATTCCACTTGAGCTTTGATCTATTTCACTGTTTTAAGATTCATCAAAAATCTTATCTACAATAATCTACACGTTCAGAGTCTGCCACACTAATATAGGGAGAATAATCTAACACTTTCGATGATATAATTGGAATAAAAATGGAAGGACTATAGATACAAATCCTGCAGTTCGGTGCAAGTATGAGATCTGACTTACTTAGTCATCTTAAGCATGTTCTCCATTGCTGCTTGCACTTGTTGTGAGACATCTGCAATCATCAAAAGAAAGCAAGCAAAACACATCAAACATTACACCAGTCACCAAAAGTAGATTAAGAAAATCAGGAACATTTGGTGGATACTCGTCTAATTTATAGAAGCAAGACCAATTAACTACTAAATCGGACCAAATTTGGCAGGAATATCTATGCTCAGATTCAACATTTCAGGAGTTAATAAGTACACTTCTGTGTTGAATTTGAGCTAATCAAACAACAAAAAGCTTCAATCTCGAAATCTATGTACAATCGACAATTTAATGACAGCATTTCTAAGCAAACACATTGAATCTTCATTTATTAACAAAATCCTCACAAATCTCAGTAAAAGAAGTAACTACTAACTATCACTATCACTATTACATATCAAATTTCAACCAAAAACTTTAAGATCAGACACAAAGTTCATCGAATTCTCCCTAATTTGACGAACTTGAGGGTGAAATTCTCGAAATCCAAAACAAAAACAAAGTTCATCAAATCTTCCGTAATTTGTTTATATTGGGTGAAAATTTCAAAATCAACCACTTCACTTTCAACTATAAAGAATTGAACAAGATTTCGTATAATTTAAAGAAAAACTGAAAATCACCAGAAGTTGAAACATCAAAATGAGAGAAATGCGAGGTTTTCTGAATAGGATGATTTACCATATACGAGAGATGAGAGCTGAGTATCAGCTGCTTCTCTTTCTTCTGTAACTACTAGAGCTAGGGTTTGTGAAGGAGACGACATGACTGGTCAAGATTTCCAAGGATTTTTGGAGAGAGAAAATGAATGACAGGAACTGAGAGATGAGAATTCCCAAAAATGGATGTGTAGGTACGATTCTGCTTTTTCCTTTTTCCTTTTTCCTTTATTGGAGGGAAACAAAGTGTAGTGAGGGTTAATGATATGACACCAGCAGCGCACAATAGAAGTTAGGAGGTGTTTCGCGTGAGGAGAGAGGAACCAGTAAAAGTTTCAGACGGCAGGTGAAATGTGGTTAACTTGCTCGGTAATGCTGTCTCAAAACTTGAGCCGTCAATAAGACTAATGCTGAGTTTGGTAATGATTTTATTTTTCGAAAAACACTTTCAAAAAATATATATAGTAATTATTTTTCATATTAGTGTTTGGTAAAATATTTTCAAAGTGCTTTTAACAAAAGCACTTAAAAATCTTTAATTTTTTAAAAGCTCTAGAGAGAACTTATAAAAGCTCTAAAAGCATAAGCTTTGGTCCCACCTTATTTTAATGCATGATTTTTCTTTTATATCCCTATTATTAATTTTTTTTTTTTTTTTAATTATGATATCATTCAAATTAATAAACGGACTACAAGTAACTAGTTATCACCTAGCGACAATTCAAAACTCCAACCCTTTTGTATTGCTATTCCTAATCTATGAAAGAAATAGTTGCATTTCTTGGCACTAACATCAAATCTAGATAATTGATTATTAAGCCTTTTCAAGAAATCCATTGTTTTGATTGCAAAGTTCACCAAAAGTAGTAAATGCTAAAGTCTTGAAGTTGTAACCATGGGCTAAGCATTTTTCCAAATATTTCTTATGCTTGCGTTTAAGCGCCCTATTCAATGCTAACCCTTGACGATATGTGTGCACCCTCCTCCGGTGAATGGTGAAACACCGGTTACATCCAAACACTTGTCACACCCATTGTCCCAATTAAGGACTAAAATATCGGCAGGGCGGAGAGAACCCCATCATCCGCCAACAAACCAAGATCTACTTCTTTTCTAGCCTATACACCCACGGAAACACATATCCAAATATGTCACGCACGAGATCGTGACGAAATTTGATGCCTACCCTCATGTGCGCGGTGTAAGGCATGATCCCCATAACAGTCCATATCCCTCCCCAAAAAGCACAAAGGCTACCTTCCACAAAAGAGGTATACCAAGCCTATACCGTAAAAACTGCTCCAAATTCTGAGCCGAACCTTCCGATTAAGCCCCTCGATAGGAATAGCCTTAAGGTAGTCTTGTGCGTGGATATCTTTATTGCACTCCCAAATAGCACAATCTCGAGAGGACATGGAAAATTTAACCTAAGCAAATCCTTCATGACAACATCAAAGTAAATCATCGCCAAGGTCTTCATGGGATGGGGGCGATGCTTCGATGTTGACGTCCCACCACATATGCGGAGAAAAGCTCTATGGCGCGGCTGCATGTTGTGATTAGGGCCTATGCAGTTGAGCGTTACGAAGGATGCTGATCCGATGTGGCCGATATACAAGATGCCAAGTAGCAATAGTTTATTGCATCACCATGAAGTAGATACCTAAACCACCCAAACTGAGTGGTAGAAGACATACTGCATTGCAAAGAACCCCATGCCAGGCCTGTCATTAGTAACAACGTGCTGCAGATGTAACGACAGTGAGCATCAAAATAACACTGAGCATCTATGACAAAATCCGGCTGGTGGTTCTCATAGAGAAATACAGACGAGAGACTCAAGACAATGCGCAACAATAACAATTCACTTTGGGGATCATCTAGCTTCCTAACTTATGTCCATTAAATTGTTAGTTTTGACCACTCTACTCTTGATCATGCTGCTGCAGAACTCATGTTCTAAACTTACGAGGCCCTCCTAAAAGTTTTACCCCTAGTTGGTCTCGCAAATTTGGGGCGAAAAGACGTCCCTGTCATGACATCGTATATCCATCGTAGGCTTAAGATCTCTGTCTTGGCGATGTTAAGATTAAGACCCAGCTTGCTACCCTCATTTTTGATGATGTTGAGCTTTAGAAACCATTAAAGTGTCTCCACCATCGTGCCATCATCCAAGTACCAAGCATGTAAATCCAAATTGCATTCTGATTCAATCTCTTGACCAAAGTGTGTAGAGTGAGAGAAAAAGAAGGGGACCAAGAGGGTCACCTTGTTGAACCCCTGGGCGAAGACAATGTGGAATCATTGTAGTACGGTTGGCGGCTTGAGTAACAAAACTCCACCCACTTAGAGATTGAGGACGGTGCGTTCTCACTTCTTGTAGCATAACGGACTCCCGGACCATGTTGAAGGCGTTCTTTGAAATCAACTAGAAGCATAGTCATAGTGGAACAATTACCTTTCTGTTGTAGAATCCTGTTGACCGAGTGTAAGATGGCTTCCCCTCCACATGGTACTCCTACACCAAACTGGAAGTCTTTGAGGTAAGTGCACATATCCTTTCCTACAGCTTGGGCAGCTACCTTGGATACTAATCTCCTCCACACTGTCCCAGATGACTATCGGACGAATTCCCCATCCGGTTTGAGCAAGGGTGTAAGAGGTGCGCTCGCCACGAATTCTCCCAAAGACGAAGGACACCTGCCATCGAACCATATGTTGACTACACCTTTTATGGAGGTAAGTAAATCATCAGCCACCACAGCGGCAGGTCCATTCAGGGCATCGAGTAGATGTTGAACCCTCAAACCATCTCTCCCACAAGATGTGCCTTTGGGGAAGCTCATTATCCTACCAAGGATGATCTCATTTGAAGAAACAACACTGTTTACCACACTGGGACTAGAAGGTATGTCAGGTGGAGGGCAAACGGGTGCTTATGAATCAATATTTTCAAAGTATCCTCCTCATCGAGCAATACCATTCAAGTGAGGACTTTTATAGCATTGCAGTGAAAAGCCCATTACGTATTTTATTTCTACATATACTCAAGTTAAGAGCCTCCCGATTGTTGTTCTTCCCGCGTTGCTTGTTTTTATGCTTTGAGTGTGTTCGAGGGGCAATTTTGGACTAATTGAATGCAAACCGTCGGCACATACCATTGCACAATAGATTGATTGATTGATTTAATCTGTAAAGTCCTTCGGTTGCGATTTTTCCTCACTCTGCTTTTGGGGATGTGTAAGTGTAGAATACAAACAGGTAACAACAAAGAATTGTATCCACACAGAAACTTCACCAGGATTTGCACGTACCTTATCAAGCGCATACTTCAAAACTTTTGAGAACTGCAATTTACACTTTGGAGAACTGCAATTTACACTATTATAGTATATAAATGACCAAAATTGCCCTTAAATATTTGATAATTAATTTCTTATTCTCCATAATATTCTTTAAAGGTTGTTATTTTAAACTATGTCACATTCTTCAAAGATTATTATTTTCACTTTCAAATTTTTGGTTATATACCATTTTAATTAAAAAAATAAAATAAATAAGAACCAATATAATTATAAAATAAAAAATAGTATAATTTTAGTAAATATTTGATTTTAGTATAAAAAATTTTTTATCCCAAGTTATATCAATAATAAAAAATAGTTACTCAAATTATATATAAATATTTAATATGTTTAAATCCCATGAAATAGAATAAAACTATATTAAAAGATTATGTCTGTTTTTGTCATTTGTTACAACTACAATAAGTGAACCTATAGTTTACCAAACACAATTTGATCATTTTTTTAATCAGCTTTAACTTTTAGTATCTAGTTTACCAAACCCCTAACTGCTTTTTTTACACAGCACAACGCAACACAGCACAACAGAAAAGCGCTTTTACAAAAGCCGCAGCATTACCAAACTAAGCCTAAGTCTTATGGGGTGCTAGTCTAGCACCTAGATTAGCAGTCAGGACTACTTCCTAAGTCTTATGGGAGTGCTAATCTAGCAGCTAGATTAGCAGTCCACGTCAGCCCAGCTGAACCATTCCGCGCCAAATAAGAAACCATTCATTTTCAAAACAATGGTTCAGCTTTAAATCTCAAATCGCGATCAAAAATAAATCTCTTATTTGAACCATTCCGCGAAAAGGTAGTTTTCAAGCACTGAATCATTGACGTAACTATCTAGCATGCTAGTTCACATGCTAGCAACTGGTAGGAGAGAGAACTAGTGTTAACTTTTTTGCCACACTTTTTTTTTGAATTGCAACACTTAAGTGCTAATCTAGCACCTCCAATCTAGCCCATAAGACTTAGTCTAATTCACACATTTCCTAGTAGGGAGGACTCGGTAGCAGTAGGGTATTATTGACTCCTCAAACGAAATTAACTTTAACATTCGAACAAAATACTTAGGTTAGGGAACTCTAACACAAGAGACTTATTAATCTAGGGGTATACTCTGATTTTTGTTAATAACGTGTTTGGATACAAATCTGTTTTTGACTTCTGCTTCTCTATAAGTCGAAATCAGATGCAAAAGTCGGAAGCAAAATTATTTTACTTCATAGTATAACTTTTTGACTTTAAAACTACTTCTGATATGCTATCCAAACAGGCTATAACTTCATTTTTTCCTTGATCTCAGGCTAATGACACACTAATGGGCAGGTAGACCCCACTTACTGTCGCATTAATAGGTTCTTACTAAGAAAAGTTGTTTCCTGATGTTGATACAATATGATCAGCCAAACCCAAGCCGGTATTGTATCATACCGCATTACATTAGCTCGAAGACCCAAGGCGAAAAAAAAATGGGTGGTGGAATGAGTTCCGCAGAGGGAAATCCAGAGTGTATTCTTAGGATGAAACTACAGTGGAACTTCAAGCAGAAGAAGACTTAGAATTGTGAGACTTTTGGGAGTAATAATGCCAACATGGGATTGGAGTAATTTTTTTTTTTTATACATAATCAAGGGCCTTCAAAAAGGCTAATGGTCCTCCTCAACTGTTGGTAGAAGCCAAACAGGAGGGGTAGACCAGTACATGGTAGAATTGTTTTTCTTAGCCCACAGAGCGAGCTCATGAGCTACAGAGTTACAATAACGAGGTTGGAAACTAAAAATACAGGCAACTAACTTAGAAGAGAAGAATTGAATGTCCTTAAAGATAGCATCCGTACACGAATCCCCTACAAAATTCCCAGCTGAAAATTGGTCGATGAGGGATTTCGCATCACTTTCTATGATGATGTGTGTTAACTGTTTCTCTAAGGCTTTCTTGATCGCCTGTGATGGCTCTTGCTTGACTTCTTCAAATGAATGTACTTCAAAGACTAAGGACGCACAAAAGGTTGCTTTTCTTGAGAAATCTCGCATCACATACCCTGCACCATTTGCTTCAGAAATATCATCAAAGGCACCATCAATATTGCATTTAATCTAGCCAAAAGAGGGGGGCATACATTTATCACAAATACTGACAGAAATAGTAGTAGAGACAGTCAAACTAGTTTTTCTAGTGAGGAGCATAGCTCCGGCTCTAGCTAGGACAGTAGTATGGTTTTCAGTAATATTTTGGAAGATGAAATTGTTTCTACTAGTCCAAATAGACCATAAGATAGACACAAAAAGACTTTGATCATCATCAGGGAGTTTAGATTGAGGATCCATTAACCAAAAAAGAAGCCAATCATTGAAGTACTTGTTTTGAAAAAATTGGGTGTTTATGTTGAAATCAGAGATGAACCAGACTCTGCTAGCAAAGGGACAAAGGATCAGAGCATGCATAATAGTTTCCTTAGGATCTGTACACCTAGGACAATCCACACTATGCATAGGCATTCTAGTGTGAAGGATAGTTCTGGAGGGCAAAGCATTTTTTGTTGCTCTCCAAATAAAAACTTGAATTCTGTAAGGAACTCTTACTTTCCAGATACGCTTCCAAAGATTTTTACAAGGTGAGGGCCTAGGGCCTCTGAGTCCCATGTAGGCAGATTTAGAGGAAAACTTGCCATTCTTAGAAAGATCCCAAGCCCTTCTATCAGGAGTGCAAAGCTGGCTTAAGGGAATAGTGATAATCTTATGGACATAAGCATTATCAAAGTGGGTGTTAAGTCTAGACACATCCCAACTTCTAGTTTGAGAATCAATAAAATAAAACATTTTAATACTAGGATCAGGGGGAACTAGAGGGTTGGGTGTAGCAGAACCCAAAGTAGGTATCCATTTGTCACACCATGGGTCAATAAATTGACCATCCCCAACTATCCAAGAAATCAAAGGCTTGATTAGTTCCTTGATGGCATGTAGACACTTCCAAGTCCAAGAGCACTTACCAGTGCACTTGGCATTCAAGAAATCAGTTCTAGGAAAGTATATAGACTTAAGAACAATGGCCAGTAAGCAATTAGGATTTTCCAGGCATTCCTAACAAGCATAACCAGATTATTTAATTCAGCCTTCCTAAATCCCAAACCACCTTCAGCTTTGGGGGAGCATAAAATTTCTCAGCCAAGCAGATGCAACTTCCTATCTTTTGGGTCTAAAGTTTCGCCCCACCAAAATTTGCAGAGGTGAGAATCCATTTGTTTACAAAGATGCATAGGAATAAGAAAGGCTCCCATTTGAAAAGGGGGATAGCTTGGCCAATGTGTTTAATTAGAGTAGTTCTAGCAGCTTGGGATAAGAGCTTATGAAGCCAGCTAGAGATTCTGGCATCAACAACTTGGAGAATACTCATATGTGTCTGGATTTTAGAGGCTTGAAACACAGTGGGAATTCCAAGATATTTTTCTCCTAAATCCCTGCTCTGAATTTCTAAAATGTTGGCCAAAAGAGCTTTTCTATGTTCATGAATCTTCCTACTAAACAAAATACCAGATTTTTCAAAATTTATTTCTTGCCCAGAAGCCATGCAGTACTTTTGAAGATAGTCTTTAATGACTTAAAATTTTTAAAAGTAGCTTTAGAAAACAGGAGAGAATCATCAGCAAACAAAAGATGAGTCATTTCAGGGGCATCTTTACAAACTTTGATACCTTCTAAAATACCATTCTTTTGAAGATTATCAATGTAAGAAGATAGAGCTTCAGAGCAAATGATGTAAAGATAAGGAGAAGGAGGATCTCCCTGTCTCATCCCTCTTTCAAGTTGGAAAAACCCAGTTGGGCTACCATTAAGAAGGACAGAGTAGGAGACTGTAGAAACACACTGGTTTATGAGTTTACCCAGTGGTTAGACATACCCATTTTAATTAAAACCTTTTCTAGAAAATCTCATTCTAGCTTGTCATAAGCCTTTGACATATTAAGTTTGATAGCAGCTATACCTTCAACTTTACCATTGTGCTTGACAACATATATGGCCTCATTGGCTAGCGGAATATTATCAGAAATACTCCTCTTAGGAATAAAGGCACTTTGATTTTGGGAAATTATATTGTTCATAAATGGTTTAAGTCTATTAGCCAGAGTTTTTGAAAGAATTTCGTAAATAAAGTTACAGAGCCCTATTGGTCTGTATTGAGTAACAAGTTTAGCAAGAGGAACTTTGGGAATAAGAGCAATATTGGTATGGTTAAAGACCTTAGCAATATGCCATGTTCTGAAGCAGGTTTGTGTCATTCAATGACAACATCTCCCACAGTGTCCCAGTGTTTTTGATAAAAAAGACATGTAAAGCCATCAGGTCCAGGAGCCTTTTTCCCCCCATTTGGAACACAACATTCTTAATTTCCTTTGGAGAAATAGGCATATTTAAGAATCTGTTATCCTCAGCAGAAAATTTAATAGGGAGATCAGCAATAATTTCATCCTGAAACTGCAGAGGATGGGAAGAATAAAGGCTTTTGAAATAGTTTATGAAATAATTTCCAATACTATCTCTATTAGTTAGAATAGTATTCAAGGAGTTCTTAATCCAGCTAATGGCATTTCTTTTTCTCCTAAAGAGAGTTACTCTATGGAAATAGGGTGAATTTCTGTCACCTTCCATGAGCCAAACCTCCCTAGATTTATCTTTCCAATATAACTCTTCTAAATTATAAAGGTACTCAAGTCTAGCTTTGAGTCTAGAAGTATTACTGGTATCAGTAGGGTTAGAAAGTTGGAGTTCAGCTAAATCTTTCCTAATGGTAGATATATTAGTTTGAATATTACTAAAAGAAGACTTATTCCAATCTCTTAGACCTTTCTTAGTACTTAACAGTTTAGCTTTGAGCTTGTAAGAAGGGGAACCTACCACATTGACAGACCAAGAATTAGCAATAATGTATCTGCAGGTAGGATCCTCAATCCACATAGCCATAAAATGAAAAGGTCTAGGCATACAAATATCCTCATAATTAAAACCTATATGCATTGGGCAATGATCAGAAGAGTCCCTGGGGAGATTGTTAACACAAAGTTTGGGACAAAGATCTTCAACAGTTTGGTTTATAAGACATCTATCTAATCTTTCAAGAATTAAATCAGACCCATGTTGCATATTGGACCAAGTAAACCTAGGTCCAGAGAAACCAAGATCATGCAAATGAAACACAGAACAAAATTTTCTAAGGTTTTCAAAATCGGGATCATCAACTTCTAGGCCACCATTTTTATCTTCAATCCCTAAGAGAGCATTAAAATCTCCTATAAAGAAAACAGGTTCATCTAAGGGAGCATTAGGTTGCTGACATTGTTGTTCCCAAAAGGCTTGTCTTAAACTACTATTAGGTTCACCATACATGAAATGAATATGACAAGTCTTAGAGTAGATGATGTCAGTAGATGTAACATAGATACCCCTCATATTGGATGAAACAATGTTGAGTCGAATTTCCTTCTTCCAAGCAAGGACAAGGCCACCACTTCTACCAACACTAGGGATGTTAAAAGTACAAGGGAATCCTATATTTTTTAACTTTCTAACAGCCATATCTATGTTCATTTTTGTTTCAGAGAGAAAAATGATGTCAGGGTTGACATTCCTACATAGTAGACTAAGTTCCTTATTAGCAGATTTTTTTCCAAATCCTCTAATATTCCAAACAATTAGATTGATGTTATTGACAGGGACATGGTTTATAGTATTATTTGCAGTATCAATTAAAGGGGTTGGGTGAGGTTGATTTACCTGAGTGGTAGAGTCAGACCCACCACCAAGACAGGCACTGGTATCATCACCACTTTGAGAAGCATTTGGGAAGAATCGAGACTAGAAGTAGCAACATTGAGAAGAGAATAATTATGGACACCATTGTTGTTTGGGGAATTGTCAGCAGGTACATTGTAGCTCTTGTAAGAATTAATCACTGGTTGGGTATTGAGAGGACAGGTAGAAAGATGAATAGCAGGTAAATCCCCCAATTTGGTAATTGGAGGACACAATTGAGCATAATCAGGTTCAGTAGTGTCATGTGCTTCAGGAATAACCACTATACTTGCCAAACTAGAGTTAGCTCTTGTACATTTCCTCAAATCATCCCTGGGGTTAATCTTCATTTTGAGATTTGCTAGAGCATCATGCTCAGTTGAGTTAAGAGCTCATCTGGTGATAATTGGGTTGGTATTTGAGACTACAGCAGTCTTGAACCTTCTTGAAGAGTTGGTAGTACGAATCGGTCCACTAGGAGTTGGCTCGGAACCAGAGTTAGAAGCTTCAAGAGTAATATTTTGAGTAGTTACCTGTTTGAAAATGATTGGTAAGCCATTATCCAGCTGAGTCGGTTGTTGTTGAACAGGACCTACGTCAAAGATCTTCAGAGTAGTGGATCTGTTTACAAATGGACCCATCTGAAAAGTGTTTGACAATACCCATAAACAATTTAGCTAGCCCTCATGTTTCTGAAAGATAGTCCACATTTAGTCTGTGTGCGTATATAGTGCTTACCTTTAAACAAATTTACACTCTAATGACTTTTCCTTTTAACCATAGAAATATTTAGTTCAAGATAGATTCGTTTGCAAAATGAGTGGGCTTTTGTTCCATTAGGAGAAAAGAAATCAGGCCAAAACAATGTAAGTATGGGGGGCATGTATTGCCTAAAACAATTTGTTTGCACACTCTGGATTTTGCTGAGGTTTTGTTCCCGTATTTCAGAGTTGGCTATATGTATGTTTGATTTGATGTTTACTTGCTCATGATCAAAATATATACCAAAAGCATCAAATGAGTGAAGTATAAGAATGCTGAGATTTATTTTCTACAACTTCCAGATATCCAACTCCTAGAGGATGAAGTCTTAAACTTTTAATGGAAGAAATGTGAACAGTACTATCCTAGAAAGTTTAATTTTGGAAACATGGGTTTTGATCAGGAAAATGGAAATGTAGGAGTGTTTCCACAGAATACTACACAATAAGGTACTGGGTATCCTGCACCTAAAACTGGCATGTTTTCTCCTCTTGAGAAGAAGAAAAATGAGGGAGCAAAAGATCTTCATATGTTTGTTTTCTCCTCTTGACTGGAATGTTTTCTCCTCATGGTCAACTCACCGACCACACCAGATATGAACATGTAAACCACACTTGGGGACTGAGGCTCTACACGGGATCCCTTCACTATCAAAACTCAGAAGACACGGTCAACCAAAAGTCATAGCCACGATAAGGTCATCCACCCTTCAAAGGTGTAGCGTAAGAATATCATCACCTCTCTGTCTAGAAGGCGGATGAAACACTTTACGAGGCCGCGATGGATCCCAAGCCTACTCATAGAAAACAACTTTAGTAACCAAAGGGAAGTGCGACTGGGGACTGCTCATCACGGTCCATCCCCGACAACAATCAAGCATTCATGAGATAACTCCAAAGACGCGATTGAAACATTTTTCTTGAAGAGACAGAGGGATCCACGATTAATGCACGACTCTCTCACTTCTACTTCTTCGTTATCCAGAATGTTTCGTCCATGTGATATTCCAAGCATCCCAACATCACATCCAGGAGAGTATGATAAGATTGTATCAAACCCCATAGGCGTGGATTCAAGGCGATTCAATTAAAGTAGACTACACTTGGGGGCTGAAGCCTCCTTCATGTTTAAAAACTTAAACACAGTCACCACCTTATCAGAGAATGCAGCAGAAGCACATCTTCCACGAGAAAATGGGTTCATGATAATTACACATGGGGACTACCAGAATGGGATGCCTTCACTGCCCTCAAACAGGTTATTTCCAATTTCAACATCATCACTGTCGAAGTTTTATGAGCCGCAAGAATTTCTCACATGAAGCCGTACACGTGCGTCAAAGACCCCAAAAGCACGCCACAGAGATACATTCACATATCCGGCCACGCCATCGGATCTAACATAAGTATAACTGGGGACTGATCACCGCACTCCATGCAATAGTCTAAGATTTAGAAGATGTTTCGAAGGATGTCGCTTGGAACAAAGTCCTTGAAGACTTGATAGCATCACATCGGCAACGGAACATCTCCCATCTCATCTAGTTCATCCAGTGGCTCCGGAAGATTTTTGACCATACAAGCATCCATGGCATATTGTCATCGCGATCAGAAGGTCCAGGCACCGAACAACCTAAAGTCAAGGATGAACCGACAACGCAACCACAATCCCCAAGATTAGCCTTGACATGATCGTTGTCAAGCATATGTTTCATCCATCCGTCCCAAGAATACAATGGAGTCTGGTAAATTTTGGAATCCACTGGAGAGACACTGCAGACGAAAGCACGGATCCGGACGAGCAACAGAAGACAGAAGAGGGTCCATACCTCTTTTCATGCGGACGGAGTTTCTAAAGTTTGAACAGAATAAGGATTCCTTCTTGCTCCATGAACGGGAATATATGACTGGGCGCACCACACTTATGCTCCATGACCGAACCAGCAGCACGCCAGCACGAGGAACACAAGCCGCTCAACCTGCAACACTCCTTGGTCAATCCAGCGCCAATGCTCCGAGCGCCAACATCAAAAATTAGTGGCCGAAGTTGCAGCACCATCATCAGCGCTTCGTGTCCAAAGTTTTAGCGCCAATATCGATATTCCATGTCCGAAGTTGCAGCGTCATCTCCACTTTTCCACGGACCTAGCCAGCAGCGCCATCTCCGCCCGTTCTGTGGTCAAGCCAATAGCACTATTTTCCACCCGCTCCGTGGTCAAGTAAGTAACGTCATCACCACCGTTTGGTAGCCGTAGTTAAAGCCGGTCATCCTTCCACGGACCGAAGCTAGTCGTCATCCTTTCACGGAACTGAAGCCAGTTGCCATCATTCCACGGAACTGAAGCCAATCTCCATCCTTCCACGGAACTGAATCCATTCATCATCATTCCACGGAACTGAAGCCATTTGCCATCATTCCACGGAATTGAATCCAGTTGCCATCATTCCATGGAACTGAAGCCAGTTTCCATCATTCCACGGAACTGAAGCCAGTTTCCACCACTCCGCTGACTGAAGCCAGTTTCCACCATTCCGCAGACTGAAAAAAGTTTCCACCATTTCATGGACTGAACACAGTTTCCACCATTCCACGTCCAATGGCGCCACGGCCAAGCCGACGCCAACAGTCCGCGTCCTAGCCAGTGCCATCTCTACGTCGCAACCGAGCCAGCGCCATCCTCTCCGCGTCCCAAGACCGACGCTCCATGGATACATCTTCACCACGCCATTGGTCCTTCCAAGCTAGCCGCGCTATTCACCATTCCGCAGCATCATCTCCGCTTGGCCAAGATTGAAGCGCCATCTCCGCCGTTCAAAGCAACGCAATCTCCACCGTTCAAAGCCGCGCTGCCCGCCTTTCCCAAGCCGGCAGCGCCATCTTCACTACCTCATGGCCCAAATTGGCACCAACTTTCCGGGAAGCAAGACTCTACGTCGATACCCCCTGGTCGAGCCGAAAATGCGCCAAGTCGTCAATACAAGATGACGGATTCCTCATGCCTTCCAATAAAGGTTAGTTGAATTTCCCCGGCAAACTCTTCACGTCTTGACCCCCTTCGATTTTTCTATTGATCGTCACCATCTCATGCTTACCCCGCAACAACGCCACTGTTACGTGCTAAGCAGGGGACTTAATGTTGATGGTGGTTTTAGCTTATGGTTAAAATCGTAAAACCTTGCATCCGATGTGACGTCACTCTGCAAGGAAACAGAGCCACGTGTGCTAACCTCTCTACTGAAAAATTTATTGAGCCACTCAATATACTTACATGAAATTTATCCGGATCACAACCCCGGATGTTACTCAGAAATTTCGGCGCCTCGCGCATGTTCACTTAATATATGTTCCTCTGAATGCCTTCTATGCTATGTTTTCCGGCTGAACTCTTAATGTTGATATGGCATGACGATTCGTGTTCACTCACAACAGAGTAGCACGAATCTCCAAGTATCAAGAATAAGATCTCTGCATAAAATATTCAATCGAAAAGCATCTTTGCTCTGCGGCAATGAACTTAAAAGAGCTCGTGTCAACACATAGAATTCAATCAACCTTACTAACTTGCAGAAGTCAGGGTTTCGCGCCTCGCGCAACATACTAGACCTTGCTTGTCAAAAAAATAATCCTAGGCAAACTAGGTAGTTAATCCGCCATGGATTAGAAGGTGCAAAACCTCGCCCAGAATCTGAAAAAACTGGGAGCCGCAGCAGCATCCTAAACCGGCCCTATTTCCCTCGACCAATCAGGTCGCTTTGAATCCGCCGCAGTGCACCAGAAGTGTGGCCACGCCCCAGCTTGACGGCCCCACTTCCCATCGACCAATCAGGTCGCCCTAAATCCGCCACACGCATTCCGAATGAGGCCTGCCCCATTTTGCTTACCAGCCCCCAATTTTTCCATGGAGGATTCTTACAAGGAGAATTCTTCCACGGCACGCCAAGCCCTAAATCTTCCAGGGAGAATTCTTCCACGGCGCCTTGGCCACGCCAAGCCCTAATTCTTCCAAGGAGAATTTTTCCAACGACGCCAAAACATGGCCACGCCAAATCCTTCCAAGGCGCCAAGATTTGTCCACGCCAAATCTTTCCAACCACGCCAAAATCCTTCCAAGGCGCCAAGATTTGGCCACGCTAAATCTTTCCAACGGCGCCAAACCCTAACTTTGGTTGCGGAGCCAGTTTTTAGCTTTGGCCATACCGCAACGTCTCTGGCATACCACTATGCCGCGACTACTCTCATGTCGACATGCCATGGCTACGCCACCGGCATGCCATTAGCATGTGGCCGATGCCACTTCACTATACAACAAGATATGGCCATAATCAATGGCCATCCTTCTTCATGAGATGCAATCTCAGCCATCCAAGTTCGCCAACGAACCGATAAGCTCACGAAAAGTTTTAGGCAACTAGCCAAGACGAGCCTAGCATTACATGCTATTTACCTGCGGCAATCCTCTCAATTTTAACTTGCCACACGTAGAAAAGTGCTACATGTTTCCACGGAAACACTCGAGACATCAAAATATGTCATAAACTGGGGGATGCTCATCAGGGTATTGGTCAAGTGGTTTACAGCGTGCGGCGTGCAATGCGCCCGTTACAAGAAAGTGTCATGAAGTAGGATAATTAGTGGTGCTGAGAAGTAACGGTGTAAACAATTCATTTCCTTCATCATGGAAGAGTAATGACTGGCGGTTACACGAATTCACTTCCTTCATCATGGAAGCATAATGTCTGGCAGTTACACGTTACTCTTTTCTTCCACCACTCAATCGTTTCCACTTCCACGAGACCATGGTACGTTTCACTATGACTTGTATAAATAGGTTTCACCTATTTCCACCAAAAAACAAGTTTGGGTCGGCAACACACAATATCTAGAAATCACCTGGTAGCTTTCCATCCTGCTCACCAGTTCTACTTTCTGATACAAGTTATAAAATGCCCACACTTCCAGAATCAACTATTCTGGTCTCAACACTTTCTTCGCTTCCCTCCCTAAGACCAACCCTTCTCCTTCACTTTGTGACCGAAGCAAGCCTGGAACGACCATTTCTTGGTTTAGGCCGGGATTGTACAAATTGATCTCTCGAATCAAAAGTACTCCCGTGCAGTACATTGTTTAGGGTTTATATTTGTTTCCCACCCACACACCCAAAATTACCAAAATCAGCAGAAACGGTTTTCACCAACAAACAAAGTGTTATCTTCGAAGTAAGGGTGAGACGATGATGACCTGCTACACTCCCAATCCTGCTGAGAGAGATTTGTATACTCCTGCAATTTTTAACTCATCTTTTGGAGACTACGTCAACAGTAGAAATCGCAAGCCATGGAGTGTAGGTATTCGTACGATTCTTACTTCTCATGGTAAAGTTCGTCTTCTAAGTGAAGTGAGTGATTCGAATATTCGCTACATTCCTGGTACCGAAGGGACTTCTTAGCAGAAACTTTTTCCCAATCGTGAAAAACTCAAGCGTGACCATGATTACGAAAAACATGCCACAGTTATCGAAGTTATTGGTCCTTGGGCTTATGGATGGGTGCACAGGCAAAGCATGGATGGCGCCCTCATGACTTGGAAGTCGACCTCGTGATAGCGCTCCGGCACGCTACGGTAACTCCGCCCTCGGCGGTTAAATTTCATTGGTATGAACTTTGAATATGTCGTTGATGCTGCTGATGAAGACGAAAGCTCCTATGTTGTCCTTCCTTCGAAGGGTAATGCCGCTGCCAAGGTATGGTCCCTTATGTTGCCCCTTTTCTTATTAGTTTGAGATAACTCGAAGTATGGAGAAAATGGTCTTCGTAATGACATCAATTTTCATGTTTTTAGGCGATAAAGAAGAAGAAAATCGGTCCGGTTCAGTCTTCCACTGTCGCTGCGGATGAGACAGACGTTTATGATGAGGTTACTATCCCATTGAACGTTGAATATATTGAGGAGAACGAGGAAGCTACTGATGATGAAGAGCGTACAAAGACTTCTCCACATAATCATAAGGATGGTGAGAATGTTGGTGGCGAGCTCTTGAAGAGGAGGTTGCCCAGTGTGGTCAAGGAGATGTTTCCGTTGATGATCCTAAACTTTCTTCCTCCCCAAATCAGAGGAATGAAGACACTGATTTACAACAAACCATCCCTGCTGGGTCTGCTCCCGAGTTTTCTTTTGGCAAAATCCATTCCTCGGATGGGCAAGTTGATATTGAATCTGCCATGGGGGTAGCTTCGGACTTCTGTTTGTTTTCTCCGAACGATGAGTGGGACGTCCTCGGGGAAACCGATGGTGGGAGGGCAGCTGAGATCGGTGGTGAAAAGGCAACAGAGGCCGGTGGTGAAAAGGTGGCTAATCAGGAAGAAATTTCCGGTGGTGAGGGTGCCGAGGCCCATGCTAACAAGGAGGCCCCAGTGGTTAAGGGAATGTGGCTGGTATTGGGACTTCCGTTGATGCATCTTATGAGGATTTTTATAGGTCCATGATGCAGGATGGTGATAATGCTACACTGGATTGGTTGATGAGGAAGAATCTGATGTTTATGCCGAACCTAGCTCCGGTGATCCCTGGCGAGAAAAACTCTGATGCCTTTACCCGACAAATTATGCGGTTATCATCTCACGATGAGGTTGCAGAAATCTGGGAGAAGGATTTGGGGCTACCTCTACTGGCTTACTGGTTGATCCACCTTTTTCCATTGCTGATATGATGGCTATCGCTGATGGGTATCAGTATGGTTTCCCCCAGCAACGTGTTCTTGAGGTAAGTCATCGTAGATTCCTTCTTTTATTGCTGACATGCCTTTTATTGACAGTTATTATATGTTCGTTGTAGGAGCAGAATATCGCGACATCAATACTTTGAGAAAGTAACAAACAACTACATCGCGAAGGCGTCGCAAGAAATAAATATAAATGACGCATCGAGAGGAGGACGAGCCAGAACATCGAGAAAGTGTGAAGACTTGGCGATATTTAGGAGTGTCGCAAGTAAAGACGTTTATAACATTCGCGACACTTCGCGAGATGTTACCGAAAATAAAGGAAAGCTTAGCTGTCATCCAATGTATACTACCCTATATAAATGGTTGAATTGATCTGTCGTAGGGGGGATTCTTTTGAATTGTTAAGCAAGTCATTAGGAGAGAGAAAATTAAGAGTGATTGTAATTTCTTTAGCTCTGTTCTATATTTCTTTGTAAACCTTTCAAGAAAACAATTAATAAAACATATTATTATTCATCTTCAAATGGATTGATTAAGCAAATTGGAGTGAGGGGTGTAGTGTAGGATTTCCTGCAACTACATATGCGCTAGAAACAGGGATTGAAGAAGATTGAGGATCGAAGAGTGCGATTAAAATCGTTTAAATCAAGAAAATGAGAAAGGAAAATGTTAAATCAGATGAGGTAGAGGAATTAAGAAGCAAGGTACATAATGAAGATATGGAATACAATTCAATTACAAAAGCAATGGTTAATGAATTCCACGAAAATATTAGAGGAAGGATACATAAACGAGATTTTGAAGGAAAGAAGATTATAGATGAGGAGAAGACATCGTCTTTGAAGGAATGGGAAAAGCAAAATAACATTCACAGCAGACAGAAGTGCCTAGAGAAAATTTGAATCATATGTCTCCACTAGTGATCACGATAAATGCAAGCAGAAAAAGAGAAGAATCGGCAAAAGCGGCGGAAGAATGGGTAATAAATAGAACTTTGGTGGATACAGGGAGTTTGGTGAGTATCATGTTTTACCATACCTACAAAAAATTAGGATATAAAAATGAAGAAATGAGTTCCCCAAGGTATTATATTCATGGTTTTGGAAAATCTATAACAGTACCTAAAGGGGAGATAAAATTAAGAATTTTACTCGGAGAAATTGAAACACAAGTAACATTAAGTGTAGTGGATATGGAATCGCCGTACCACATATTGTTAGGGAGACCTTGGGTACATGCAATTAAGGCGGTAGCGTCAACACTCCATCAGTGCATCAAATTTCCTATGCCGAGTGGAATTGGTGAAATCAGAGGAGATATTGATAAAGGAAGAATATATCATCAAATCGAGGTAAAGCATTATGAAGGGCAAGTGAAGAAGCGAAAAGATCGCAGGAAGATGATAAAAGCAAAACTAAGAAAGAAGAAGAATTTAGAATTTACATGATAAGAGCAAAAGAGGGAAAAGGAATACCTGGCGAAATCATGGGAAAAGGGAGTGAGTTCGCGAAGGAAATGAGAGGACCAACTCCTATGGGAGAACCGAAGTCTAGTTATGTCACAACAGAACAAACAAAAGAAGTGAATGTTGGAACCGAGGAGGAGCCTAAAATCTTAAAAATTGGGACTAAAATGGAAGCGGATGAAGAAAGAAGAACTGCTGAGTTGTCATAGATTACAAAGATATTTTAGCATGGGATATGGATGAAATGCCTCGTATAGATCCATCGGTGGCTTGCCATAAATTGAAATTGACAAGAATGTAAAACCATTAAAACAAAGAATTAGAAAGATCGCGACAAAGATATCATCCTCAAATAGAAGAAGAATTGAGAAAATGTTGGACGCGGAATTATTAGAAAAGCAAAATATCCCGAATGGATAGCAAATATGGTTATAGTCCCAAAGAAGAAAAAAAGGAATAAGAATTTGTATAGACTTTACCGATCTAAACAAAGCTTGTCCTAAAGATAGTTTCCCATTACCCGGATATTCCGCAATTGGTTGAAGCAGTGGAAACGAAAGGATATCATCTCTTGATGGATATAAGGGTTACAATCAAATTCCTCTCGCCAAGAAGATCAAGAACATACTGCTTTCTTTGCTCCAAGAGGATTGTACTTTGTTATACAAAAATGCCGTTTGGTCTGCAAAATGCCTAGGTGCGACATACCAAAGAATGGTGGAGAAGGTGTTCGTGAGATGGATACACAAAACATTGGAGGTATAATGAGATGATATGTTAATAAAAAGTAGAAAAGCAAAAGACCACGCACGAGATTTGAAAGAAATTTTTGAACAAATGAGGCAATTTAATATCAAAGTAAACCCCGAAAAATGCACCTTTGAGTCGCCTCACGAAAATTTTTAGGGTACATTGTATCCAAAGAAGGAATTCAAGTCGACCCGGAAAAAGTACAAGCGATTCGCGATATGCCAACACCGGCGACAATAAAAGATGTTCAAAAGTTAAATGGGTTGTTAGCTTCGCTAGGGAGGTTCATCTCGCACTCATCCGACAAATGCAAGCACTTTTTCAATATCCTTAGAAAGGGATCAAGTTTAAATGGACAAAGATGAGTGCGAGAAAGCCTTGCAAGGAATAAAGGAACATTTAATGGATATATCAATTTTGCAAAAAAGCGAAGAAGGAGAAGAATTGTTGATCTATCTTGCGACAACCTCGCATGCATTAAGTGCGATGTTCTCGAGCGGACGCAGTGTAGAAAAACCAATTTATTACATCAAAGAAAACTTTCAACGCTGCAGAAAGGAATTACTCAAAATTGAAAAACTAATCTTGGCATTAGTTTATGCAACATTTAAACTTCGTATATATTTTCAAGCGCATGTTGTCAAGGTGGTGACAAAAGTACCAATAGAATCAGTGATGAAGAATTCAAAGAGGTCGGGAAGAGTTGAGAGATGGAATGCTCAAATAAGTCATTGCAAACTTAAATATGAAATACTATCTTCGCAAAATCACAAAGTTGTCGCAGACTTTCTAGCAATTTCCTTTGGAAGAGGATGAATCGAGTAGAAGAAATGATGGATGTAGAGGAAGAACATGGAGATCCGAAAGATTTGTTAACGGAACCGAATAGATGGGAAATATTAGTAGATGGGTCATCTAATGGAGAAGGAAATGGAATAGGAATTGTCGTGATATCGCCGGAGGGCAATAAAATAGCTCTTTCTTTCAGATTGGAGTTTGCATCAACAAATAATGAAACAGAATATGAAGCTATAATACATGCTTTGCGATTTGCAATAGAAATGAAGCGGAGAATGTGAGGATTACTAGTGATTCACAATTGGCAATTCGCGATATAAAAGAAGAATATGCCATAAACGAATTGTCTTTGCAAAAATATAAGAAACTTGTTGACGAGTTGTCGATACGAGATACCAAGAATAAAGTGGAGACATATATCAAGGAGAAATAATAGGCTCATGAGATGCTTTTGCCTTTATATCAAGTATGATGACAGATCCGGTTGCGAGAAACATTAAAATACAAACACTTTTGATGCCGTCGATTGACAAAGAAGAAGAACAAGAAACCAATGTAATGGTAGTAGAAGATGGAACGCAAACACTTTGCGAAGAAGATTGGAGAGCAGAGCTTCACGCATATTTGATGACAGGAGAAACACCAAGAAATAGATTAGAGACACATAAATTAAAAAGCCGTGCAACAAATTATGAATTAAGAGATGGAGTGCTATACAGACGATCTTTTAACGGTCCTTCACTTAGATGCTTAACAAGAAAGGAAGGGGAAATCATATTGAAGATGTTGCATAGTGGGGATGCTGGTAATCATAGCGGTGGAAGATCTTTAGCACATAAAGGAAAAGTGCAGGGCTATTATTGGCCATATATGCATGAGGACGCGAAACAAGTGTCAAGGCGTTGCGAGGATTGCCAAAGGCATGGGAAGAAAATACATGCACAGGGAGCTCGTTAAATTCTTCAACAAGTGTCCGGCCATTTGGAAAATGGGGTTTAGACATTGTAGGACCATTTTTACCAGGAACAGGACAGAGAAGATATTTAATCGCCGCTCTGATTATTTCACAAAATGGCGAGAGGTGAAAGCGGTACAACATATTCGCGATAAGGATGTTTTTACTTTCATATTTGAGAACATTATATGCAGATTTGGGATTCCAGCCACGCTTGGTATCGACAATGGGAAGCGATTCGAAGGACAAAACATAGAATTGCTGCTTAATGCATTTCAGATACGATGTGGGAAATCAACTCCTCTATACCCTAGTAACGGTCAATGACGACAAATAAAACAATCGCAGACATATTGAAGAAAAAGTTAGAAGGATACAATAAAGGATGGAGCGAACAAGTACCCAATGCGGTATGGGCTTATAATACAACTAGAAGAGAAGCTACATGCATGTACCCTTTTTGTTTAACATATGGAGTTGAAGTCAGTACTCTGACGAGTTAAGATTCCAACTACAAAGAAAGAAGCTTGGGAGAAAAATCTCAGTCGGGTAACATCTTAATCAAGTTAGGTGAATTAGAAGAGAAAAGAGAGTGAGCACTACAACATATGGAGAATTATCAGCGAAGATTGGCGAGAGAATATAACAAGCGTGTCAAGATACGAGAATTTCAACCCGGGTGACTTGGTGCTGCGAGAAACACCTATATATCGAGAAAATGGTGGCAAGTCAAAGAAAATGGGATGGACCTTATATCATCAAGGAGATAGTTGGTAGGGGCATATAGATTAATGGATCCTCAAGGCAAAGATGTAGGTCAAAAACTAAATAGGCCATGGAATAGGTTATATCTTAAGAAATATTACCCATAGAAGATGGGAGAAATGGAATGAATTTGTGATGTAAAATGTTTTTGCGACAGATAGGTTGCGAGATCAAAGGAAATAAAGCAAGATTGTGCGACACCTTCATAAAATTTAATGAATGCTTGAATGAATTAACAAATATGAATGAGTGAGTGAATGGGACGAACCTTTATGGCGTACACCTTAGTTCGCGAATGATATTTCGCAAGATGCAAATGTAAGACCTAAAGTGCGTCATATAAGGGGGTATCTCTTGACATGGCTCAGGGGAAAGGTTATACCGCTCCTGGAACCTGAGTCATGGAGATTTGGGGCCCATGAAAGCCTATCCGGTAGAGATACCTTGGATTTCCAACTATATATATAAGGTTATACCCCTGGTTGGACGCCCGAGGGTCTCTTCCAAGGAGTCAGCGTATGACCAAGGCGCCGAGGTACACGGTTGAGTCAAGAGTGCGGGAGCATGGAACTTCCTTACCACTCTTGACAAGTCTTGGCACATCTTGCACTCGGCCCAAGAAAACTCCACTTAGGGTGCAGTCTCGTAACCATAAACTATATAGGTATAAGGGATAAGAGGCTGCGAAACAACTTAGTTGTTGTTAAGACCGGATGGGAGGAGCTAGTCTTGTATGGCCGATGTACGCCTCCTTGAAGGGGCAACCAGGAGATAATAAGGGCGGCACCCTCCATTAGGGAGCCGATAAGTGTCAAAAGACGCAAATGTCATAAGACTTTATTTTCGCAAGAAATGAAGACTTATCATATTTGTGCAATGATCCTGAAGAGGCAAAAATACTAACATGAAGGTGAGGCGAGATCAATGGATTTTTACATGAAAATGAAAAAACGTCCTGCGATTTCGTCACAAAGCCGACAATGTCATGGGATTTCATATTCGCAAGAATACTTAAACTTGTTGTATTGTCGCAAGCACAATATCCTGCAGAGGCAAAAATACTTGTGCAATGATAAGGCAAGGTTAATGGGTCATTACATGAAAATGTAAAGACGTCCTGCGATCTTGTCGCGATGAGGGATGGCAAAGTAAGACCTTTAACTAGGAAGGCAAAATAAGACCATACAATTAAATGATAAGATAAGATCAATAGGTTTCTCCATTGAGAGGAAATCCTGCGATCTTATCGCAATAATACGTTTCAAAGAAAAATAAAGGGAATTTGTCCTCCAAATCAAAAAGAAGTACTTCAACAGAAATTCAAAAACATCCAATGCAAAATGTCATCCAATCAAGGAGTTTAAATAAAAACGAAAAATTACAGAGAGAATTCAATTTTCCACATCAACTCTCTCGACATTAGCATGTTCTTTGGTTCTTCAACAATTTTATCGCTTCTTTTTCGACAACTGGACGATTTTTATCAAGTCCCTTCATCCGGATCCTTACTAAAGATTTCATCAATAATGACTTCTTAGCCTTTGATAATCATAGTCACTATCGTGGGAATTGGGAACTTCATCATCACTCACTTCCAGAGGTGCAACAGATACGGGATCAAGAGATTTAGATAGCAAAACACTATTCACAAGAACTTGACTTTTCGGATGAACTTGACGAAGGAGCGCTTTCTCTGCTGGTTTTTACTCTATATTTTTGTAACCGCACATATAGTTGAATCTTCTTTCTACTTCTGTCGAGAATGCATAAGGGAAGTAGTAAGCATTTTATTCTCCTTGCGAATTTTTGAGTGGTCGACTTCAAAGCAAAGGGAAGAATGAAGATTTTTCTCGACTCTGCTGTGAAACAAAGAATAAAAGCGAAAAATATATTATAACAAACAAAAATTATGAAGCACCTAAATGAAGAATAGATGAGGCAGCCAACTGTTATGACTACCTTCCTTTTGCGAGATAAGGTGCTGAGTTAATGCAGAACAACTATTTTCCAGTTGGTCCATGGCGATATCAAAGTTATCTCCAACTAATCCTTTCAAACGAGCTCGCAGATTTTTCTCGTCAGAAATAAGTCTGGCATTTTCTTTCATGAGGGAAGAATTGGATTTCTCCAATTGGGAACATTGATCCTTGAGTTGGTTGGCTTTTACACTTAAAGTTATTCTACCCTGAATAAGTTTATCTTTCTCGATAGTAACTTCTTCAAGATTATTTCTCAATAATGAAGAGATTGTTCTTGCTCTTTACACAATTTTTGACAAATATCATACTTTATTATGAGTAAATCGACATCTTGTTTAATAACGTTCGCTTCTCTTGAGAAAGAATTCCGTTCTCATCTGATAAAGTTTCCAACTCTAAATTAGCTTTAGTCAAAGAATAGGAGAGGCGAGATAAGTCATTACTTAACAAGTCGTGTTTCTGAGCTAAATCAACATTTTCCTTAGAAAGATTATCTATTTGGTCAACAACATATGTGTGGAGATTATCTAATTGGTTATATTGCTCCACCCAAGAATCTTTATCACAACTTCTCGTGATGGAGATTCCAATTGATATATCTCCATTTTTCGTTTCGGTTTAAAGCTTGAAGGGTGAACAAGGATTTGAGTATTCAAAAAAAAAAAAAAAAAAAAAAAAAAAGGTGTAGAGCCAAAATATACCTTTTAAATCTTAATTCTTATTGCGAAGATTATCGCAATCCAAAGAAAGGTTGAGAAGGTTGTTCTTTAAGATCTTAACTTCTTGCTCCAAAGATGTTTGCGACAACACGTGTCGAGCCAAAGTATTTATTCAAGGATTCAAAACACAAGACTTGATAGGATCGGTGGAGGTTTTTTTGACATCGTTCATGGTGTCTGATAAAACTTTAAAAGCTACATCTATCCCTTCTAAATTTTCTCTGGTAAGAGGGGTAGATTCAGAAGAGGAGGAAGGAAAAGTTGAATCATTCTTGATCATAAGAATTCCGGTTGAAGAAGTTTGGTAAACAGGTGAAGGAGAAAGAGAAGTATTAAGAGAAAGAGTGGAGAGAGGTACATTTTGAAGAATTTCATTCATAGAAAACTCAGAATTGATTTATCCTGCATGAGGGCATCGCAGAGAGGATGGATTATCTTGAAGAGGAGAGGTTGGTTTCTCTTGCAGGCAATCGCGGAAGAGATGGATCGCTTTGCGAAGGCGCAACAGAGAAGAAGTAAGTTTGAACCCGGGGAAAGGAAACAAGGTAATGACAGTTTAGAGTGACGATGTCTCTTGGGAGACCTACCTTCATTTTTACCATCCTGCGAAATGCAAGTTAAATAAGAAACAGAGGCAACAATATTGTTATTAAAAGAGTAAATGTTTCTTAAATACCTTGCCACTCGCAGGATGCCTTTTTAGAAGCAAAGGATTTCGATTTTGAACTTGAAGAAATATTAGGTTCTTAACGTTGAATTTAGAGTTGGGTTTGTCTTGGCTGAAATAAAAATGATTGGAGAAACATTAGAAGAAGAGCAATATTCGAATAAAAGACTACAATAAAAGAGATCAATCATGAAATAATCAAAAGTGGTGAAATTAACAGACCTTGATGCCATAGAAACAAGAGTGTAAGAATTAAAAGGGGAAGACGATGAAGGAAAACGGCAGAGAAAATTGCAGACAACAAAGAAGATGAAGTAAAAGGAGAGAAATTTTCAAAGAGAATTCTTCTTTAAATAGACAAGAAAAGGGTAACCTGATGAACCGGTAAAAAATAAAATCTTAGATACGTGTAAACAGTCATTCCTAAATTCACGGAATCTTGTCGGTAAAAGAAAAACGAATATCACACTAAACGGTGGCGACATATCAAAGCATTAGTTCTCATGACATTATCTACTTCGCAGAGAAGACATGAGAAGAGGCAAGATGTAGGAGCAGAATATCGCGACATCAATACTTTGAGAAAGTAACAAACAACTACATCGCGAAGGCGTCGCAAGAAAGAAATATAAATGACGCATCAGATGACGACAGCCAGAACATGAGAAAAGTGTGAAGACTTGGCGATATTTAGGAGTGTCGCAAGTAAAGACGTTTATAACATTCGCGACACTTCGCGAGATGTTCCTGAAAATAAAGGAAAGCTTAGTCGTCATCCATCTTGTATACTACCCTATATAAAGGGTTGAATTGATCTGTCGTAGGGGGGATTCTTTTGAATTGTTAAGCAAGTCATTAGGAGAGAGAAAATTAAGAGTGATTGTAATTTCTTTAGCTCTGTTCTACATTTCTTTGTAAACCTTTCAAGAAAATAATTAATAAAACATATTATTATTCATCTTCAAATGGATTGATTAAGCAAATTCGAGTGAGGGGTGTAGTGTAGGATTTCCTGCAACTACATTCGTCATCATCGCAGATAATGAGAAGCGAACACTGCAACCACACTCTGTACCAATTTTTCAAGGCGAAGGCCCTGAAGCTGGAGGCGAAGCTTTGTCATAGATATGAGGATTTGAACGATGCCGAGGTGATTATTTCTGCTAAGGACAAGGAGATATTGGAACTGAAGAATCGGTTGGAAGGGAAAGAGCAGCTTGGTGCCGAAGAGGAGAAGCTTCATCTTGAGCTTGAATTGGTTCGTAGTGACTTGGAGAAGGCTCACAACGATGCTTCGTCTTCCAAAGGTTTGTTTTCTTTTCCTATTCTCCCCTTCGTCTCTCCCTTTCGTCTTCTTAGTGTGTTGTCTGAGTCTCCCCGCCCTATCTTCAGCGGGTGATGTCAGAGAATTGATATGGCTTCGGAATGAGAGGACTCGGCAAGCTTCCCGGATCAGAGGATTAGTAGAGAAAATTAAGAGTGAAGTTGATAAATGGAATGCTCGAGCCGATGAGCATAATATCCTAGAGGCTAAATGGCAAGAAAGGCGAACCCAAATGGTTGACATGCAGAACGGTTACAACACCGATCGTCGTCAGTTTAACGATGCTCTGTTGTGGACTCGTGAAAATCTTCGCGTTGCGGGTGAAAATGCTACTAGCTTAGAGACTAAGGTAACATATTTGGAAGAAGAATTACGCCAAGCTCGTTCGTCTCACGACCCTGAAGTTAAGGATTATATACAACGACTTGTTCGGGAAAGGGATGATGCCAGAGCTGAGGCTCATGCCCTTAGTAATGCTTTAACCGCTTCTCGGGCCGATGTTGCCCGTTTAGTGGATTCTGAGAAAGACCTTGAAGTTAATATGTACAGGCTTACTAAAGGCATAAAAGAAATGAATAATGAAGTCAATCGTCTCCGTCACTTAGACTCCATGAAGCAGGTAGATTTGGATGAGTGTCAATTTGCTCTTACAAATCTTCGGTTGGATTATAAGAAAATTTCCGACGAGTACGATTTTTTTGACGAAGCCCGGGATGCTATAGTTAATGAATATGAGATAGCTTCAGCTAGAGTCGAAGGTATACATTTATTTGTTCATGAATAGTTTTATGGTTCTAGTTTTCTAACTCGTTTTGTCTTTTTTTTCAGAGCTCGAGGGACAGCTTAACCTTGCAAATGAAGAACTTGAAAAGGCTTAATCTTCCATAGTACAGCAGCAGGGCCATACCAAGTATTATGAGAATTTGGCTGGATCCCGGGACACCGCAGCAAAGGAAGCAGCCAAGGAAGTAACCCGACCGACATCTTTGTTGTCACAAAAATAGCTTAAGACCACCGTGATCACATATAAGGCTCGTTGCCCTTTGTCAAGAGATTAACAAGACTCTGACCAGGATCGAGCAGGGCCTTCGAGAAAGATCATGGCATTGTCAAGAATTATCATCGTCGTCTTATGACTGATCCCTTAACTTCTTCCTCTGGTCCTTCTTCAGGAGGAAGTGTTCCCTCATCTCAGAAGCAAGACCCCGCTGGTCATACCGGGTCTTGTAAGGGAACGTAGACTGCTATAATTTTTATAGAAAGTTGATCTTCGTTGATTACTTGTCTTAGAGCCATTTTTTGGTGTATTTTTTTTTTTTTACGTTTCTTGTTAAATTTTCCGAACTTTTAATAAACTTTTATGGAATAGATCATCGTTTGTTTGGATATGTATATCTCTGATTCATCTGCATGGTTAATTCAATTACTTTTTTAGATGTTGAGCAAATCTAGTTAATAAAATGAATAAGTAAAAATAATATAAAGTGTTTGATGTCAATAACGAAGATATGCACCTTCGTTACTGATTTTGGACATGTAACCCCGCTGGCTAACCCTTGGCCATAGGGTTACCAAACGGTGGGGGTTGATGCAACGTTCCCGGATATATAATGCGTTATTAAAGTATTTACATGCATTCATTCCGCTGAGCCGCTGTCTTCTTGATTGGTTGGGTATCGCTTTCTTGGATGCCTTCCCCATGGTCCTACACTTATAGACATTGATAGGGGAGTCCCGAGAGATCGTATATGGTTACTTTCCCCAATAGGAATTTTGCAAAAAATCTTGTTTGATTGATAAGGTGAGGTCTGCTATTCCTCGTCCAAAGATAGAAACATATCGAGCGAGTACGCCTCCTTCTTCTTCTGGTGATCTTCACGCAGATGCAGAACTGCGTTGCTTTATGGATAGTATGGCTTGATATATTTCGCATTCCACGGGTGTCTGAGGACTTCTCCTTTTAGGTTACGCAGGTAATAAGATCCATTTCCTGCGATATCAAGTATAACAAAAGGTCCTCCCCATGTTGGTGCTAACTTGCCCCATTTTTTCTCTCGCTGGTATTTATGGGTAAAAATCGTTTCCGTCGATTTCGGTAAATTCGGTAGGTGAGTGAGAAACTGGTTTAAACCCTAAACAAATGTGATGCACGTGAGAACTTTCTAGATTCGAGAGATCAATCTGTACAAGTCCGGCCTAAACCAAGAAATGGCCGTTCCCGGACTTACTTGATTCCTGAAAAGTGGAGGAGAAGGGTTGATTTGGGGAGGGAAGCAAAGAAAGGTGTTGAGACCAGAATAGTGCAGGAGAGTAGTGTCTCGACTTATATCAGAAAGTGAAAGCTTCGGAAGCTTGCAAGAGATGAAAGCTTTTTGGAGAGCTTGCAAAGTTGCCTTTTCTGAGAGTGTTGTATTTTTATTCCTGACCGAGACTTGTCGTCTGGTGGAAATAGGTAAGACCTATTTATACAAGTCGATATTGAAACGTACCACGGCCTCATGAAGGAAGAGAGTAAAGGGTGAAATAATGGGAGGAGGTGGTAACAGCTTGGTGTTTATGGGTGAAAACGTTTTCACCATTATTTCCTCATTTATTTGACCGCTTTATTCCTATTCACGCTTTCTAAATGTGAGCGTAGTGTACGCCGCATGTCTTGTGACCGCCAAACCAAGACCCTGGAAAGCATCCCCGCTTTGTGTTGATATCTCGAGTGTTGGTTGCACCATGAGTGAAAGTGGCGCTGCTAGGGCGCGTGTGGCATGTGCCACTGGCATGTGCGGAATGCCTTTGTTGCGGGTTGCACCTTGAGTGCAAGTGGCAATGCCAGAGCTGCTAGTGGCGTGTGTGGCATGTGCCAATGGCATGTGCGGAATGCCTTGGTGGTAGGTTGTACGTTGAGTGTAAGTGGCAATGCCAGAGCTGCTAGTGGCGAGTGTGGCAAGTGCCAATGGCATGTGCGGAATGCCTTGGTGGTAGGTTGCACGGTTTGCAAGTTAGGCTACCAGCGTTGGTTTTGGCATGTGCCAATGGCGCGGACAGCCATTAGGGCTATGTCCTGGTAAGAAAAGCTACCAACGATGCATGTTGGCATGTGCCGGATGGCATGCGTGGCAATTTGGGTCACGACTGGTAGGAAAAGCTACCAGTGAGCGTGTTGGCATGTGCCAATGGCATGCGTGGCAATTTGGGTCACGGCCTGGTTGGAAAAGCTACCAAATGAGCATGTTGGCATGTGCCAATGGCATGCGTGGCCAATTTGGGTCGCGTCCTGGTAGGAAAAGCTACCAGCGAGCGTGTTGGCATGTGCTAATTGCATGCGTGGCCAATTTGGGTCACGTCCTGGTAGGAAAAGCTACCAGCGAGCGTGTTGGCATGTGCCAATGGCATGCGTGGCCAATTTGGGTCGCGTCCTGGTAGGAAAAGCTACCAGCGAGCGTGTTGGCATGTGCCAATGGCATGCATGGCCAATTTGGGTCGCGTCCTGGTAGGAAAAGCTACCAGCGAGCGTGTTGGCATGTGCCAATGGCATGCGTGGCCAATTTGGGTCGCGTCCTGGTAGGAAAAGCTACCAAACGAGCGTGTTGGCATGTGCCAATGGCATGCGTGGCCAATTTGGGTCGCGTCCTGGTAGGAAAAAGCTACCAGCGAGCGTGTTGGCATGTGCCAATGGCATGCGTGGCCAATTTGGGTCGCGTCCCGTAAGAAAAGATACCAAATAGCGTGTTGGCATGTGCCAATGGCATGCGTGGCCAATTTGGGTCGCGTCCTGTAGGAAAAGCTACCAAATGAGCGTGTTGGCATGTGCCAATGGCATGCATGTGGCCAATTTGGGTCGCGTCTGGTAGGAAAATCTACCAATGAGCGTGTTGGCATGTGCCAATGGCATGCGTGGCCAATTTGGGTCGCGTCCTGGTAGGAAAAGCTACCGTGAGCGTGTTGGCATGTGCCAATGGCATGCGTGGCCCAATTTGGCCTAGGTTGCATGGTTTGCAAGCCTAGGCGCGGGCGCCATTTTGGCATGGCGTGGCTAGGGCCAAGGTAAGGGTGCTTGGCTTGGCGTGACTAGCGTAGCTAGGGCCAAGGCAGAGTGCTTGGCTTGGCGTGGCGTGACTAGCGTAGCTAGGGCCAAGGCAGAGTGCATTTGGCATGGCGCGGCTAGCTCGAGCTAAGTGTGGTTGGCATGATTTGCCATTGGCACCGAGGTGCGGCCAGTATGGTTGGCATGCTTTGGCGCGTTTGGTGTGACTAGCATAGCTAGGGCCAAGGCAGAGTGCGTTTGGCATGGCGCGGCTAGCTTGGGCTAGGTGTGGTCAAGCATGATTTACCATTGGCACGGAGGTGCGGCTAGCATGGTTGGCATGCTTTGGCGCGTTTTGGTGTGGCTGGCATGATTTGCCAGCTGGCTAGGTGTGGCTAGGGCATGATTTGCCATTGGCACGAGAGTGCGGCTAGCATGGTTGGCATGCTTTGGCGCGTTTGGTGGGTCGGTATGATTTGCCATTGGCACAAAGGTGCGGCTATCTTGGGCTAGGTGTGGCTGGCATGATTTGCCATTGGCACGGAGGTGCGGCTAGCATGGTTGGCATGCTTTGGCGTGTTTTGGTGTGGCTGGCATGATTTTCCATTAGCACGGAGGTGCGGCTAGCATGGTTGACATGCTTTGGCGCGTTTGGTGTGACTAGCATAGCTAGGGCCAAGGCAGAGTGCGTTTGGCATGGCGCCACTAGCTTGGGCTAGGTGTGGTCGGGCATGATTTGCCATTGGCACGGAGGGGAATTAGGTTTTGTTCGTTGTAACCCTAATTTGAAAAATACCCCCTATTAATTACTGACTACATGCATTAAATGTTCTAATAAATGTGTCATCGGTGACATTAGGTTATTTGGGGTTTTACGATTTTACCATTTGTTTAAAAACCACCATCAACAGCTGGTATTGGGGTATAGTTATCAGCACATACTGTCCTTCTACAAAATTTCTAAGCTTGACCTTCTTATTGTATTCCCTTTCTAATCTTCGTTGATAATTCTCCATCCTCTGTAGCGCCGTCTCTCTTCTTTCTTCCAGGTCATCGAGCCTCTCCAACATCATGTTCGTTGTGAGGTTCATTCTCCCATGCTTCGGTCTTTGTAGTTGGCATGATGATTTCTGTTGGGATGACTGCTTCAGCTCCATAGGTGAGGAGGAACGGTGATTCTCCAGTAGCGGACCTCCGAGTTATTCGGTATGCCCATAACAAGTTGTGTAGTTGTTCACACCACCGTCCCTTGTGTTCATCTAGCTGCTTCTTGAGGATAAGAGCAAGGGTCTTATTTGTAGCCTCGGCCTGGCCGTTGATTTGAGGATAGATGGGGGTCGATTTATTCTTCCTGATTTTGAAGGTATCAAAGAGCATGTTTATGTTCTTTCCCTGTAACTGTTTTCCGTTGTCAGAGACAATCTCTGCGGGGATACCGAACCTGCAAATGATATTTTGGAAGATAAAAGTGAATACGTATGAGTCGCGGATTCTATCCAGGGCCTTGGCTTATACCCATTTGCTGAAGTAATCTGTGGCTACAATCAGAAAACGTTTTTTCCCTGATCCTTCGATCATAGGTCCAACGATGTCTATGCCCCACTTTGAGAAGGGCCAAGGGCTGTCCACCGAATTCAGCTTCATTGCAGTAGGATGGATTCTCTTAGCAAACCGCTGGCATTCCTCACATCTCCTAGACATTCTTGCAGCATCTCGTATCATTTGTGGCCAATAATATCCCTGCATTTTTGCTTTGTATGCTAGTGATCTCATCCCAATGTGGTTGCCTGCGTCTCCATAATGTATGTCCTTCAAAATCCGATGCCCTTCTTTTCTTGACAGGAAGCGTAGCGTAAATGTCCGAAGAAAGACTTCTTGTATAAAATTTCGTCCCTAAGGTCGTACCTTCCGCCTTTGACCGCACTTTTCTAGCCTCGCTTCAAGTCCATAGGCAAAGTGTTCCTTCTTTAAGGAAAAGATGAACTTCGGTTCTCCAATCTTCTTCATTCTTGAAATATTCGTCTTCGTTAGCTCTTGTCATAATATCATCTTCTTGAAAGTCATCAGCGATGTCTTACCCTACGTCATCATCAGCGATATCCTCCCCCACATCGTCTTCACGATTTGTGGCGAAGGATTCTTGAGGAGTAATTGAGGTCTCATATACTCTTGTTATCTTGATTTCTTTGACGCTTTCATCTTTCAACATGGATGATATGTATGCTAGGGCATCAGCATGCCTGAGGTCTTTTCCGCATAAATGCCGGAACTTGATGCTAGGTATTTGGGATGCGAGGGTTTGGACCAAGGCCATGTATGCTGAGAGGGTCTCACCGTAGATATTGTACCCCAGACCTATCTGTCGTATGACCAGCTGTGAATCACTTGTCAGACGTACCTCGGTTATACCCATTTCTATTATTAAACGAAAAGCATGCACCACGGCTTCGTATTCAACGATGTTATTTGTATGCCCCTTGAATTCCAACCTCACCGCATGCACAATCCTTTCTCTGGTGGGGGTGGTGATTACGATGCATATGCATGCGCCTTCTCTATTTCTTGATCCGTCTATGAAGACCTCCCATCGTCTTTGGTTCGAAGGTTCGAGAACATCGACTGGATCTTTCCCATCCTCAGTTTCTGGTATGCCCTTCACTTCCTCGTCATTATCTAAGGGTAGATCTGCTAGAAAATCTGTCGCGATTTTTGGGAATGTTGGATCTCATGGATGATGTTGAACTGATGAAGGTGAGTGTTCCATTTTGCTACCTTTCCTACCTTCCCAGCGCTTTTGAGAACAGCCTCCAATGGTGCTTTGCAGGGTACACGAATGTAGTGAGTCAAGAAATAAGTCCTTAGCTTTTGGGTTGCCCATACTAGTGCCAAGATGAGCTTCTCAATCTTTGTGTAATTTTTTTCTACCGAATTGAGAGTCTTGCTGACGTAGTAGATAGGTTGCTCTATCTTCGTGTTTGTTTTGACCAATACCGCACTGACTGCATCCTATGTTGATGCTATATAAAGAGCCAATACCTCACCAGGGTCGGGCTTTTGTAAGATCGGGATTGTGGCTAGATATTCTTTGATCTTTTGGAAAGCTTCTTCGCATTCTGCGGTCCATTCAAACTTGCTCCCTTTTTTGAGGATGTTGAAGAAATGCTTGCATTTGTCCGATAACCTGGCGATGAATCTTCCAGAGCCGCTAAGGATCCGTTGAGTTTTTGGACTTCTTTTAGGTTCTTCGGGGATGGAATATCTATGATGGCCTGGATCTTAGCAAGATCTACTTCAATGCCCTTCTTCGTTACTAGGTAACCTAGGAATTTCCCTGAGGTGACGCCGAACGTGCATTTTTTCGGATTCACTTTCATGTTGTGCTTTCTCATTGCTTCGAAGATATCCCTCAGGTCTTGGTGGTGGTCCTTGCGCAACTTACTTTTGACGAGCATATCATCCACATAAACTTCTAGGGTGTTCCCAATCCACGGTTTGAAGATAGCATCAACCATCCTCTGATACGTTTCCCCTAAGTCCAAAGGGCATCCTTGTGTAGCAATAGAGGTCGTGCGGGGTGTAGAATGTTGTATGTTGTTGATCTTCTTCTGCCAAGGCTACTTGGTTGTAACCAGAATATCCATCCATAAATGATAGTTCTTCGTATCCTTCGACGGCTTCCACCAGCTGATCGATGCTTGGGAGCGGGTAACTGTCCTTCGGACACGCCTTATTGAGGTTGGTGAAATCGATGCATATTCTTACCCCTCAGTTTTTCTTGGGCACGATGACCATGTTCGATATCCATGTTGGGTATTTGACCTCCTTGATAAATCCCGCTTCTAGCAATTTACGGAGTTCCTTTTCGATTGCTTGGTGATACTCTGGTGCTACCTTTCGTACTTTCTGCCTGAAGGGTGTGGTGCCTGGATTTATACGAAGTGCGTGCTGGATTATCTTCGGGTCGATCCCTGGCATGTCTCCTAATTTCAATGCGAAGATATCTGCATATTCTATGAGTAACTTGATAAGAGCTAACTCTTTTTTTTCGTCCATCAAGGTCCCTATCTTGATCATCTTCGGGTTTTCTTCGGTCCCTATATTGATCTCTTTCACATGTTCTACGGATGTAAACGTAGGCTTTGTTTCCCCTAGAAGAGGGGCATTCTTTAATTACTATTTGGTAGGCTCTTCGACCTTCTTAGCTGTTGAGGTGCTTGCCTCAGTGTTTAGAACGATGCTTTCCTTAGTCAGACTTTTCCCAGAGATTTCTTCGAGATAAAGATCAATTGATTTTTCCTTAGCAGCTTCTTTGTTTCGGCTTCTTCGATACTTCCGCTGCTCATCTTGTTCGTTATTGAGATGGTTTTGTAGATCTTGACACTCTCGGGCGGTAACCTGATCTCCCTTTATTTGCTTTACCCCTTCGGGTGTTAGAAATCTAAGGTATTGATGATAGGTTGCTGCCATTCCTTTGATCTTGTGTACCCATCTTTGACCGATGATGGCGTTGTAGGGGGAAGGTGCGTTCACTACGCTGAATCGAGTATCTACCTTCATTGGCCCTGCATCCACTTGCAAGATAGTATCACCTAACGGCTTCGTTGGTTCCCCATTGAATCCATAGATGGTATAGTACGAAGACATTATCTATTCTTCATTGAGCTCCATTCGTTTGAACGTGTCATAGAACTGAACATCAACCGAACTCCCTCCGTCGATGAGGAGCTTCTTGATATTGCACCCTGCCACTAGTAATGTGAGGACCAAAGGATTATTGTGGTCTTCCATGTCTTCTTCAACATCCTTAGCCTTGAAAGTCATTGGTGCATTCATCCACTGTTCGTGTTCGTCAACTTCTACTCCATCGATTTTGTACATCTCGCAGTAGTCCTCGAATTGCTTTCTCAGCCTTTTCCCTATCTGAGCCGTCGCCGAGGGTCCTAGAGTTTCAACATGAGATGGTATTGAGTGTTCGGTTTCCCCAGGTAGTTGAACTTGTTTGCTTCGTTTGGCCCTATCTTCGGTGTCTCGCCTCCGTATGTACTTGCTTGAGGTCACCTGCGTCAATCAGCTTTTGGATCATGATTTTGAGATTCTTTCATTTCTCGGTCTGGTGCCCGTTGAAGCAGTGATAATCGCAGTAATCTCTTGACTTCTCGGACCTTGGGGGCTGCTTTCCTTTGGACCATGGCCACTCCAGGTTCTCCATATCCTTGATCTCTCTCAGGATGTGGGTGTAGTTTGTGTTCAGCTTCGTGTAGACTTGGTCTTCGAACTTCCAGTCATCACGCCGACGGTCATCCCTTTATCCTCTCTTATCTTCACTAGGTCGTTCAGTTGAGACGCCCCTCTTTGATCCGCTGGCTTGCTCCACTGAATGAGTTCGATGAGATCTTTGAGTCTGGGCTCTGGGATTTTCCCGCTGGATTTCTTCTAGCCTCGCGTGCTTTTCAATGATTACTCGGAGATCTCCTTCGGTCGCCGGGACACTTCCATGAATTTCTACAAATAGAGGGCTCATCCTGTCTAACCCCCATTTGTAGCAGTTGATGCTGACCACCGGATATACACTCCCTATTTCCTGACAAATCTTGTGCCACCTGTCGGTATATTCCCTGGTCATTTCTTTGTAATTGATTGCTAATGAAAATAACTTGTCCATTCCTGCGTTTACAGCCTTGTTGTACATATAAGTTCCTAACAACTTCTCAGTAAGCTGATCATACGAATCGATGGAGTTGGGTGGAAGGTTATTGATAGACGCATTTATGTGTCTATTTTCATCTCGATTTTCTATATTGTTAGTACCCATTTTTGTACTTATTATGGTGTTTTGTGTATTTGTAGGTATTTTTGAGAAATAAATATTTTTGGAAAAATCGGCTCGAAAAGTTGCACCCGGAGGACACCTACTATTCGGACTCCCATTTTGGATAAGGGGTAACCTAATTACTAAGGGGCACCCCATTTCCAGGCAGCTACTAAACACAGACCGTAGACGATAAGGGGTAACCATCTTCTAATTCGAATTTTAAAAGGCGGGAAAATGCACTCTTCACTACGATTTAGGGCTCAAGATTCTGAGGAGTTTTAACGAGATTCAATAATGATTTTGGTTGGAATAGACTCATTAGGGTTAAACAGACTTGGTATGATCATTTGGATCGATTGAAGTTGGCTAGAACTTTATATTGAAACGAAACAGGGGAGGATGGTTTGTTCTCGGGATTGTGGATTTTCGAGAAGATTAGGTGGAGGCTCAATCACCGAATTATGTTGGGTCAAGTTAATTAATGCTAAACAGACTTGTATAGGTCTCTACCTCGACTAGAACCTAGGCTAGATAACAATTGGAAGAAAAAACAGGGGGTTAGAGATATATTCGAACTTTGTGGATGGATTTTGGGTCGATATTATCGTGGATTCGGTCTTAGACATGGATTACTATGGGCTTGTTAGGATCGTACATGAATGGTGCACGTTTAGTTTCGCAAGAAAAGGAAAGATATCACAGAAACACAGTATTGAACTATATCGGGTATTTTTGGTTTATGAAGGAAGTTAAGTGGGAATGGGAAGAGAGGATATCCTCTACTAGCCGCAACTATATCTAGGAAAGATATTTGATAGCACAGGAAGCCAACAGAGGAAAGAAAGGGAGATATTCCCGTGACTTGGTGTGAACGAAAAGAGAGAATATAATTCGAGTATTTCTCGATTTTTATTGATTTTTTTTGGTATATATAGGGTGAGAAGACCTAAACAGAGGGTGTCGAGACTTTGGGGGACCGAATGGAGGTGATTGGGTAGCTGCATAAGGAGTTGCAGAGTCGAGTTCTTCACCAGCGAAGAAGAAGAAGAAAACCATAGAACAGCAAGCAAAGACAGTCGCATAAAGTGTTACCTTATCTTTCAAATTCATCATCATTGTAACAATTTTTGCAACAAGTATTTTGAGTTCGCAACAGTCCCTTACGGTTTCTGTAATAGTGGGTGTTGTAACAATAATATCTCGTTACAAAACCCGTTTGTTTGTACATTTCCTCTCTTTTAATCAACTTTTGAGCTATGAACCGATATTTTGAGCAAGTGATTAATATGAGGAGCTAAACCCCATCACCTGGGACGATTGAGGAAGCCATTCTTCACGCGTGTGGTAATTCTATTATTTTTTTATGACTTATTGCATTGATTTTTAATTGATATATGATTTTTATTGAGTGATTGTGATTTCAATTGATGGGTCATGCTTTCTTAAGTGTTTTGATGTCTCATGCTTTAGATATATAATCACTACTTTCAAAATCTACTTTCGGCAATAAATTAGAGTTAATTACTTGAGCTATGAATGTCTAGAATTATTAGTTGAACCACATGAATATAAGAATTGGTGGAATCCTGAGTCCTAGTACCTCTCGATATTTGTGACAACCTTGTGTATATATTTTAGTTTTAAGTCTGAAATCAAATCTTTACAAGTCTGAGTTGAACGAACTTTACTACCACTTTACTACAACTTTCAAAATCACATCAATTTTTGGCGCCGCCGACGCGGACTTGTATTTAGATTTGTTTTAGGTTTATTTTTATTATTTTTTTTGTTCTTTTTTACGCCTTTGGTATTATTCGATTCTTTTCAGATTTGGAGTGAAGCTACAAGGAAAGAAAAAGTGCTATAAAAGGAAAGCATCTTCCAAAGAAGGAAAGAAAAGAGGAATTCAAAAGGAGTGAAGAAGAAGATTTTGTATATAGCTATTTTGTTTTATTTTTAGAAACTGTAAATAGGGTTGTATTTTTGTAATTTTTCTTTTTATTTTTGGACTTTTTTTTTTTGGACTGGACATTATTTTTAAGACCCTAAGGAAGGGTTGAAATAAAATATAAATTGTTTGCAGGGAAGGACGACAGTTACGATACTGTCTCGGCCCCTCGAGTTCGTACACTGACATCGGAGTCGGTGGCCTGAGTCGACTTCAACGGTTCATCTCCCGTCCCCGTACGGAGGTAAGACTCTATCCACCCACGAATCCCCGTCGTTGGGTTTTATTTTGTGTGACAACTCACACCCCTGCAATAGAATGTCGAACTGGTATTACAATAGCCAATACAACGAATATCCGACTGAGTTTCAAAATGGACGTTACTACTTTGACCATAATGTGAATAGTGGTTGGGAACATCAGCCTTTTGAAGGTTATGGTCCATACCATGGTGAGCCTAATTACTATCCATACGCCCACCGGTCATACGAGAAAAATTCCTCTCGACTAGAGTCCACACGTAAGTTAGCTGAGTCAGCACAAAAGTTACTTGAGTCGACACGTAGTTCATTTGAGATGAATAACTTAGTTATGGACGAAAGCAATGCAACGTGTGAACCTTCTTTCCTTGATAAAATCAGGAAGTCATGTGAGTCGACTCAGAAAATGTTGTTAGAGGCCCAGGAAAGAACTGCTCAAGATAGTCTTAATTTCCAATATAGTGTTTCCAATAGTACCTTTGAAAATGAGGATAGTTATTTGCATAATCAAGATGACGAGGATAAAATTGGTAACACTACTTTTTTAGATGAGGTTCAACCATTTTCATGCTATTATGATGATTATGACGAGGATAGTGCTGATGAAGAATCTGAAATATGTAGGCATAGTGATCAGGAATTTGTTACTCCTATTGAGCTTTATAATGATAATATTATTTCTAGTTCAAATCCAAATAATTTTAATAATTATTCACCTATTCAAAAGGACGGGGATTTGACTAGAGATACTGTTTTAGATGATGTAAAATTTCCTTTTTACGAAGCCAATGATACTTTTGAGGAACGAGTTTATTCTGAGAATATTGTTTTAGAGTCTAACGATTTAGAAACATTAGTCTTAGACAAAGAAGATGAACTTGTAGAGATTTCAAATATGATGAGTGAGGATGCACCTTCCGATTATAACTTAGAAGAAGCAATTGACCATTTTCAGGATACCGATGATCTAGAAATTAGGGAAATTGTAGATAGTCTATCTAGAGACACCCAAAACTCTAAGTTTGGGGGTGATTATCATTCTCCCCGTGTTTTACCTTTAGCTCTTGTAGAGATCCCTCACTTGGGACTTGATATATGTGCCTCAACCATTGTGCCAGATTGCCTTCATACTAGTTCTCCAGAACCTAATAATGTCCAGGAAGAAGTTCAGTTGTTAGAAACCCATCCTATGGTTGATGTGGTTTATTCAGGCTATGATACCCGGATTGACTTTGTTTTCCCACCAAATATTTTTCAACCAATTATGGGAACGTATAAGTTTCATGTGTCAATTATTAAGTTTTGAGACTAAACCTAAGTACTTTAGGAGATTAGAATCGACACATTTTCCTAAAATTGACCACCACTTTCATCATGGTCAATTGTGTGAGTCAAACTTGATTGACTTTAAGGATCCGCAGTTATTTAGGTTATTATTATGTGCTTCTAAGTTTTTACTTGAGTTTTTCCAGACTCTAATACCTGAATCGGATCTTAGCTACGAGGAAATCCAACCCATGAAAATATTTTATTTGGACCCAGTTATAGAACCTGAACCTGAACCACAGCTAGATGTAGTTATCTTAAACAGGAAACTAGACAAGGGTGTGCTTTTATTGGCAGGTTGGAGATTCCTTTTATTTGTGATAGCTCTATTTGGTTTTGATGACCCATTATTTCAAGCTATTACTTTATGATTTTATAAGGTGACTAATCCTTTCTTAGTCTGGCTGAAGACTTTAAACTTAGCACTTCTTGGGAGGTAACCCAATACTCATGCGACACGTTAATATCTTTCCTTAACTCTTTTACTTCAAATGGTAACAGTTTCTCCTTGTTCATGCTTTTAATTTTATCTTTAGAACATTGAGGACAATGTTAGATTTAAGTTTGGGGGTATGGGAGAAACTTTTTAGTTGCAATAAATAAACTCCAGAGCCTAGAAATTTATGCTTATTAAGGATGACACTAACCAATCTAAGTGGATGGATGCATTTTGGTTGTAGGAGTTGAGGAACCAATCTGATTAGATGGAAACATCTAAAGAGTCTATTCATAAAAGCACAGAGCTCAGGTGTTAGAATTAAAGAAAAAACATGGTAGTTTCGCCATATCTCGTTGAATCCTTTTCACCTTCTGTTTTTATTTTTTTCCTTTAAATATGTTTCTAAGTGATTTGGTGGGGCTCACGATTCAAGTTGTTACCACTGCTAGGGTGAAATAGAGTGATTGAGATACCAAAAAAAAAAGTTGAAAAAAAAAAAGAAAAAAAAAAAGAAAAGAAAATTGAGACCAGACCATTAGACCAACCGAATAAATTCAATAAAGTCGACCACTGGTACCCTTGTATATGCTAGTTGTGTTGACCTAGAGTTAGGATTATCAACCACCGGTTCCCTTGTATTTGCCAGTTGTGTTGATATTAGTCGAATTTTATCTCACTCCATTAGGATAAGTTCATTTTGGCAGTGGCCTTCAGACAGATATGAGAAACACCATTCACCTAGTCAACATCAAAACCATTTATGTTTTTCTATATCCATCTCTTAATCTATTCATGTGATTGGTTGACTCCAGTTATGATGGTCAGAAACTATCTGAGTAGAGCTCTGTGACTTATATATGAATTTTAGTATGCTTGAGTGCAAACTCGTGTACAACAATTGGAATTTCGCATCAGGGTACTTCCTCCCAGAATCAATAAGTATGCCAACCAAGGAGATTCTTTAGTGCCTTCCAAGGTTCCGTGTAAATAGTTAGGGTCCAGGAGTATAAAGGTTTTGTGGGTATATCTCTTGTAAGCCCTCCCGAGACTATAACTCGGCCACTAGGGCCACCTAGGGGTTTAAAGGCTTGTTGCATACGCTAAATGCAACCGACAATGCCTACGACAGTGAGTTAGGATTTTATTTTGTAGATTTGATTTGCTCGGGACTAGCAAATAATAAGTTTGGGGGTATTTGATAGACGCATTTATGTGTCTATTTTCATCTCGATTTTTTATATTGTTAGTACCCATTTTTGTACTTATTATGGTGTTTTGTGTATTTGTAGGTATTTTTGAGAAATAAACATTTTTGGAAAAATCACTCGAAAAGTTACACCTTGAGGACACCTACTATTCGGACTCCCATTTTGGATAAGGGGTAACCTAATTACTAAGGGGCACCCCATTTCCATGCAGCTACTAAACACAGACCCGTAGACGATAAGGGGTAACCATCTTCTCTAATTCGAATTTCAGAAAAGGCAGGAAAATGCACTCTTCACTTCTGACGTATTTAGGGTTCAAGATTCCGAGGAGTTTTAACGAGATTCAATAACAGATTTTGGTTGGAATAGACTCATTAGGGTTAAACAGACTTGGTATGATCATTTGGATCGATTGAAGTTGGCTAGAACTTTATATTGAAACGAAACAGGGGAGGATGGTTTGTTCTCGGGATTGTGGATTTTCGAGAAGATTAGGTGGAGACTCAATCACTGAATTATGTTGGGATGGGTTAATTAATGCTAAATAGGACTTGTATAGGTCTCTACCTCGACTAGAACCGGCTAGATATCAATTGGAAGCAAAACAGGGGTTAGAGATATATTCGAACTTTGTGGATGGATTTTGGGTCGATATTATCGTGGATTCGGTCTTGGACATGGATTACTATGGGCTTGTTAGGATCGTACATGAATGGTGCACGTTTAGTTTCAAAGAAAAGGAAATATATCACAGAAACACAGAGTTGAACTATAACGGGTATTTTTGGTTTATGAAGGAAGTTACGTGGGAATGGGAAGAGAGGATATCCTCTACTATCCGCAACTATATCCTAGGAAAGATATTTGATAGCACAGGAAGCTAACAGAGGAAAGAAAGGGAGATATTCCCGTGACTTTGTGTGAACGAAAAGAGAGAAGATAATTCGAGTATTTCTCGATTTTATTGATTTGTTTTGGTATATATAGGGTGAGAAGACCTAAACAGAGGGTGTCGAGACTTTGGGGGACCGAACGGAGGTGATTGGGTAGCTGCATAAGGAGTTGCAGAGTCGAGTTCTTCACCAGCGAAGAAGAAGAAGAAAACCATAGAACAGCAAGCAAAGACAGTCGCATAAAGTGTTACCTTATCTTTCAAATTCATCATCATTGTAACAATTTTTGTAACAAGTATTTTGAAGTTCGCAATAGTCCTGTTATAGTTTTCTTCAGAATGATGGGTGTTGTAACAATTATATCTATTACAAAACCCGCTGCTTTGTACTTTTCCTCTCTTTTAATCAACTTTTGAGCTATGAACCGATATTTTGAGCAAGTGATTAATATGAGGAGCTAAACCCCATCACTGGGACGACGGAGGAAGCCATTCTTCACGCGTGTGGTAATTCTATTATTTCTTTTATGACTTATTGCATTGATTTTTAATTGATATATGATTTTTATTGAGTGATTGTGATTTCAATTGATGGGTCATGCTTTCTTAAGTGTTTTGATGTCTCATGCTTTAGATATATAATCACTACTTTCGGCAATAAATTAGAGTCAATTACTTGAGCTATGAATGTATAGAATTATTAGTTGAACCACATGAATATAAGAATTGGTGGAATCCTGAGTCCTAGTACCTCTCGATATTTGTGACAACCTTGTGTATATATTTTAGTTTTAAGTCTGAAATCAAATCTTTACAAGTCTGAGTTGAACGAACTTTACTACCACTTTACTACAACTTTCAAAATCACATCAGTTATAGAACCAAGATAAGGCCGATCCTTTCAAACTTGAAGGGAAGTATCTGCAGAGAATTGCATCATCTTGGTCCCATCGTGCTAGCATGCTTTTGTCATACCGAAGATGAGCTGCAGGATCGCTGGATCCATCGTAACACTCAAACGCTGTGATGGAAAACTTATGAGGAATGAGAGCTCTGGTAAGATGTGGTACCAACGGGGTGGTATTAGCTTCTTTCATCACATCTTCTAGCCTTCCTCCCCCTTGTCTTGCTTTTAGTTGCTTGATTTACGCCATCATTTCAGCACGTAGGTCCTCCATTGCACGCTGGTGATCTTCTTGGACTACTGATCGCCCTGCTCTTTGGTTCTCGTTGTCATAGTAGTCTGAAGTCTCTAGCACGTAATCTGGGTCAGATGATTTATTCCCTCTGGTTTCTCCACGGTTCAATGGCTCAGGATTTGTAACGACGATCCTTTGGTCATGGTTCGGTTCTGGTGCTTTAGAATTTGCTTCATCGTGCTGATGCACTGCTCTGATACTTTGGGCAATCTTGTCCTTCAGCTCCTGATTTTCTCGAGCAAATAATGCCACATCTTCTGCATATGTATTCTGGTTCTTCTTTAATTCTTCGAGATCGGCTATCAGCTGGAGGGAATGATTCGATCCTTGGTTCGGAGTTTCGATCTGTCCTTGCCCCCCGATGGCCATAGTGTGATCTTCATCAACTGTTTGGATTAAGGGATGCGGTGGGTCGGAATTCAGCAGCTGTATTTCTGCGTGCTGGGGCGTCAGTTGTGCAGTTGGCATAGTCTGGTTCTGATCGTTCGTTGGCGGCATCCCTAGGGTTGGCTGCTGCATCGTTGATTATGCAAATCCTTCTCGTTGTTGGTGAGTATGGAAAGATGCGGCGGCCTTTGCTGCTTCCGCTTTGGCTGCCATCGCTTTGAGTGTTGCGGCTGCTGCAACGTTGGCATCTAGGGGTGAGGTGATTTATGATGTATCTGACTTCTGGTTTGGCACCTTCGTCTTATCACCCTTTTGCTTACTACGTGTCATAACTGGTGTATCCTCGGTGTTTCTTTGGATGATTCCTTGGTTTTTCCTACATCCTTCGTTTTTTCCATCTTCGATCCATTTGCCTGCACAGGTAAAGTTAATCCAATATCCATGTGGGTCTCTGTTAGTAAAGTTAATCCAAATGTGAAGGCCGTGGGCATAACTTCATTAAAAATCTTTAGAGGGATCGTGAAAAGAGAAAAGTTTGACAGGGCAGATCCAATAATCATAAACGTAGATCTATTCGCAGATCTGAAAAACTGTATATCGATTGGCTTTAAGTATGAAAAATATGGAAAATTCTAAGGACGCAGATCTCTAAGTTTTGAACATGGAATGTACGCAACGTTCTAAGGAAAGCATAGACCCATAAGTTTTGAATTCGGGAAACATCAAAAACTCTAAAAAATACGTAAATCTGTGAGTTTTGAGCTTGGAAAACAAGGATAGCTTCTAGGCAAAATTTATTTAAAACATGAAAAAACCAGTATAAGTCTATAAGTTTATTTGAATCCGGAGACAATAAATTTTAATCTCATGAAGAAAATCGCTTTTGAAAGAAAGATTTTGATTGTCGGCTTAAATCCGAACACTATCATTTAGAGAATAGCACGAGGAGCCAAAAAATAGGTAAAATCACAGGATAAGATAAATCTTTTACCGGGACAGAGTCCCTGTTTCTAGCGCCAGATTATGAACACATAAATAACGATGGCATCCACATGTTCACAAACAACATTCACATGCATTCACACACAGATGAGGGAAATAAATTATAAGTAAAGTTAAACTGAAACGATGACTCATCGACTAAGAGTATTCGGGCTCGTCCTTGTTTAGTCAGGGAAAAGCAACTTAGTCGCTTTCCCGATCGTGATGTATAATAGATCAAACATAACAAATAAAGCAGAAGATATAGTGCTGAATATAAATGAGACAGTGATTTACGTGGTTCAACACTAAGGCCTACATCCACGGGGGTAGTTGTTTCACTATGCTTTAATGGGATTACAAAGATAGTCGAATGACTTTGGAGTGAATAAAGAAGCTAGACGAAGATAAATCTATCACTTACTCTTGCTAATTCTCTCTCCTGCTCCTATTTCTCACTCTAACTTAGAATTGGTCGACCCCTATTCTCTTAGTGGAGAGGGGTATTTATAGGGATAAAAAATGGGGTCCACTATAAGAGACAACTGCAACCTTATCCTCTTGATCTTTGTGCTGATCCCGCTGGTATCTTCGTTATTAACCGATGGCTCCAACGGTCATATATGGTAACGATGGTTCACCTCTTCTCTCCTCCACAGGTTGATTGACACGTACTCCATGTATAGAGTGTTTAATGCGGGTGGTAGAACTGCATGCATGCGCCAGACAGCTGTCTGCGGCCCCTGTCACATACGTGTCAGTGGGATTAATCTTATCCGTTGATTTCGGGTCCTCCTCGAGATGGAGTAAAGCATATCTTAAGGTGCTCTTCAGTACTTCTCAGTGACTCGATGCTTCAGTGCCCCCAGGCTACTGGCCGTTGGATCCGATGATGAATGAAGATAGATGACGCGTGCCCCTTGGGTGTTGAGATGTGTCATCGTGTCTTGATGTCTCAGGCTGTGCGTCTTCCACGTGTAATTCTTCCGACACGTGGAGAATGATGAATTATGTGTATACACCTCTTTTATAAGCAAGCTGCTCTGTTTGCGTTTATAGTTACTGATCCTTAAGTAATGCTAGTCAAAATACATTGTGAAACCTAATTTTTATTTCAACCTTCTAGTTTTGGGTAAGCATATTTTCTTGCCTTATCTTCATTTTGTGTAGTATGTATACTCACTTATAAATGCTCGGGTTCTTCTATTTATGATGTTAACTGCTTTTAGGTATTACTAGTTGTTTGGTAATGTATTTGCGTTATCTAAATATGGTTACTAGTGATAAATTTCAAAGTTTTAAGAATATTGCTGAGATGATCAGTTCAGTTTTGGGAACGGACAAGCCATAAATGGTGGTGAACGAGAAGCACCAAATTTGACAAAGCCTCGTTCTAGCTTGAGCTTCACCCTAAATCGGGCGCTTATGGGGTGACTCAAAAGCCATTTCTACGCCACCTGCTAAGGTTATGACTAGGCTCATCTTGGTCATGGAATGGCGAAAACTCATCAGAAATCCAAACACTTGCTCAAGTCTCATTGGTCTTACCTGGTCTCTAGTTTCTCTTAGGTATAAGCACATCACTTGATCAATATAGAATATACCATTTCAATTCTAGTTTCTCTTAGAATATACTTTGTTTATTTGTAAGAGTCGTGCTATGACACGGACGCGTGCATAACAATGAAAAAACGGACGCACTTCAAAGTCAAAACCAAGTAGCTTTTGTTTTCCGTCAATGAACTGATTACCTTGGGGTTTGATCGATGACAAAGCTTCTACTCATTTGTAGTTGTTCAATTTTGAACTGAGTATCTATCTACTTATTGATTATGAGAGTTGATTGTTATTTTACAGGTTGGGGTGTGACTTCAGTTCTTGATATGATTGCATGGACGTTAGAGAAAGTTCCTACTACACCTGATATAGGTAGATCAATGCCAGCTCTTTTCTGCACGGTGCACAGAAACAGATGATAAGCATAATGGTAGTAAAACGAATAAGGGTATATGGGTCATCTCAGTTGACCATAAAATGTCCACCTGTCAGTTGACAAGGTTTTTAAGTGTTTGAAAAATAGAGAGTGCGAATGCACACTCTTTAGAGGAGTGTGAACAGATTTGGACTCGAAAATAGATAAGATAGTAGTTTTGTTCAACTACAAGTCTCCAACATGTTAACTTTATGATTTACCAGATGCTGGAATAATTACACGTATAAAAAGAAACCTATCTTATTTCAGATTATTCGTAATATGTAAACCCCAAGATGCACTAACCCGATTCTCAAATCGTTCGTTTTATTTTCTAAGATGGCAAATCATGAGAAGAAAGAGGAAGTTAAAGATACTGCAACCAGGAAATTTAAGCATTTCGATATCATCTCTCAAATTGATGCTAATCATCAAGATCTTATTAGTGATCATTGTTTGTACCCAAAAAATAGGGTGCATGTGCTAAGCGCACGATGTGTTCCGTTATCAAAACTGGCTTATTAAAGAAGCCCAGCTGGGTTATCAAGGTAACCCAGTGGTTTATTAAGGAAACCAAAAATGGCTTATTAAAGAAGCCCGGCTGGGTTATCAAGGTAACCCAGTGGTTTATTAAGGAAACCAAAAATGAATTATTAAAGAAGCCCGGCTGGGTTATCAAGGTAACCCAGTGGTTTATTAAGGAAACCAAAAATGGATTATTAAAGAAGCCCGGCTGGTTATCAAGGTAACCCAGTGGTTTATTAAGAAACCAAAATTGGCTTATTAAAGATGCCCGGCTGGGTTATCAAGGTAACTTTAGGATCAGAATATCGCGACATCAATACTTCGCGAGATCAATAAACGACAGCATTGCGAAAGTGTCGCAAATGAGTAATATAAATGACGCAATGAATGACGACAACTAAAACACGAGAAAGATGTGAAGACCTAGCGAGATTTAGGAGAGTTGCGAGATTATATATTTGTACACTTGCGATATTTCGCAAGTCATTCCCGAAAATAAAGGACAGCTTAGTTGTCATCCATTGTGTAATACCCTATATAAGGATTCGAAGCTGGTCTGTTGAAGAGAGATCTTTTTCGAGTGTTAGGCAAGTCATTAAGAGAGAGAAAGTTTGTAGTGATTGTAATTTCTTTAGCTCTTTTCCATTTTATCTTGTAAACATTCAAGGAATTAATCAATAAAAATCATAGTTGTTCATCTTCAATGGCTTAATTGTGTGGATTCTTGTGAGGGGTGTAGTGTAGGATTTCCTGCAACTACATATTGGCGCTAGAAACAGGGAGAGAGTAATGATTGACATTGTGATTTGAAAGAATTTGGAGTAGTAGAGAAGGAATTTCATATAATTTTCAACAGTTTACTAAAATTAAGAAATGGTTAGAAGAAGAAATGCATCCGAGCAACCAACAACCAAGTTAGAAGGAGTAGGAGACTTGGCCGGAGAAGGGAGAAATGAAATGGGGGAATCCTCAAGAATGAACATAAGGAATAAGGAAGAAAATCAAATTCAATCACCAATTCAACCAGTAGCGAATAGAACTGTGGATTATGATAGAGTAAGCGTGCATATTTGGAGATCAGATTCTGTGACGAAAGGGGAGAAGAAAAACAATTGGTAAACAATGGACAAGAGGAGAGAGACCGAGAAGGGATTGGAGAAATAATTCATGGAAATGAAGAGATTGCAGAATTAGAGGCGTTGAGACAAACAATACATGAAGAAAGACGATTAGAGGCAGAGGAACGTGCAAATTTGACAAGACAAAATCATGAATTGAGGATGGAAAACATGAGATTACAAAACAGAAGGTCGAGAAGCACTACAAGGTCAATCTCAAGATCGCTTAGAGAGGAAAGAAGGAGAATTTTACCTACGTAAAATGCTGATGAAGAAAACCAAGAAGAAGCGTAAAATCCAGGCATAGAACATTGCGAGAGAAGAGAAAATGATGGAAGATCGTTATATCCCACGTCCCGAGACTCTTCAAAATAGGCGTAATGATGGAAATCAAGGAAATAGGGCAGCGTCGGGGCGAATAATCCATTTGATGAAGAAAATCCAGAAGAAGGAAGAAGGATATTGCATGGGAGAGAAGCACGGAGGAAGCAAAAAGAGATTGAAGATGAAATTGAAAGACACTATGTTTAACAAGCACGTCTAGCCTGCGAGAGAGAAAGATTGAGAGCAGAAATGGAAGAACATGAGTTAGAAGAGGCAATTCGGCAGAATAATCATGATAATCGAGAAAGAAGGCGAGAACAAAATCGCAACAATGGTAATATCAATGAAGAATATGAAAGAGTACAAAGGAGAACCGATAGGCAACAAAGAAGAGAAATTGATAGATATAACGGTGTGCGAATTCGTGAAAGAAATGAAGGAGAAGATCGCAGAGAAAGACGAAAAGAGAATGATGAACAAGAAAGTCAAAGTAGACATGAACGCAGGAGAAGAGAAGCGAAACTAAAAAGACCAATGGATTCCAATTCTGATGTAAATGAACAAATTTTGAGAGAATTGGCGAAATGAGAGGAATGATGAATGTAAGAAAAGGGAGGAGGAAAGAGACAGTTGGATGAAGCCATAGAAGAAGTCGCGAAACTCCGTTCACACAAGAGATACAATTAGGAGGAATACCACCAAAGTGCAACTTACCTACATTAACCAAAGATTTTCGATGGAACAACTTGTGCGATACAAGATATCAAAGCTTATATGAGATGTATGTTACAATGGGAGAATCATGATGCTATATTGTGCAAATATTTTGCATCAAGTTTGACAGGAGAAGCTTTGAAATGGTTTGAAGGACTACCGAAGAATACAATAACATCTTTCAATCACTTGCAGGCTATATTTTTAGGGGCATACATAAGTAATAATTCCTCGCGACCTGGCATTGAAGATGTATTTGGGTTAAAACAAAGGGTTGGTGAAAGTTTGAAGCATCTAACTATGAGATGGAAGACAATGTGTAGCGAAATGGCTGGTCATGTGGAGGAGAGATATCTCATCTTATCATTCATTAATGCTATGTTCGTTCGACAAATCTGTTATATATTCAAATTTTTAGAGTCAAAAATACAATCACAATGACTCGAGTTGCGAGAGCTTCAGGAGGAGTATATTACTTTAGAGGAAAAGCAAAATGAGATGGAATCATACCCCCTGTCGCGAATACAAGTTCGGGAGCTGCGAATGCAAGTTTGTTACCCAAATTGATAAACACTGTATGGCGAGTACCTCGCAAGGTCAACAAGGAATGATGATACCGGATGATGGTCGCAAAAAGTTGGTAGCCATGGGAAGTCGCGATTAGGAAGAATTTGAAAGAGAAAGAAATTTCTACAACCGTATGCGGAAATAATAAAATTCAAAGACTTGATCACCCGCAAGAAACCTATGGAGGTCGAGGCATAATTATCATAGAGGGCAGGCACGAGGTCATAGGGTAGTATTGGAAGAAATCAAGATGCCCCCACCGAACGCTAGTGTAGAGAAAATATGAGAAGCTATAATCTTGATGGAAAACATACCGCACCATGGAACATGGGGAATGAACCGCCTCCACCGAAGAAGTCATGAATTCTGTTCCTATCACCATTTTCATGGACACCTAATGAATGATTGCAGGAATATAAAAAGAATCATCCTCAAAATGATAGACCAAGGGAAGCTAAATCATTTCTTAAAATGTGAAGAGAAGACTCAAACATTACCAACACCTCCAGAAATTCACAGAGTAAATACAACAAAAGGGAAAGAAACGTTTGTAGTAGAAGTTGGAGCGAAGGCCAAAAACTTGTTCTCAAGAACTCTATCGTACATTCGTGCAGTGACAATTGAAGATTTTCATGATAGTGTTCTCAGTAGGGTTTTCGCAAGAGATGCTGACAATAGAGAAGTAATGAACATCGCGAAGACATCGCCACTAAAAGAATGGAAAACACAGATTATTTCTTTTACCGCAGAAGAGGTACCTGAGGGTGGCGAGATGCATGACAGTCCATTAGTGGTAAGATTGGAGATTAACCCAAAACATGTTGATGATGAAGATGATGGGGCACGAAATTCATGGGCAATAAATAGAATCTTAATTGATACTGGAAGCTCTGTAAACATCCTTTTTTACCACACTTACAAGACTATGGGAGGGAAAGACGAAGATTTGATACCTTCGACCTATAAGATTTATGGTTTTAATGGTACTGCCAATAAGCCTAAAGGAGAAACTCGTATGTGAATACCACTGAAAGGATTATCAACTGAAATCTTGTTTTGCATAGTTGATAGACACATTTTTGTGTCTAATTTGTCTCGATTCTATATATTGATAGTGCTCATTTTTGTACTTATTATGGTGTTTTATGTGTGTGTAGGTATTTTTGGCCAACAAACATTTTTGGAAAAATCGCTCGAAAAGTTGCTCCTGAGGACACCTACTATTCGGACCCTCAATACGGATAAGGGGTACCCAAATTACTAAGGGGCACCCCCAGGACACCCCAAGGCAGATACTAAAGGCACCCCTACTCGGATAGGGGCACCTCATCTTCAAGAGTTCAAAAAATCGAAAAGGCGGAAAAATGGCAGCAGCGAGAACGGAGATGGAGTTGGATTTTTCAAATGTTTTAGAGAGATTCAATCGTGGGATTTTGGTGGATCGGACTGTTAGAGCCTAACGTGGCTTCGTACAAGAGTTTGGATCAACTAACTTGGGCTGCATGATCGTGTTGGAGCGAAACAGGAGAAGAAAAAAAAGTACGGGTTTCGGTTGAGATAAGTTTGGAAGTTACGTGTGGAGATGGCTAGGATATCTTAGTGAGATTCGTTTATCTTAGGAAGATTAGAAGAGCCACGACGCGTTAAAAAGAGAAGGAAAACAAGATAATCGACGATACTTCCGGTGAAAGAAAAACGAGAAAATAAAGGAATTTCTCGAGATATTTGGTCGCTCTTGTGTATATAAAGGCTAGGGAGAAGTTACGAGAGGGTGACGAACACTTTGGGAAGGTTTAGAAGAGAACAGAGGTGAAATCACGAGTTGAACATCTTCTCGCTGCTTGCAAAAACTAAGAACACGAAGAACAATAGACCATCAACAACAATGTTTTGGGGTCGTAGATTCATCGACAACTCAACAAAGGCATAAGTCTCTGTCTCCGTAACGGTCCATTGTAACAGACTTGTTTGTAACGCCATTACAGCGTTGCAAACAGTCTGCTTTATTGTTTTTTCATCCTTTTAATCAACTTTTGAGCTATGAACCGATATTTTGAGCAAGTGATTAATATGAGGAGCTAAACCCCTTTGCTTTGAGGCGACGGAGGAAGCTATTTTTTCCAACAAATATGTGGTAATATTTATTTAATTAATTTCTGCAATTCTTTTTATGATTATTTGCATTGAATCGAAATTGAAATAAAGATTTTTGCTAACTCTTTGTATTTTCACTTGATGGTGCATGCTTAGCTTAGGGCTCTTGATGTTCCATGCTTGAGATTAACAACCAAAGATTTCGAAAATCTACTATTGGCAATATTTAAGAATCAATTGAACGTGTGAATTGCATGATAATTATTAATATTGAATCACATAAAAATTGGAAAATAGTGGAATCCTGAGTCTCAGTGCTTTCTAAAATCCTGATACAACCTTCTTTGAGTTTTCTAGTTATATTTGAGTCTAAAAATCCTTCACAAGTCTGAGAGGAACGACATCTTTATTACCACTTTACTACAACTTGTTAATATCACATCAATTTTTGGCGCCGCCGTTGCCGGGGACTTGTTTTTAGGGTTTTAGATTTGTTTTTCTTTTTATTTTTTTAGTTTTTTTTATTCTTTTGTTCTATTTTACGTTTTCTTGGGTATTTGTCTTGTGGTTACAGGTTTTGGATCTCGGATCGAAAAGTTTGGATCTCGGATCGAAAAGAAAGCTGAGCCAAAGATTTGGTGAATAATTAAAGACTTGGAGTCAAAGACAAAGTGAAAAGAAACGAAGAAGAGACAAAGAATTTTATTTTTATTTTTATTTATTTTTAGGGTTTTCGGAAAACTGTATTAGGGTTTATAATTATTTTTGTAATTTTTATTTTTATTTTTGGACTTTTTGGACATTTTGGGACTTTGACATTATTTTTTAAACCCTACGGAAGGGTAGTCTTAAATATAAACCTGTTTGCGAGAGAAGGAGGACAATTACGATATTGTCTCTCGCACCTTGGGTTCGTACACCGACATAGGAGTCGGTGGCCTGAGTCGACTACAACCGATTCATCCCCGTCCGGAACGGGAGGTAAGATTCGAACACTCGCGAATCCCCCGTCGCGAGTTACCGGATTCCTTCGTTTGCATATATGCTGAGGACTTGAATACGGTTGCTTTAATTTTCTAGTAAAGGGCAAGGCCTGGCCATACAAGATAAGGGTTCGGATTTCATCACCGTTCTCTTCTTGCCCGCCTTAGGAACACGTAACCTACGCGAACCTAAGCCTTAAAATTTTGACTAGAACAAGACCGATAGGGTAACGAGCTTAATAGGAAAGTCATTCGAAAATATTGGTTACTCTTTTAAGCATACTTGAAGTTCATGAAGGTTTCGTGAGTTGAATGCGTGATCGCGCCACATTGTAATTCCGGTGAGGCCTTGGGTATCAAAGCTCCACCGAGCTTCCTCGCCTCTATTCAACTTACTTTGACTGGATTGATTCCAGAGGGGTTTGCTTAAATTGTAACGAATTCCTTTTCGAAGGATTAGAAGCTGGTCTAGAAACAATCTAAGTGGAGCCATCATGCTTTTTGTTTGCTAGAAATCTCTAGGTTTGCTTTGGTTGAGTCAGCCTTGATTTGTGATTGCATAGAATCCCCTTCCTTATTCTTTTGCATGCCTGAACGTAAAAGAGACGCGCTAGGTAGATTTGTAAAAGAGAAACCTAGTAGTTCTAAGCGTCTCGATTACCTTAATTTAGAAAGTCCGATTTTTGAAGAGTCCGGTTTTGAACGTCCGTTTGAGGAGACAATCCCTAATATTCCGATAGTGCCAGAAATGGCAACTTTGAAAGCTTTGTTGAACCCGACTAGGACTACTCGTCCCTCGTGTATCAAAGTTAGTCAAACGGAAGCAAATTATGAACTTAAACCCGGACTTTACAGCTGCTCCCAATCTTCTTAGGGAAAGAAAATGAAAACCCCTATTTCCATCTTAGGGATTTTGAAGAAATTTGTAGTACCCTAAAAATTAGAGATCTTGATGATGATGCTCAAACTTAGGTTATTCCCTTTTTCCTCGAAAGATAAAGCCAAATCGTGGCTATAGTTTGGCTTCCGGTCAATCGAAACATATGAACAACTTACATCTGCCTTTTTGAACAAGTTTTTCCCTAGGCACAAAACATCGTCTATTAGGACGCAAATCGCACGTTTTCTCAACAGGAGGGAGAATCTTTGTATAGGTATTTGGAAAGGTTCAATGATCTATTAGCCCAATGTCCTCATCATGGTTTAGAAAAGGTTAGGTTAGTTCGTATCCTTTATGAGGGTTTAGATTATTCCACCACGACCACAAGAGAGTCTATGTGTACAGTGGATTTGAAAACCAAACAGTTGATGTGTCGATGACATTTTTGAATGAAATCGCCGAAAAGACCGAACAATGGGAAAATAGTAGGGTACCCCTAAAACAATTCTTCTAGGTAGAGGAAACGTTAATAGGGTAGAAGGAGGCTATGAATCGATGCAAAATTGCAGAATAGCTAAAAGGTTAGAAGCTATAGAATTGGGTCACACTAGTGGTAGAGTGAGCCTTTTTGGGAAGGCTGAATAATGAAGAGCAAGCCAATGCTCTATATAATAACACTAGATTCGACAACCTTCGGAAATTTGACCCATATTCAGAGACCTATAATCCTGCTTGAAAAACCATCCGAACCTTTCGTGGTCTAAGGGACAGTCAAGGTCACTTAGTAATTCAATGTTCCCCAGGTTTTGGTTATAATAAGAACTCTCCAGACAAGCTCAGTTTCTAACCCTTCAGAGAATAAAATGTCTAGCTTAGAGGAATCTCTTAGTATATTAAGAAAGAGTCAAGATATGTTAGCACAGAGCTGGAAATGTTAATAAAGAGCCAAGTTAGTTTTGAACAGAAAACCAAGCAGAATTTTCAAAATAATGCCGGACTCTTGCTAAGTTAGAACTTCAAATAGGTCAAATAGCTAAGACTTTAAGTGAAAGAGATAACGGAAGGTTCCTAGTCAAAATAATCCCAACCCTAGAGGAGTTCATGAAGTAGGTGAAAAACCATCTCATCGGTTGAATTCAATTAGAACCCTTAGGAGTGGTAGAGTAGTAGACAATCAGGTAACCATGCCCGATAGTGAGCATATTGTAGTACACCCCCTCGACCATCCATAGTCGAGGGACCGATAAAATCTCCCGATGATGACAATTCGGTTCCCGAGAGGCCCTATTTTATGCCTAGAGCCCCATTTCCACAAATATTAGTACCAACAAAGAGTGAATCCAACTTTAATGACATAATGGAGGTTTTTAAGAAAGTTACCATAAACCTTCCATTACTAGAAGCAATTAGGCAACTTCCGCTTATGCCAAATTCCTTAAAGATATGTGTACGCGAAAGCGAAGCTTTAGTGTCCCTAAAAAGCCTTTTTAGCTAGTCATGTAAGTTCAATCATTCAGAACAACACAACTTCTAAGTATAAAGACCCGGTGCCCCTACCATTTCTTGCACGATAGGAAAACACAGGTAGAGAAAGCTTTACTTGACTTAGGAGCTAGTGTGAACTTACTCCGTTCCATGTGTACTTACAACTAGGACTTGGTGAATTGAAACCTACCAAGATAACACTGCAAGTTAGGTGATAGGTCTGTTAAAATTCCTCGTGGTGTGATAGAGGATGTTCTTATTGAGGTCGACAAGTTTATTTATCCCGTGGATTTCGTAGTCCTAGATACACAACCCGTCCCGACCCACCAGAATCAAATACCTGTAATTTTAGGTCGCCCATTTTAGCCACGTCTAATGTCATATCAACCGTAGGACGGACTTATGAACTTATCCTTTGGTAATATGACCACCGAACTAAATGTCTTTAATGTTACTAGACAACCTTCGATGATTTAGAGGAAGTGAATATGATTAGCACTTTAGTTCATGATCTAGTTCTGAGATAATTGGGACGACACTTCATTGGATGAATTTGATAAGACAATTCTCTTAGGTCGGATAGATGACCAGACTTTGGACCTAGAAGAAGCTCTCGAACATTTTAAGGACTCGACAGACCAGAAATTCAGGCAATAATGTTAGGTCTTTTGAGAGTAACGATGACCCTAAGTTTGGGGGTAGAGAACTAGAAGAAGCTTTTGAGTCTTTTAAATACCCGAGGATCCTAAATTCAAGCAATAGTTAGAGGTTTATCTCGAGAATACCGATTACCCTAAGTTTGGGGGGGTAGTGATGGTCAAATATCCATAGTAGAAATCCCTAACTTGGGAATCGAGCCTAGTATACATGAGATATTTCCCCGAGTCTCTTTCACTCCTCAACCCGACCCTCCCCGACACTGTCCAAGAGGAAATCCAAAGAACTAGAAACCCATAGTTCGAAAAAATCTGCTTGTCAAGACACTCATATGAAGCCCAAGTGGGCACCACAGAAAAACCCAGTTGTCTTGCAGAAACCTTGGATGAGGATGTGCTCTGTCTGCTCATTTTTCTCGATTTGGTGCATTGTCTCATTTTAGTGGCGATTATTTGGTTTTGATGATCCACAAGCTGTTTCGACTATTGATATACGATTTGAAAGGGTAATTAGCCATATTATGGGTACGTAATGTCCGGGCTCAAGACTTTAAACTTAGCACTTCTTGGGAGGTAACCCAACATCCATGCGACACACGGTAATATCTTTCCTTAACTCTTTTACTTCAAATGGTAACAGTTTCTTCTTGTTCATGCTTTTAATTTTATCTTTAGAACATTGAGGAAAATGTTAGATTTAAGTTTGGGGGTATGGGAGAAACATTTTTGCATTATTAAACTCCAGAGCCTAGAAATTTATGCTTACTAAGGATGGCACTAACCAATCTAAGTGGATGGAAGCATTTTGGTTGTAGGAGTTGAGGAACCAATCTGATTAGATGGCAACATCTAAAGAGTCTATTCATAAAAGCACAGAGCTCTGTGTGTTAGAAATAACATGATAGTTTCACCATATCTCGTTGAGTCCTTTTCACTTCTGTTTTTATTTTTATTTTGTTTTTAAACTATGTTTCTCTAAGTGATTTGGTGGGGCCCACGAATCAAGTTGTTACCGATGCTAGGGTGAATTAGAGTGATTGAGATAAAAAAAAAAATAAAAAAAAAAAAGACTAGACCAATTAGACCAAATGGAATAAAATTAACACTTGGGAATAGCAATATGTGTGTGTTTTCCGTCTCCGTCGCCTAAACAAGCGTGGAATGCAGGATCCACGGAACTATCATGTAATCTGCTGACAAGAAGCATGCGCTTGGATCCAAAAGATCTAATCATGCAGTTAAAAAAAAAAATAATAATAATAATAATAATAATAATAAAAAAATAATGTTCAGTGAATAAATCGACCGCTGGTTCCCTTGTATATGCCAGACGTGTTGATCTAGAATTAGGATTGTCGCCACTGGTTCCCTTGATATGCCAACTGTGTTGATATTAGTCGACCCGAAGATCTCGATTCATTAGGATAGGTTCATTTTGGCGGAGGCCTTGGACAAATATGGGAAACATCGATCACTTAGTAAACATCAAAACCATCTATGTTTTTCTCTATATCCATCTTCTTGATCTATCCATGTGATTAGTTTTGACTCCGGATATTGATGTCCATAGTGCGACTATCTGAGTAGAGCTCTGTGACTTATATATGAATTTTAGTATGCTTGAGTGCAAACTCGTGTACAGCAATTGGAATTTCGCATTAGGGTACTTCCTCCTGTAGTCAATAAGTATGCCAACCAAGGAGATTCTTTAGTGCCTTCCAAGGTTCTGCGTAGATAGTTAGGATCTGGAGTATAAAGGTTTTGTGGGTACACCTCACGGTAAACCTCCCGAGACTATAACTCGCCCACTAGGGCCACCTAGGGGTTTAAAGGCTTATTGCATACGCTAAATGCAATCGACGATGCCTGCGATGTTTGAGTTAGGATTTTATTTTTGTTTTATTTTTGCTCGAGGACTAGCAAATAATAGGTTTGGGGTATTTGATAGACACATTTTTGTGTCTAATTTGTCTCGATTCTATATATTGATAGTGCTCATTTTTGTACTTATTATGGTGTTTTATGTGTGTGTAGGTATTTTTGGCCAACAAACATTTTTGGAAAAATCGGCTCGAAAAGTTGCTCCCGGAGGACACCTACTATTCGGACCCTCAATACGGATAAGGGGTACCCAAATTACTAAGGGGCACCCCCAGGACACCCCCAAGGCAGATACTAAAGGCACCCCTACTCTGGATAGGGGCACCTCATCTTCAAGAGTTCAAAAAATCAGAAAAGGCGGGAAAAATGGCAGCAGCGAGAACGGAGATGGAGTTGGATTTTTCAAATGTTTTAGAGATTCAATCGTGGGATTTTGGTGGACTGGACTGTTAGAGCCTAACAGGCTTCGTACAAGAGTTTGGATCAACTAACTTGGGCCGTATGATCGTGTTGGAGCGAAACAGGGAGAAGAAAAAAGTACGGGTTTCGGTTGAGATAAGTTTGGAAGTTACGTGTGGAGATGGCTAGGATATCTTAGTGAGATTCGTTTCTATCTTAGAAGATTCTCAAGAGCCACAGACGCGTTAAAAAGAGAAGGAAAACAAGATAATCGACGATACTTCCGGTGAAAGAAAAAAACGAGAAAATAAAGGAATTTCTCGAGATATTTGGTCGCTTCTGTGTATATAAAGGCTAGGGAGAAGTTACAGAGGGGTTACGAACACTTTGGGGAGGTTTAGAATAGAACGGAGAGGCTGAAATCACGAGTTGAACATCTTCTCTGCTTGCAAAAAACTAAGAACACGAAGAACAATAGACCATCAACAACGGTCGTTTTTGGGGTCGTAGATTCATCGACAACTCAACAAAGTGCATAAGTCCTGTCTCTCGTAACGGTCCATTGTAACGACTTGTTTGTAACGCCATTCAAGCGTTGCAAAATGGGTCGTTTTATTGTTTTTTTCATCCTTTTAATCAACTTTTGAGCTATGAACCGATATTTTGAGCAAGTGATTAATATGAGGAGCTAAACCCCTTTGCTTTGAGGCGACGGAGGAAGCTATTTTTTCCAACAAATATGTGGTAATATTTATTTAATTAATTTCTGCAATTCTTTTTATGATTATTTGCATTGAATCGAAATTGAAATAAAGATTTTTGCTAACTCTTTGTATTTTCACTTGATGGTGCATGCTTAGCTTAGGGCTTTTGATGTTCCATGCTTTAGATATACAATCATTACTTTCAAAATCTACTATTGGCAATATTTAAGAATCAATTGAACGTGTGAATTGCATGATAATTATTAATATTGAATCACATAAAAATTGGAAAATAGTGGAATCCTGAGTCTCAGTGCTTTCTAAAATCCTGATACAACCTTCTTTGAGTTTTCTAGTTATATTTGAGTCTAAAAATCCTTCACAAGTCTGAGAGGAACGACATCTTTATTACCACTTTACTACAACTTGTTAATATCACATCAATAGTCGATGTGGAATCCACCTATAATGCATTAATTGGGCGACCTTGGTTACATGAGATCTTGGGTGTAGCATCGACTTACCACCAGTGTATCAAATTTCCTCATCCCAGTGGTGTTGGAGTTATAAAAGGAGATTGGGATGAGGGACAAAAGTGCTATGAAGTTGATGTAGAATCTTGCGAGGAAAGGGCTGCTCAAAAGAAGAACTGGAAACAGAACATTAAAGAAGCACAAAGAAGAGACAGACTGATGGTGGACGCAATAGAAGTGAGAGATGAAGATACATTGCGAAACCAATATCTGAAGACAGTTGGAAATTGTGATGGTTTCACAAAAGGGAAGGAAATATCAGGAAATTTAAATGAAGAAGCAGAGAGCAACATAAGTAAGAAGTGTAAGAAATGAATAATTGACTTTAGATTTGTGTAAAAAAAAAAAAAAAAAAAAATTGAAGAAAAAAGACATGTCAAAAGTACAAAGAATATGACGATTGAAGAAGGAATACGCGAAAGTCTCGCGAGATAGAATATATGAAAATCTGGCTAAATGAGTAGAGCGAGATCGCAGAAAACGAAGCAAGACTATGCGATAATTTCGCAAAGATAATGAGAAGAAATAATCAAAAATCAATGAATGATTGAAAGAATTGACAGAAATGAAAGAATGAGTGAATAGGACGAACCTTTATGGCGTACTGATAAGTGCCAAATATTGCATATTTCTACACCTTGTTATTGCATTTAACTCATCTTTTGTGCTTTAAAATCATATATTATCCCAAATTCTGTATTTTCTTTGTTTTCAAGAATAAATACTTGTACTAATTAATTTTGTATTTTTAGGTAGTAAATAAAGCTTTGATGAATTGAGGAGCCAAAAGAGCAGAAAGTTAGAGACTAGCGACTATGGAAGAGAAGTTGCCACCCGCTTGCGCATTAGTTGCAACCTGACAAGTAGCAACCCGTTTACAAAGATATGGGCTTGAGCTATCCAAGATCCGACCAATAACCCGAATCCAAGCCCGCACCATCATGAACCGTTAATATTGAATCAAGTAGCTGCATCCAACGGCTTCTTCACTCGATGCATCAACATCCGAAGCTCCCGCCTAACACCCTAGCCGCCTGTTCCCTTCAACCATCGACCAAACCACCACACATTCTTCTTCTTCTTCTTTTTTTCTTTCTTCTCCCGACAAAACCGTAGCCCTCTCTTTCTCCCCGACCATTATCGTAGCCAAGAACGTCTCCTTCTCCCGATAACAAGACAGAAGACAGCCGCCTTCACCACCTCCTAGCTCTTAGCTATCTCCTTCATAGCTTCTTCTCATAAACCCTAGAAGCTAGGTTTGAGATAGATAAAGTTAGGGTTTCCCCAACACCAATTTAATGAAGTTGCAGAGCCGAATTAGCAGAGGGGACAACCAATTCAGGCTATTTTGGTGAGTGGGTCTTCATCTAATCTTTGAATTGAAGTAGAATTGAGAGATTTTTGTATAAAGAGAGAAGAGGCAGTGTTTGTAAAACTTATGCCTGGATTAGCCAGATGCACCAAGCTATAGTTTAATTTGTGTTTTAATCATCTTTATCATGTTCTAATTCCATTTGCTAGGGTCTTGATGAAACCCTTAATTGTATGCTAGGTTAATCAATTTCCTGATTTTGTTCTTGATGTGCTTCATTGCTTTAGGAATAATTAATTAGATTTTTGATCAAATGAACCTGTGATAAGTTGTACTGTAAGAAGACAACTTATACTAGGGGTAAGTTAGTGAAATTGGTTGACAATTCTTCCACCTGAGACCTTCAAGGGAGGGACAAGAGCATAATTTGAGTTGTTTTGCCTTAGTGTAGGATTAAGAGGTGAATTCAATCAACCTAGTGCTCAATCAATCGGTTATTCACAACCTGTTGTTGCATTTTACTTTACAATCACTGCCATATCTTGTCGTTTCGACACACTCAAAACCCCCTTGTGCTACTCTCACCTTGAATCAGTTTAGTTAGACCAAAGAATCAGTTTTACACCCTCCAAGTCTTTGTGGATCAACATGTGCTTGCCCTGTGTTGCTAGTCGACACCGTGCACTTGCACTTTACAATTGTAGGCATCTTTCTCAGCCTACCAAGTTTTTGCGCCACTTCTGGGACTCCTCGATCGGTGTAGTTGAATCTGTTGTGTAGCTTTACTAATTTTAGCTTAATCATGTATATTTGTGTTTAGATTTTCTATTGGTGTTAGTATAATATAGCTGTTCGGTTCCATCTCAGTATATATTGCATCTTGCATTCGGTAGCTTTCGGGTTCTCTCAGTAGATTTTGCACTCTGTCATTGCATTTGGAAACTACAATCCTGTCATCTTTAGTGTAACTTGTATCTAGGATTCTTAGCTGCATCTTTATTTTCTGTTCCACTATTGCCATAAGTAAGACTAAAAAAAAAAAAAAAAAGAGAATTTTTAGTGTCTGAGTCAGTTCCATCTGGATCAGTTTGCTCCAATCCAGTTAACTGTAAGTTTTAGATTTTTCAATCATAATCATTTTACATCATTATCCTGCATCATTCCATATCTGTAGTTTAGTGAACATCTAGTTGGATTCTGCAGTTTAGTTGTACATCTGTTAGGATTGCTGTATGTTTCACCATCTCAGCTTATAGCATAACTACCATCTGTTGATATCCATCATCTAGGATCCTGTGAATACTTTGAAATTTCTTTCTTTTGTCTTCTTTGCTAATCTTATCTCAGCAGTATAGTTCATCTGTTTCTATAATTTGCACCTCAGTACTTGTGTTAGTTGTAACTAGTATCATTCCATTCCTGCATCTTAGTTTTGTAATTTGTTGTTTCTCTCAGTTTATAGTTCAGTATCATTTGTAACTTTGTTGTTGTATCACGGCTTAGTTGACCCATTTTTTCATATATCTTGCATCTCATGCTATAGCTCTTAGTTTGCTGTAAACCTGCAGTTTTCATATCTTGTAACATGACTTCTCTGAGTAGTGTTAAAATTTGTGAATCCATTGTTCCTTCTACTGTCATTAGCATAACTTAGATTTAGCATTAGGAAAATCTGTAATTTTTTTCCGCATCATTCTCTGCATCTTAGCCTTGTACATTGGTAGTAACTTTTAAATTCAGTTATCTTTGTTATCTTTGAAAAAAAAAAAGATTAGTTAGAACTCTCTACATTAGTTACTGGTTCTGAATTTTCTTATGTTAATTCGAAGTATAGCTAATAGTACTCCTTAGTTTCTCGACTGTATATAATTAGGAGTTTAGATTTACTTATTTCTAGTTTAGTTTATATACTTGCTTACATTTTCTTTTTTGTTTTATTGTTAAGCTAATTTTAGTCCTTTGTGATCTGTACTAGTTGCTTTTAAGTGAATTTTGTCATTTTCCATAATTAAAGTCTGGTCTGTAGTAAACACTCATGTAATTTAGTTGTAACGCAGGGTCTCATATAGATTGCGTAACACTAGTTTCTCGTATTAGTTTAATTTGGTCCTAGTTCCATGTAATCTGTACATATATCAAGTCATTTCATTATCTGCACATAGTTGCATCTAATTAGTCTTCTTTCCCATTTATGGTTTGTCTGTAGCTAGGCATTTGTGCAGGTTATTCATAGTGCAGAGTCTAGTATAAATTGCATGATAAGTTTTTGTTTAATCTCTCATAGTTCGTTCAGTAGATTAATAATAGTTCAAAGCTTCTGCATTCTGTAATACATTACGTAAGTAGTGGTGGGTTAATTCATTTAGTGTGTTTGATCATTTAGAAACATTTGTTGGTGCTAATTTTTTTTTTTAGTTGCTCTGCAAGCTTTTGTTCAAAAAAAAAAAAAAAAAACGTTTTAGTACTTATTTGTCTTCCATTCTCTGTAGTACGAAGTATCTCACTGCTGGTAGTACTAGAGTTTGGTTTTGTGCTCCTTTATTGTTAGGCATTTGTAATTGTTGTCATCTGCATTCTTAGATAAGTAAGTGTCTTTTGCATCTGTAGGATCTAACTAGATCTTTTCCTGTAGCTTTGGTATTTGAATTTTCATTTAGACTTTACGATTTCTTATTCTTAATCTGTAGTGCTGGTAGTGGTTTACTTATAGACCATAAGGTGTTTCGGTTTTGTAGTATAGCTTATGTAGTATATCAAAACTAGTGTAAGTTAGGCTTTTGCTTAGTAATTAATTGATTGAACTTTTGTAGTTTTGTTAGTAAAATCAGTCATAGTTCAAAGTTACTGTCACCCTGTAATATATTATTTCATTTTCTGATCAGTAGTATTAGGATAGTGTATATACTTCTTTGTTTAATTTGCACATTTCTGGGCACTGAACGATTCTCTGGAGCTCATCAGGTACTCGCAAGCTGTTGTACAAGTCAAAGAATTAAAAAAAAGGGGAGGCAGCCCTGTGCTGCTTACTGTAGCATTTCGCTAGAGTTGTTTGTAGTCATAGAAACTACCACAAAAAGGGTAAGAACAAAGAGATTCAAACGTAGAGAGGGAAGATTCAGTTCCAAGTAGACTATTATCGGATGCGCACCAGAGCTAAGTTTCCTGAAAACTACAACAACATGACGTCTCTGCTTTGTAATTGCTTAGCGTGAATGGTTTGATATAGGGTTTAGAAAATGTTCTATATATCTTGTTAACAAATACGAGTTGGTCTCTCGCTAGTTAACCATATTTTTATTGCCATAATTCAATTGAACGCAAGTTTAGGATTGATATAGACGTCGGGGCTCTCTGCCATTGTTACAACAACAGCATTTTCAATTTTTATTGTTTGTTTTTGTTTTTGTTATTGTACAGTTGTGTTTAGTCTATCATGTTTAGTCTTAGTATCTTATGTATAGTTTTTGCATGCATCATTCTGTTTAGGATTTGATAGAGCATTTAGAATAAAAGTAATTTCATTAAAAACAAAAAAATATCATGTCAGGATTTTGGAATGGGGTTAGGGATGAGAAATCATCGCAAAAATCAATTAGAGAACTTGCTTACGGGCATGCTTCACATTATGAACCCCCACATACCATGATGTTAATAATTTTAGGGATTATTATGAACCTTATCAGGGTCCTGAGCCTGAATACACATACCCTAATTATTATTCGCACATGTATCATCAACCGCTGGGAGGTTGAACAATTTTGTACTCCAATGAACTCTTGTATGCAATCTGTGATGGAGAATATCAAACTCATTGAGCAAAATAATGCTAGATTTGAATTGAAAGCATTGCATGATCATCCATATAGCAACACATCTGAATGCCCATTCGATAGTGAACCTCGTGCACAACCATGATATGATCTTAAGGATGAATCTGATTCATTTACAAAATGAAGGAAGGGAGAAATTTCAAAATGAAATGTTTGTCAGCCCTAATGAAGTAAATTTTGAAAATAGTGTTTATGTTCATAGTTAGGCTACTAATGTTGAAAATGAACCTAATCTAGAGGTAAATGAGTGGACTAGAGACACTATGAATTTGAATAGGGAATTGCATTCTTGCTATGATGATGATGATATGTTGGAAGAGCATGCTTATTCTGAAAATTCTGTGATCAAACCTTCGGGTTCAGAGACATTAGTTTTCTCTGCGACCCTTATGAATGATGCTTCTTCTAATGTTCAATCTATAAATACATGTGATGTTGATTTTGAATTGGGGTTTGAACAATTATTCATTGAATGTGAGCATGCTACACAACTTGTTTGTGACTTAGGGAAGGCTGAATTTTCTGTAAACATCAATAATTATATGCATGAAAATAATTTCGATATGTCTAATTCCCTGCGTAGGTCACAACATAATGTTTCTCCCGGTCCATCTATGCATGAGAATAAATCTTTTGATGATGATGATTCTGAATTGGGGCTTGTTAATTTTTCACTGACTTTGAGCATGATACTTCGTTACTTGTTTCCGACTGGGAAGATACTAGGTTGTGCAGTGACACTTTTGAACTTAAAAATGAATGTAACTTAGATGTGTCTAGCTCCCTGCCCATGTCACAGTCTGATGGCCTTGCACCCGGCTTAGATTTGGTTTGTAACAAGATTTTGAAACCAACTTCTTTGAGAATTTCTAATCTAGGCCTGGAGCTGTGTGCTTCTCAAGTCCTTTTGGACTACTTTTCTGCTAAATATAATACCCTTGAAGAGCCACAGTTGGAATGCGTTGATGTTTTTCTTCCCGTCCCTAACAAAGTCCAATTTGAGCTAGACCTTGTGCATGATGTACCTCTAAAATTGCAAGGTTTTGTGCTCAAAAACACATCTGTTGACAAGTTTAGGTTTGGGGGTAACTCGTTCACATATGCAGTCTTACTTGCACTCTCATGTTATATATGTGTAAGGCTGTTGATGTTTCTGCATATCATCTTTTGGGTTGATCCTCAACTCTTTAGATTGTTGGTGTATGGTGAATTTTATTGTATATAATCCAGTAGGTAATGTTACATCTTCTATCTTGAATCGGTTGAGTCTTCTTTGGTAGATATTGTGCTAATCCAATATGACATCAACTGAGTTCTTTTTGGGTTCTAGCCATTATTAATGAAGCTCTAATCTTGCTTTCGCCGACATGCCGGTAATCTCTTCCCTTTTCTCTTATCAGCGTAGTTCTCATGGTATGTAACTGTTTAAATTCTTATCATCTGTTGACACATTGAGGACAATGTTAGATTTAGGTTTGGGGGTGTGTTTTGCATATAGTGTTTTTAGTTTTTAGTCTTCTTACTTTTGTAATGTTGTTTTTAGTTTTTAGTCTTCTTACTTTTGTAATGTTGTAAAAAAAAAAAAAAAAAAAAAAAATACTTCAAAAATTTTCAAAAATCTTTGTAAATATGTACATAAAAACCTCCAACTTTTAGAGATCTTAGAGTCACTAGCATGCTTCTAGCTATGTTTACATAGAGAGTCTGACCGAAATAACTGAAATTGGAAGTACTGGGAGAACACAATCGGGTTTCTTAGTTGTTAGAGCGTTAAAGTTGGATTTAACCATGCCGGAGGGCTAATTATGTCTTTGCAAAGATATTTGGTAGTAGAATTGTGATCACCCATAGTGGATACTACCCATTTTTACATCAAGCGAGGCACCGACCTTCAATTTTTGTGACTACTTAAAAAGTCCTGTTAGAGTGTGTGTCACCGTACGTCAATTCCGGGTAGGAATGGTGAGCTACCCAACTTCGCACCACTTTCAGCACTATTTTTGATCTCTTGAGTGCTAATTTTGTCAATCATGAGGGTGACGTTTAAAGATGAAAACTCCTTCTTGTAGTTCGATTTGTAGTTAGCATCACTCTCTCTCTCTCTCTCAACAACATCAACGATCCATAGAAACACATCATCATCAAAGAAAGCGAGCAACGTCGAATATTTGAAGAAAAGTTGAAATAGTCCAAGGTTTATATGCAACAATTCAAAGAAAAGAAAATAAGATGAGAATTAGTGAAGTTTATGAAATCAAGACAATACAAGTTGTGAAGAATTGAGTGATAAAGTCCTTCATCCATGGAGTTAGTAGTTTCATTGTTTTTGTTGTTATTTTCATTTCATGTTTTTACTTTCAATAAAAAAAAAATAAAAAATAAAATAAAAAATAAAAAAAATTCAAAAAAAAAAAAATAGCGGTCTTGGCATATATACCATGGCGGACACCAGCACCTACTGTTATCTTGCCTCTCAAAGTCAGACTACCTCGGTGCGGAAGGCGATACTTGGTAGTTCTTTCTATGATAATGGGGCTGCCTATCAGCTGGCTCTTCAGAATTTCATTCAGGTATGTGGTTTGCCTCCCTCTTATTGCGTCGATGACACTGCCCCCCCTTCTATGCATTCCCTGGCAGCTGTTTATTTTGATGCAGTCAAGAAGCAAATCCCAAACCAGTTTACTTTATCTGCAAGAGATTCCATTCTTTGGCAATGTAACCAGATCAAACATGCCCAAGATTACCTTTTAGCTGTTCCGATCAGTGGTTTAGATCAGTGCCTTGGCCCCAGACAGTTCAGAGCGGTAGTTTGTTATCGTCTCGGTATCCCCTTATTTGTTGAGGATGGGTTGTGCTCTTGTTGCAATAGGCCTATGGATATTTTTGGTGATCACGCGCTTCATTGTGCCAAGGATGTGGGGCTAAAGTTTCGTCATGACTTGGTTCGTGATGTAATTGCGAATATTTGTTACAAAGCTGGTGTCCCTGCACGCAAAAAAGTTAATTTGGGTCTTTTATCAGATAATAACAAGGATCTACGTCCAGTGGATATCCTCGTTCTCAACTGGGAAAACGGCCAAGATGTGTGTATGGATGTCACAGGTGTGTCACCCTTTATTGGCGATGGAGTTCGTGCTTTTGTCCCAGGCCAGGCTATTTCTAAAGAAATTTCGCGTAAACGCACTAAATATTTGAGTGAATGTGCTTCGCATGGTTATGGTTTGGGTGTTTTAGCTTTTACTACCTTAGGGGAACTTGGTGAAGATACTATATGTTTTTTCAAGCGTCTGAAGAATTGTTTAATTAGTCATGACGTTGGTAGTGGTCTAGGTAGTTTTATTTTTCACAGATTAGGTGTCGTTATTCAAAAAGGGGTTGGTGCCCAGCTTGTTGCTAAGCTACCAACTAAAAACTCTGTAATTCCTATTTAATATTTTTAAATCTAAAAAATAAGAGAAAATAAGAAAAATCAGAAAAAATAAAAAAATTAGAAATAGTTTATTTTCTTAGTTTTGACACCACCATGGTAAAGAATAAGAATTCAAAAGAAAATTCCAAGCAACAAGGAATTTGAAGAGAAAAGTACAAATTGTCAAGTTTTTGCGAAGTTCATAAGTTCATCATCAACAGTTGAAGACCGAAGACCGAAGATTGAAGACATTTCTATGGATGCTGTAAGAGTGGTGTTAATTGCCGATCGGATGTGAAGGTAAGTGAGTACTCCCATCCTTGCTAATGGTTGATTTCCTTTCTTAGAGATCATCAGAAAAAGATTCTTTTTGTCCACAATTCTGTGGAGTCTCTAGAAATTATTTTGGAAGGTTCTCCTTCCCACCATCAACGTGTGCAGGATTTCTCTCTTTATTCATGTCTGCACACATGAGAGACTAAAAAAGCGATCTTTTTGAGTGCAATTATCATAAAACCCTAATGGTGAGGCAGAAGTCGAGGCTTGTGATCACTCTCGAATCCGAATTCTTTCATATGGTATGGTTATTTCTCGCTCAACTCTTAAGGATGAGAATGCGTTCTTTGATAGTTCTAACTTCGTGTTACTAGCATGCAGAAACTCGATGTCCTCATAGCTCCTTGGATGCTTGAGACTCTTTTACGCTCTGAAGTTGGAGAAGGTTTTGTGGGTACACCTCTGGTAAACCCTCACGAGACTACAACTCGTCCACTAGGGACACCTAGGGGTTTAAATGCTTAGTGCCTACGCTAAATGCATTCGAGAGACCAACGACAGTGGTATAGTTAGGATTTCTTAATTTCTGTTTCACTTGAGGACAAGTAAAATTCAAGTTTGGGGGTATTTGATGAGTGCCAAATATTGCATATTTCTACACCTTGTTATTGGCATTTAACTCATCTTTTGTGCTTTAAAATCATATATTATCCCAAATTCTATATTTTCTTTGTTTTCAAGAATAAATACTTGTACTAATTAATTTTGTATTTTTAGGTAGTAAATAAAGCTTTGATGAATTGAGGAGCCAAAAGAGCAGAAAGTTGGAGACTAGAGACTATGGAAGAGAAGTTGCCACCCGCTTGCGCATCGCAGCAAACCGACAAGTAGCAACCCGTTTACAAAGATATGGGCTTGAGTTATCCAAGATCCGACCCATAACCCGAATCCAAGCCCGCTCCATCATGAACCGTTAAGATTGAATCAAGTAGCTGCATCCAACGGATTCTTCACTCGATGCATCAACATCCGAAGCTCCCGCTTAACACCCTAGCCGCCTGTTCCCTTCACCCATCGACCAAACCACCACACATTCTTCTTCTTCTTCTTTCTTCTTTCTTCTCTCGACAAAACCAGAGCCCTCTCTTTCTCCCCCGACCATTATCAGAGCTAGCAACGTCTCCTTCTCCCGACAACAGCAGCAGCACAACCGCCTTCACCACCTCCTAGATCTTAGCTATCTCCTTGATAGCTTCTTCTCATAAAACCTAGAAGCTAGGTTTGAGATAGATAAAGTTAGGGTTTCCCCAACACCAATTTAATGGAGTTGCAGAGCCGAATTAGCAGAGGGGACAACCAATTCAGGCTGTTTTGGTGAGTGGGTCTTCATCTAATCTTTGAATTGAAGTAGAATTGAGAGATTTTTGTATAAAGAGAGAAGAGGCAGCGTTTGTAAAACTTATGCCTGGATTAGCCAGTGCACCAAGCTATAGTTTAATTTGTGTTTTAATCATCTTCAGCATGTTCTAATTCCATTTGCTAGGGTCTTGATGAAACCCTTAATTGTATGCTAGGTTAATCAATTTCCTGATTTTGTTCTTGATGTGCTTCATTGCTTTAGGAATAATTAATTAGCTTTTTGATCAAATGAACCTGTGATAAGTTGTACTGTAAGAAGACAACTTATACTAGGGGTAAGTTAGTGAAATTGGTTGACAATTCTTCCACCTGAGACCTTCAAGGGAGGGACAAGAGCATAATTTGAGTTGTTTTGCCTTAGTGTAGGATTAAGAGGTGAATTCAATCAACCTAGTGCTTTAACTCAATCGCTTATTCACAACTTTGTTGTTGCATTTTACTTTACAATCACTGCCATATCTTGTCGTTTCGACACACTCAAAACCCCTTTGTGCTACTCTCACCTTGAATCAGTTTAGTTAGACCAAAGAATCAGTTTTACACCCTCCAAGTCTCTGTGGATCGACCTGTGCTTTCCCTGTGTTGCTTGTCGACACTGTGCACTTGCAGTTTACAATTGTAGGCATCTTTCTCAGCCTACCACGTACACCCTAGTTCGCGAATGATATTTCGAAAGAGGCAAATGTAAGACCTAAAGTGCGTCATATAAGGGGGTATCTCTTGACATGGCTCAGGGAAAAGGTTACACCGCCCCTGAACCCGAGTCATGAAAATTTGGGGTCAATAAAGCCCATCCGGAGAGATACCTTGGATTTCCAACTATATAAGGTTATACCCTGGTTGGACGACCGAGGGTCTCTTCCAAGGAGTCGAGTGTATGACCAAGGCGCCGAGGTACACGGTTGAGCCAAGAGTGCCTCGGGGCATTTGAAGTGTCTCGGCCATTCTTGGCAAGTCTTGGCACATGCTTTACTCGGCCCGAAGAAAACTCCACTTAGGGTGCGATCTCGTAACCATAAGCCCTATAGGTATAAGGGATAAGAGGCTGCGAAAACAACCGGTTGTTGTTAAGACCGGATGGGAGGAGCTAGTCTTGTATAGCCGATGTACGCCTCCTTGAAGGGGCAACCGGGGAGATGATAAGGGCGGCACCCTCCATTAGGAAGCCGATAAGTGTCTTAAGACGCAAATGTCATGAGGCTCTATTTTCGCAAGAAAATTTAGGCTTGTCATATTTGTGTGATGATCCTGAAGAGGCAATAATACTAACGCGAGGTTAAGATGAGATCAATGGGTCTTTACATGAGAGTGTAAAGACGTCCTGCGATTTCGTCGCAAGACGGCAATGTCATGGGGCTTTAAGTTCGAGAGAATTTTTTAGTCCTGTCATATTTTCGCAACAAAAACATCCTGTAGAGGCAACAATACTAAAGAAATGATAAGGCAAGATCAATGGGTCATTACATGAAAATGTAAAGACGTCCTGCGATTTTGTCGCAATGAGGGGTGGCAAAATAAGACCTTTAATTAGGAAGGCAAAGTAAGACCACACAAGAAATTGAGTAAGCAAATAAGCTTGCGAAAATGACTATATCTCTTCATTTATTTGTGAAGAGTTAGCAACAAAATAGATTCATGAAACTAAGAAGTATTATTACTTAAAGATTATCGATTTAATCTCTCATGTGAAAATAAATAACAGAGGCAAGTATGGGAATGATTAGAGTAAAAACTTGTTATTTATTTTCATATGATAGATTTACAGTAAGAGATTACAAAAATGGAAGGCTAGAAGGATAAATGTACAAATATCACAAGAAGAGAAAAAGGAAAATGGAGCTATCTCTCAGTTCATTCTTCTTTTTCATCAGACTCTTTATCGGACTCCTCTTCTTCGCTAGCATCACTATCAGAAACATCCAAGGAAGGTTTATTTTCAGGAATCTCATCAAGAAGACAAGGATATGAAGAAAGAGGAATATTATGGTCATCGCAAACTGTCTTAATAGTTTGATTGCGAAAACGGACAACATCATTATTAAAATTCGCTACAGTAGTTTGTAGTTGCTTCTTCAACTTGGAATACTTGTCGTTGCGAAGAGAGAGGTCCTTTGCAAGATGCTCTTTTTCAGATTCAAGTTCTTCAATTCTTGTTTGATACCTCTTCTCAGCTTCTGCGAACGTATGATAATGGATTAATAACTTAATAGCAGTTTCACAAAAAAGATGCGATAAAATAAAGAAGAACCATTAACAACCTTCTATGTCAGAAATCATGTCTTTAACCAAGGCAGTATGATCAGCATGAAGGCTAACGTTAACACCTAAGTTATTTCTGGCATTATCTAGAACTTTCGCAGCCCAAGCGAATTCATCGTCATTATTTATAAGAAGAAGAGAACGAATTTGATTCTCTCTTTCGCTAAGAACAGTATTTTGACGAATAGATTCATCATGCTCAATTTGAATTTCAAGAAGAGCTTTTTGAAATTCTGCTAATGCTTGAGCGCCTCGATTAGCAATGCGATCTTTATCATCTATAAGATCGCTAACTTTCTTCCTTAAAGTACTAATTTTCTCTTGGGAACTAAGATGCAGGTGTTTCATTTGGTTGGCTAAACTTAAACTAGATCTATGATCTGCTTCTGAGAGACGGAAATGTGTGAGATGGGCTATTTATAGAATTATTGAGATGGGCAAGAAGAGCATCGTTATCCATAGGCTCGGGAAATGTGTGAAGAAGAATAGCTTCATCAGAAAGGTTATAAATGTCTGCGAAAATGATAAGTCAGATAAAGAAAAGTAAATGACAAAATAAGGATAAGAAAAGGAGAAGAATTTCATACCATAAAGTTGTTGATTAGCATTTTGAAGGCTAGATATTTTATCCTTCTGAGAAGAAGATTCAACTTCCAATTGTTTGATTTTTTCACGAAGGACAAAGTAGCCATTTCCAAGTTCTTTATCTCTTTGCGAAGAGAAAAACAGTTTCAGCCTCCAATTCTTTGTTCTTTTCCTTAAGTTGAAGGTTTTTCTTTTCGAGATTATTGCGCCTTTTCTCGAGATCTGAGGCAACAACAAAGGAAGCTCTCCCAGACTATAAATGAAAATAAAGAAGTTGTTAAGATAAGGTTTATAATTGAAATCACGCAGAAATAAAGAAATATGAACATACCAAGGCACTAAGTGCATTTAAGAAACTGGGAGTCATTGTCCTGGAAACTCCACGAAAAGAATCATTATCCGCTAGCAGGGGGCATCGCAAATATTTGCGAGAGCTTCGCACGTGGCCGAAAAACGATCATCTCCCATTCCTTGCATAGAATCAGAGAAAACACTAGACAGTTGCGCCATAGCAGATTCGACTGAATGATTCTCCTTCGCAAAAGAAGTGTCAACCTCATCATTATCTTCATCGGAATTCTCGCCGGTTTGGGGATTAGAGTGAGAAGAGGAATGGATTTTCCGTTTTTTAGAAGATGGAGCGAGAAGATTTATCCTTGCGAAGAGTAATCTTATTCTTGCCTTTAGCCTTCGCAGCTTCGGGGAATATCATTTTCTTCAACGCCAACCTTCGCACACGAATGAAGATAAGAAACAGAGGCAACAATATTTTTAAAAATAATAAAAAAAAATATTTCTTACTTCATCCGTGATTGAACGAAGTATCGCCGAGTACTCGCCTTTGGATTTCTTTCGTAACTCCTTCTCAATTTGGTGATCCAAAAATTCGCAAGATTAGATATAAGAGGAAATGAAGATTGTAAAATAAGTAAAAGTTAGGAAGTATACCTCTTTTGATTTCTTGGGCCAATTAAATACCCAAGGATGATAATTTGCGAGATTCGCAGGGAGGATATTGGAACCTCAAATGTAAGGTCCGTTCAAAAATAGCGGAAAGACACACCACTTGTCGTCTTTAGAGTAGCGAGGAACATTGTTCTTTCCAGAGTGCCAATCAATATTAGCATGAGTATCTTATCGTCGGGAACGTTTTCTTTTCTTTTCAATCGAGCACCCCAGCGAGATTTATCATTCTTCATATTTATTACTTCATAATTTTCAAAAAAGTTTTCTACCGAGTACTTTTCAGCGACTATCTCTAAGTTTGCGAATTTAGGATCTCTGACGTTATCAGGATATAGAGATCCCTTACCAGGCCACGATTGGCGAATTCAAGCATTAGACGGATGCAATCTCCACTTAAATGATAAATAGCTCACGAGAATTTCTCATGAGCAAGAATTTCATAGAACAAGGGCAGTTCGGGATTGTAGAGAGGAATGGGAAGACTTGCGAGGAGTTGACCTAGCGAGATTATGATTTTCTGATCATCACAATGATGATCGAGAAACAACTTTGCGAAAGAATAGATGAAAATTCTTGATTGGGAATAGTAGATAAGGTGAAACCCCTTTCTTGTAAATTCTTTTGAGTCTCACCCAAAAGGGTTTCGTATCTACGACCAGGTGGAGCCATTCTCAGAATATGGGAATGATTAGAGAATTGAAGATCAAGAGAAAGAAGAAAAGGAAGATTTACAGTAGCAGAAACGTAAATTGCGGAGGAGGAGAATTGAAGAAAAATTGCAGAGAGAAAGTAAAAAGAAGAAGAGGAGGGTGAGAAAACTATATATAGAGAAGAATTCTCGAGAAGATAAATGCATTTAATGCGAGAGGGGACGTGAATGGTCAAGAAAAAACGGTTGAAAGAGACGTGTCAAGAAAAGAGTGGAAGAAGAAACATGTGTAATAAATTATGTGTAAAAGTACGGGATCGTAACAGATAAATATGAACAGTTGCGGCATTTTAAAAATACTAGTTCTCATGACATTCTCTTCTTCGCAGAGAAGACATGAGAAGAGGCAAGATGTAGGATCAGAATATCGCGACATTAATACTTCGCGAGATCAATAAACGATAGCATTGTGAAAGTGTCGCAAATGAGTAATATAAATGACGCAATGAATGACGACAGCTAAAACACGAGAAAGATGTGAAGACCTAGCGAGATTTAGGAGAGTTGCGAGATTATATATTTGTACACTTGCGATATTTCGCAAGTCATTCCCGAAAATAAAGGACAAATTAGCCATTATCCATTGTGTAACACCCTATATAAGGAGTCGAGCAGATCGTTGAAGAGAGATCTTTTTCCGAGTGTTAGACAAGTCATTAAGAGAGATAAAATTTGTAGTGATTGTAATTTCTTTAGCTCTTTTCCATTTTATCTTGTAAACATTCAAGGAATTAATCAATAAAAATCATAGTTGTTCATCTTCAATGGCTTAATTGTGTGGATTCTTGTGAGGGGTGTAGTGTAGGATTTCCTGCAACTACAGTAACCCAGTGGTTTATTAAGGAAACCAAAATTGGCTTATTAAAGAAGCCTGGCTGGGTTATCAAGGTAACCCAGTGGTTATTAAGGAAACCAAAATTGACTTATTAAAGAAGTACGGCTGGGTTATCAAGGTAACCCAGTGGTTTATTAAGGAAACCAAAAATGTCTTGTTAAAGAAGCCCGGCTGGGTTATCAAGGTAACCCAGTGGTTTATTAAGGAAACCAAAAATGGCTTATTAAAGAGGCCCAATGGTTTATTATGGAAACCATTGAAGATAAATACAAATCTCAAAGAGATAAATATAGATGTTTTGAGATAATTATGAATCTGGAGAAGATAGATTTAGATCTCTCAACATATATCCAGATCTATAAAGATAGATATAGATCTTCTTGGATAAATGCAAATCTTGACAAGATAGACATGGATCTTTCAAGATGTGTACAAATATGATGAAGATAAACATGAATCTTCTAGGATATATGCAAATATTGGGAAGATAAGTACAAATCTAAGTGGTTATTCAAGATAACTACAAATCTCATAAGATAAAGGTAAATCTTGGTGGTTATTTGAGATAACTACAAATCATAACAATTATATTTGTTTTCTGCCTATAGAGGCTGAAATCCAACTCAAAGGGTACACAATCACAATTCCTTTTCTCCTCTGAAAAAACCTGTCTAGAACTCTCTTTGACTTAAGCATCGGAGTATCTTGCAGGTACCCCCACATTTTTCAGCTACAATTCTGGAGAAATAAAGCAACGGCGTGGATTCGATCAACATACACATATCTCGAAGATTGTTAGGGCAATTAATTTTGCACCAACATCTTTTGGCGCCGACTAAGGGGATCATGTAAAAAATCGTGTTTTTCCATTAACAAAGGTGCGGCAAAAAATCTCAGAAATCATGTACAAGAAGGGTAAGAAAATGGCGTTGCAATTCTGTAGCAGAAAGCGTGGCAAAATAGCAGTACAACCTAATCACGTTATTGTCCTCTCCTTTACCTCGGCCAAACAGGGTGATATGGAAGAGGCCGTTGATATCTTTTTACCATATGGACGACTATATCTACATGTCTATCAAGGTAGCGTAGATCAAGGTGATCACTGCTGCACGAGATAAGCCTCACCCAAGTCGTAAGCACATCAAAGCCTAGCCCAAGCTGCGAGCATAAAAACATCCAGTACTTCTTTCATATCACAGTTCTAACAATTGAAGTGTTACAAGGGGCGCCGGCATATGCTACTAGCAACTTAACAGAATCAATCTCAGTAGCGAACCTTGTCCTATGAAGAGTTTGGGATGAAAGCTTTTGGGGAAAACTCGCATTACTTCTAGTTAACGCAATTCAGCTGACATAACAGCCAGCAAGACAAGTCAGGCTAAGGTCTTTCCGCCGACACCAGAAGAAATCAATTGCAGTTCATGCTAGGACGTGATCGAGACTCATGGGTTACAAGCAATCCAGTTTGAAGGGATGAGACGAAGGACGCCGCACTCTTGACAACCAAATTAATCTACAGATCTCACAGTTAACAGCGCATCTTGAACCCGTTAAAAGCTCAGTTCACAATGCCTCCAATAGTGCATACCGTCGTTTTGAGTCACAAGTATCGCTTTACTAGGACCGCAGCTATTCCCGAACGGTGGCAGGCACTCTGGTCGGAAGAGTGTGGTTCGTGCCAAGACGAAACTGAAGCTCCATAATTAGTTGACCATGAATGAGTGGCTCGTGTATGATGGGTCAGAAGTAGCAGTTCCCTAGATGTTAGCTCGATGTACCACAGTGATACAAGCTCAGATCACACAACGATGGTTTCTAAGACAATGAGTTATGTTCCTCGTTAATACAGGGGTAACACTCAATTTACTTTTCCTTAAGCGCCAATGGAGAACGGCGAAGACCCTCAAGCAATGTTGAAGCTGAAAGATGAAGCCTTAAGTTGAAGGAGACACTTAGAGAAAATCTTGAATGCTACTTGCGAGTGATGGATGGAAACTCAAGCCACCGTTCACCAACACTAATCCTAGATGCAACAATCTGACATGGATAACTTCCAAAGGTGAGCAGACCAGCGTAAAGGAAAGTGACGATATCCATAGGCCGACCACTCACTGCAGTCTATCACATCTCCTTGTCAAAGACGAAATGCATACCCGAGATCTCGCTTACAGCTATACACACTAATTCTCGTATATCTGTAGCACAACCTGGGAGAACCATGACGCACGAACACCTCTGCGGTTTTGCGTATCTCAGAACACCAGTGCTTTAAAATCAAAGCCCGTCACACAAGGAACTTGGATTTGATTATTTCGGTTGTGGTCAAGGGATGCAAACACAGCGAAACTGGACGGTGGTAGGCACGAGGTATCGGGGGTGAATATGCTATTCAAGGAAGGACCCAAGCAATTTCAGCCATAGCAGCAAACACGCTTAAATGGTCGAACCCCAACAAAAGTCACCAACATCAGTCACCAAGCTCGATTACATCAATTTTGCACGCTCAAAAATACTACACCAAAGTATTTTCCATGGAGGACCTGTACGATAGGATAAAGCTGCACTTCACCATAAATGGATGACTGCCAGTCATCTTTACTAAATCAAATAAACAAGATCAGGTCCGAGGATCACGAACAAGGAACGTTTCCTTACCAATGCTACAATATTGCAAAAGCTACAACGCACATTTCCAAAGACAAAATCGAATCTAGGGTATCAGTTCACCATCGCAACTTGCAGTGAGAATATGGAAATGGTTCACTATGCAAAGCAAAATCCAGCGCTATCTTCTCTATTTACGAAGGACATGGATTTTTTCTATTCAAAAGCCTCAAGCTTCAGACATCCAGCATCCAAAAAGACGGGAAGCCGAGCGCAGGTCCATGACCACGATCCCAACGCCGATGCTGGTCCAAAGACTCATCCTCAACACACGGAACATGCCATCCTTCTCTAGCAGCGAGCGCTACAACCTTGTCACATTACGAACGACAAGCCTTGCTACAAATGCAAGCACACTACATTCCACTCAAGACTCGACTAGATCTCGAGCATCAAAAGTCCATTACATGGAAAAAAGTCTCGCCTAGCACGTCAGCAAATTTATTGCAGGTTACCACAAGTTGGGGGCGTCTTTGTCATTTGGCAATAACTCTGCAGATCATGGGGCGGCTAAAGTGTCGCCTAGCATGCAAGCAAAATCAACATGTTTCAGAAGTCGAACAGTAGGGGACATCCTTTTCAATATCACTGCAAATAAATGGGGCGACTACGTTTCAAGAACCTACCAACGCTTAAATAGGTAAGTCCTCACCAAGTTTTATGTTATAAAACAAGGTTATAGTCAGAACTGGGAACGCTTTTTGCATGTATTTATTAAGGAAATGTTTGCAATGTTTTTCTAATAAAGAGAAAAAGTATTTTGATAAAATACTTCAAGATCGAAAAGAAAGCAAATGTATCAAAATAATCTAAAGAGGTCAACCTATAGACCATAAATTTTCGTACATACATTGTTCATAGACACAAGAGATCCCGTACATTGTTCGTAGACACAAGGTAAATGGAATGGTACACGGACACACCAGACACACCATAACAAGTTCGTATAATGAGTTTGGTGCCATCAGAAAATTTTGGTTTAAGTCTCAAGCAAGCGGCATTTCCATGCTAACGAAGAGCTATTTTGAAGTAATTAATTGTACGTGCTTGCAAGGTACTCCGACCTTTGGGTATCTTTAGTATTTCGATACAAGGAAAATGTTATCTTTCTTAACCCATCAACAAGTTGAGGATTAAGATGGGGCGATGTTTGTACTCAAAAAATAGGGTGTATGTGCTAAGCGCACGATGTGTTCCGTTATCAAAACTGGCTTATTAAAGAAGCCGTGGTTTATTAAGGAAACCAAAGTTGGCTTATTAAAGAAGCCCGGCTGGGTTATCAAGGTAACCCAGTGGTTTATTAAGGAAACCAAAATTGGCTTATTAAAGAAGCCTGACTGGGTTATCAAGGTAACCCAGTGGTTTATTAAGGAAACCAAAAATGGCTTATTAAAAATGCCCGGCTGGGTTATCAAGGTAACCCAGTGGTTTATTAAGGAAACCAAAAATGACTTATTAAAGAAGCCCGACTGGGTTATCAAGGTAACCCAGTGGTTTATTAAGGAAACCAAAAATGACTTATTAAAGAAGCCCGGCTGGGTTATCAAGGTAACCCAGTGGTTTATTAAGGAAACCAAAATTGGCTTATTAAAGAAGCCCGGCTGGGTTATCAAGGTAACCCAGTGGTTTATTAAGGAAACCAAAATTGGCTTATTAAAGAAGCCCGGCTGGGTTATCAAGGTAACCCAGTGGTTTATTAAGGAAACCAAAAATGGCTTCTTAAAGAAGCCCGGCTGGGTTATCAAGGTAACCCAGTGGTTTATTAAGGAAACCAAAAATGGCTTATTAAAGAGGCCCAATGGTTTATTATGGAAACCATTGAAGATAAATACAAATCTCAAAGAGATAAATATAGATGTTTTGAGATAATTATGAATCTGGAGAAGATAGATTTAGATCTCACAACATATATCCAGATCTATAAAGATAGATATAGATCTTCTTGGATAAATGCAAATCTTGACAAGATAGACATGGATCTATCAAGATGTGTACAAATATGATGAAGATAAACATGAATCTTCCAGGATATATGCAAATATTAGGAAGATAAGTACAAATCTAAGTGGTTATTCAAGATAACTACAAATCTCATAAGATAAAGGTAAATCTTGGTGGTTATTTGAGATAACTACAAATCATAACAATTAGATTTGTTTTCTGCCTATAAATAGAGGCTGAAATCCAACTCAAAGGGTACACAATCACAATTCCTTTTCTCCTCTGAAAAAAACTGTCTAGAACTCTCTCTGACTTAAGCATCAGAGTGTCTTTGTAGGTACCCCACATTTTTCCGCTACAATTCTGGAGAAATAAAGAAACGGCGGGGATTCGATCAACATACGCATATCTCGAAGATTGTTGGGGTAATTAATTTTGCACCAACAATTATATTTATTTCCAATCATCAACATCGAACCGTGATAAAACACAGCTCAGCCCAGAAACCCCTGCTCGGATAATGAAAGAATGGAACATACTTCAAAAGAGACTTCCTGATTCAATCTATGTTAAGGTGTACGAGGAGAGAATCGATCTACTAAGAGCTGTAATCATTGGATCAGCAAATCATGATGGTTTGTTCTTTTTGATATTCAAATCCCTTCTAATTACCCTAACTCCATCCCTAAAATTAGTTGGATGCACGGTTTAGAGTTGGATCGGCAGGTCTGTTTTGAACTACTTGAAACTCAAGAATTTAGCATATTAAAAACACTATTAGCTCTCCAAGAAAATCTTATCTGCTTGGAACCCAAGCCCGCCAATTCAGACCAGTACTTAACATTTGACAAGCATATATTTCTGTCAAATTGTCAAACAATGCTTGCCATACTTCGTAAGCCACCGAAACATTTTGAAGCATTTGTAGTTCAGCATTGTAGAAATTAACACTTAGTCCCATTTTTGTTGGGCTTTAGACAACTTAGTCCTGTCCTCTCAAGTCTAGTACTCGGGGTCCAAATTTACACAATTTGAAACGAGTTAGTCCATTTGTTGACGATTCAGTCCAAAACGCTTTTATTTAGTGTCAAAAATGACCCTCATACAAAAGTCTTATATCGTTTTGTTCGCACTTTATTTCTTCATTTCACTGTCATCAATTGGGGAGCTCTGCAGCGAAAATGAAATTTCAGGTTTTAGTTGTTCATCGATTACTCCTTTCAAATTGTGAGGATCTATGTCTTCTTCTCGGTCTAGTTTATCTCAGAAACCCTAAAAATTAAGAGAGATTGCATCTGATTAGTGGCGAGGTTTATGTACAGATCGGATATGAAGGAGGAGACTCAGAATTTGTATATGTGAGAATCAATGTTCATTTGATCTGTTAGTTTTTGGGTGAGTATCTAAATTTTGATTACTCCTTGTTCCTTTATCTCTTCTTCGATTTGTTTTCTCGATTTTGGATGTCTACTTTTTTGATCGATCAAAAATATGTTCGATCTTGTATCACTATTTTTCAAATTAATTCAACAAAACCTTGATTGTTTTGTATCTTGATGATTGAGCTGTTTTGAATTATCTCGATTTGATTTTTTATTTTAGGTTTTTGATTTTGATAAAACATTAATTTGTTTTTTTTTCCTTGTTTAATTTTGAAATGAAGCTTAATTAGATAAATAGAGATTCATATCCTTATAAATGATTAAGATTTTTAATTTTTTTTTCAGTAGTTTTTGTTTTTTATTTTCAGGTGGAACTCGTAAATTAATATTGTGTGTAAATTTTCAATCTAATGTCTTTTTATTTTTGCTTTAGTAACACACTGAAATTTGTTCATGGGATGAATTGATAGACGTAATTTTAATCTTCATTTTTTATAGTGTGTGCACTCAATTGTACACAGTATATATATATATATCTTGCAATCTGTTTTTTATATAGCATATGCGTATTTTTTACACAGTATATGGTTGTTCTAGGTGTTGGCGGAAACTATAATTTTGTACAAGTTCAAGCTTGTAGAGATTGTCTCCACAATTCCTATCAGAGATATCTTGAAGCCTTTACGGGTGCCTATCAGCGATGTCATTAAGTCACAATTTTAAGGAAGTTTTCAAAACTATACAGATTTATTATAACAAGAGTTCGTCTCATCACTATTATAAATCTATATATGAACTTGTGTACCACTATAACTATTAAGATGGTTTTCTTTCCATACAATTATGAAAGTAATTCACAGTATTTTAGTTCAATAGTGTACAAGTACAACAGTTCATGTTTTAACAATAATTAATTTACACATACTTTATAATGCACAGGGAGATGGGATACGATGGTATTGTGTTAGAATTGGAAAAGGTTGGAAATGGGAAGCATAAGGCGTCTTGTAGGATCCAAAAATGTAAAGTAAGGTGATTGCAATCTCTTTCAGTACTTTTAAATTTGGCATAGTAATGCCAAGATGCTTTATTGTGCCTCTTGTGCAATTCATTCTCATGTTGCCAGAGTTAGTTCTAGAGAGAAGAGAAGGAACCGTGACCCGTACAATATTTCAGACGTCGGATATGTGCGCTGCCCTTACTTGAAAAGTTGCTCGAATATTAATCCTTGAACTCCCAATGTGTACATAGTTGTACACATATTGATTCTTAATGTGTACATAATTGTAAACTTTTTGATTGTTCATGTGTACATAGTTGTACACATGCTTATTATTTTTTGCTTATCAATTGGCTTACACGGCTTGTGTACAATTATGTACACATGTCTTATCAATTGTATCTTACACAGCTTTACTTTCAATTTGCAGATGTGGACGGATGTGTATAATTTTGGAGCTGCTTGAAGAATCAAAAGTAGAGACGCATCCAAATCCTGTAAACGTTCTATACAGTGCCTGAATTAGGAACTTTGTGTCAAAATATATTGCTTGAAGGTTCTAAATGTGCCATTGATGTTTAAGTTGATATGTTTGCTGTGTTTTCTATAATGTCCTATTTTTAGGTGGTGGAGGCTAAAAGGCAAGTTCAAATTCTTGAATCATACTTTGAACAGGATCTAACCTTCCAAATGGATATGTAACTTGTGGAGTTGACTTTCAAACCCCAGCTGCAGGTTTGTGTTATCACTGGCTAAGATTCACATTATCTTTACTTGGCAGCTTTGTGTTATCACTGGCTAATATTGATGAGAACCTTTTAATCAAAAATCTTGTTTGGACAAGTAAGGATGTTGTAATTGTTAATTTACAGATACATATGTTGATTTTTAATGTGTACATAATTGTACACATGTTGATTTTTCAGTGTGCACATAGTTGTACACCTGTTTTCTTAATGTGTACATAATTGTACGTTAATTTTCGATTGTAGAGAAAGTCTCAGCCGTTAATTTGAGTTTGGCGCCAAAGTTTTACCACCTCGAGGTTTATCTTGAACATTTTAAGACTGGAGTGTTCCAGAGAACCTGGCTCATGTCAGAAACTACATGAAGGTTTGCAAAAATCTTGTTATTCTTAATTATACATGCTTTATGCCCATCATTCGTTTTGTTTGCATAAAACTACTTGAAGAATTGCTAAAATATTGTTATTCTTGAATACACATACCATATGCCCATCATCCGTTTTGTTTATACATCCAAGAATTGTCTTTTATCATTTAGCAGTCTAGCTGTTTCGATTCAACAAATTAGGTTCTCCCTGTTTGTTGGTTTCATTTTCATTTACACGTGTTGATTATTTAGGTATACATAGTTGTACACATGTTATTCATTTTGAAATCTAAGGAAATAGGGGAAAGCACTAATGTGTACATAGTTTTACACACATGTTATGTTATTTAGGTGTGCATAGTTGTCCAAATGTTGATTATTTAGGTGTAAATAGTTGTACACTTGTAGGACTATATTTTATGTATACAAAACAAAAATTAGGGAAAGCGCTAAATATACAGGTGTTGGATTTTCTATAGGTGTGTACATAGTTGTACGCACTATTGTGCTATCTCAGTAATATGTGCATGTTTTGTGGTATAAATGTTGGATTTTTATACCACAAAACACCAAAACTTACTACATGTTTTTGTTATACTTTTATGGTAACTGTTGGGCCTTGTGTCATCTTGACCATGTGAAGTTCAAGAGCAAAGATGACTTTTCTGACAAGTACAAGAACCTGATCTCTTTTACGAAACTTAAGGTATATCTCTTTTGTTGCTTTTATGAGTTCATTTTTTCCATCCGATTCCTATTCCTTCTGATCTATTTGATCTCCTTTTGGTTTATGTTGGTCAATAGTGTTCTTGGATATGGACTTGTACAATGGGTATACATGTTTTTTGTACATATGTACACATGTTATTTGTTACTGTGCGCATGTTGATTCTTTTTATTGTTTATTTTTAGGGACTCATAAGCTCAAAATGGTAGAGCGCCCAAGCTTATCACAAGGTTTACGGAGCTTGATGGTTCAAATCCATTTGAGTTTTAATGTTATGTTTATTTAATATGGATAGCATCACTGGTTCTTGGATGGAAGATTCAAGTTGTATAGGTGTACAAACTGGTGCGCCTTGTCTTGTCTTTGTATTTTCTGGATTTTTGTAAATGTGTACATGTTTGTACACCAATGTAAACTAAGATTTTTGAAAAATGAGAATTATATAGTCATATGGGTACTCTTTTTGTAGCCCTCGAAAAGAGCTTTCCGAATATATAAAATTTGCGAATTTTGGATAAACGGATCAAAAGATAAATTGATTTTAATTTTTTTTATATATTATTTAAAACTGTTGACATCATCATGAGACACTTTGGACTAAACTGTAAATATTTGGACTAAATTGTAAACCAGAAGGTTATTTATGTACTTTCAATAATAAAGGACTAATTTGTACCTAGTTGAATGGGTTAGGACTAAATAGTATATTTGGATGGGATTTAGGACTAAACCATATTTTTCCCTTCAGCATTTCCGCAGCCGTGCTAAAAGTGTATTGAGTGCTTGCCAAGTCCGGGATGGTCAATCTAAGGTTGACGGATATGTTACCAACGGTGAACATCGCATAGACATTGGTCACGGGATAATTTCCAACACTACCGCAATTAGTGAAGAATTAGAAGGGTGCACGGAAAGCATGAAAAGCATTTATTTACTTAAAGCTCGATAAGGCGTTTACAGAGACTGCCGCTACTAAGTCTTTGAAGGATGACTGCGATACTGGAAATATCATTGCAAGTGACATTGATGATGATAGGGACGACAAGCCCCTTTGATGAGAAGGTGGGTGCCTTTGTTTCTGTTTTGATTTTTTTTATCTTTATGGGGACGATATTAATTTTGAAGTATAAGACGGATTTATTGGGCTGGTAATTGACGGAAAATGCTAATCCACACCCAACTTTGGGCCCTGATTACCGCCTTATCCGATTCGGTATTTCTCATTTGTTTGTTTGCTAGGAAAGAAAAATTTTCATTTACTAATGAGAAGTTACAGCATTATGGATAAAATAGGGGAAGTTATTCTCATCCCATTCTCTTATTACATTCCCAATTCCACTGCGTTTAGCAGCTAGGTCTGCTACACCATTTAGCTCTTTCTTAAGATGTTGGAATCTAAGAGGAATAATGTCTTTTAAAAGAAATAACCAATCATCTAAAACAGAGCAAGAGGTCCAACTAGTTTGGCCTTTGCAATTATTAAGGTAAGTCATCACATTTTTGGCATCGCTAATTAAGTAAAACTCCTGATAATTCTTCTATTTGATCCATTTTGCAGCGTCTAGAGTTGCCACACTTTTAGCTCTTTCAGAACACATATCCCTCCCTAAGACTAGTTTGCAGCCTTTGAATTCACCTACAAGTTTCATTACCAAAATTCCCTCACCAGATTTGTTTGTATCTTTATCAAAATGATGCATAACAGAATATGAGGAGACTGTCTTGAGAGATAGTATCAAGAAAATTAGACTCATTAGCAGTACTGCATAGTTTTTATTGGGAACAGGTGCAGAAGCTAAAGTATTGACAGTTTCCTCAGCAATTCTTGGTGCATTTACTATCTGTAATCTGTGGGTTTAAGGATATATTATCAAAAACTTTAGAACATTTGTCTTTCCAGATGCATCAGGCAAAGATCGGAACAACAACACATTTTTGTTGAAGGTGCTTTGATGTGAGCCATTTTGCAATCCAGTCAATGCTAATATTGGTGCAAATCCTGTGAAACAAGTTGACCGACAGCAGGGCTATTGGACCAAACATTGTTAGCAAAGGAGCAATGGAGCAACATATGTTCTGGAGTTTCACTAGCACCAGAATTACACAATTTACACCTATCATCATGATTATTGTTGTATCTAGCTAATTTACTGCCTATAGGGAGAATATTTTCAACACACTTCCCATAGAAACATTTGAGTTCTAGGAAACATTGGTGACTTCCAAAGAATCTTATGAGTGTTCAAGTCAGGGTTATGAATGGAATTACGAGGAAGTTCACATGCCAGAAATTTGTAAATAGATTTGACAGTTAAAATGCCATTCCTATTATATGGCCAGACTGAACTATCACACCCTGAAATTGGGATTGTCATGCTGCATATTTTTTGACTATTTTCTCTGGAAAAGAAATCCTCTACCAAAGCAACATTCCAAGTCTTAGTATCATGGTTTATGAATTCAGAAACCTTATAATTAGGATTCGGATAACTAGCACACAAAGGTTGTGTTAGACTTAAGATCCAGTTATCAGCAAAAGCATTAACAACATTACCATCTTTAATATCCCAATAAGCAAGTTTTTTTAAAATATCTAATCCATGACAGATACTAGACCAAACCCAAGACATGCACCATGGATTTTTGTAATGGAGAGGATGACAGTTCTTTAAAGTACTTACGCTTCATAATTTTGACCCACGGTTCATTAGTAGAATGAATTAAAAGCCAACTTGTTTTAGTCAAAAGGGTTAAATACACATTTTTTTTCCAGATTCGGTAGGTGAGATATGTAAAAAAGTGGGAACCATTTGCCTTAAGTTTTTGGCATGGTATTTTTCGGTTCTTTTTTTTTCCTTTTGTCATATTCGTGGACGGAAATTGCTCACTTCGGATACGACGAAAAAGTAGGGTGCAAGACTGCGAAGAATTGTAACTTAGCAATATATTCCGTCGAAATTACATGCATCTTCTAACATTTTTCTTTTGGTTTTTCCTATTTCTCATCCCCGTTTTTCTAGTTTCTTATACCCTTCACAATTTCTTAAATAAATTTACTTTTCAATTCTAGTTTTTCCTATTTACCACCTACGAAAGTCAAGCAATTTCCACCTATTAAGGTCAAGTTGACTTTAACTTCTGCATGATTTACTAAAATTAACGCAATTGGTTAAAATTAACACACATGCTTCCAAAGTCTACCGAACAAGAGACTATTGTATATTATTTTATTTTGAAACTGAGAAATTGCATTAAATTAAAATTGAGTGTTTACATGAGATATTTCCTTATGTAACTGATTAGCTATGTTATTAGGAGGAATTGTAATCCACAAACCACCCATTCTTTCTACTCTTGCTAGTTTCAACAGAATGTCTGCAATTTTATTTTTTTCCTTGGGCATATAACTACAATTCCAATGGATGAAAGATTTAAAAATATGTTTTATATTTAGAATAAGATTGTGAATACTCCAGTCGATGCTAAAGCTTTCCAAGTTAACTGCATCAACTACAATCTTTGAATCCAGTTCAAATTCCACCATTTCCAAGAGACTATTGTATGATTTAATTCGTACAGTTTAAATCGTTAAAGAAATATACGCTCCAACTAATTGCAAGTAATATGATGCCCTTACCACCATTTTTAATATCTAGCCTACACCATACACCAAACTTTTTTTTCTCAATTTCACTGAAGGTGGTGATTAATATGGAGATGGAGATGGAGACGGAAACGTGATTTTTATCTAGGTTATTTTTGGTTTAGTTGTAGGGTAGTTTAATTATTGGGTGTAAATAAAATTTCATACTTAGGATATATGAAATTTTATATAGGTGATACTTAGGATAATTGGGGATGGGAATTATGGGAGATAGGAAATAGGAAAAATAAGGATGGAAAATAGGGAAAACCTTTCTTTTTCTTTTCGAAGAGATGTTTATGTTTTGAGAATATGTTTATGTAGGGTCTCCCCGACTAATCCAAAACGTCAATATCGGACCAATATCCGTTCTTACAAAGAAAAAAACCCTAACACCTGAGTGATATTTAGAAATATGTATCTGATAGGTTAAGCGCTATCGGATATCCGATAATATCCTATAGGATATCAAAAATCAAATATAGATTCCGATAAGCTAAGCTATCGAATAATATCCAGTTTCTTACAAAGAAAAATTAACACCTGTACAACATATTCATACTTGAAATTTAAGTTCGATTTCTCAAACATATCATCCTATTTTTCTTGAAACACATAAAAATTACACTTAAGTAGTTAATTCTCTTTCTGTCACACACACATGAAAAAAAAAACACAAAAACAAATGCTAAAGAGAAAATAAGAAACACAAAGTCTCTCGTCTTCATTCTGCACAAAGTCTCTCTTGTCTTCAATTGAGGTTACAACAATATATTATCTTTTGTATTTTGTACAACAGAAACCATTATATAATTACAACAGTATTTTGTACCAAAAAAATAAAAAATCGCAGGATAGCAAGTGGTTATAAGCAATTGAGGTTCTCACACAAATTCTATAGCAGCAGAACACATATATCTTTCAATCTTTAGTTCCAAATAACTCAATGAGTCCAGCAAGTTGTAAACATGAATGTCATGCACACGGAAATAGTCAGAAAAATAAAAACAAAAAAACCTTTCTCTCTAGCTTCTGAGAGGCATAAACCAAAAACTCCGCTGTGGAAAAAATAAAACCCTAATCAAAATCTACAATCATGAGATTTGAGTAGTCGATCGTTGTCGGGGCTGGAATATAATCATGCGCTCATAAAAAAGAAAAGAAAAATTAGGAAAAGTATGTTTGGTGATGGAGATGATGGGAAATTGATGATTTGAGGGTAAGGGGTTCTCTTTCTAGTTGAAGGTAATGATTAGAGGGAATTTATATGCTTATTTTGTTTCTCTTTTTTGTATTCATAAGTAAGTACGCCCGTCAATCTTTAGTTTTATTTACAGATCAATCTGGTCACCTAAATCTCAATTTCTCCTGGTCTTTCATGTCTCGGTTTTATTAGTTTCTTATGTTTTTTTGTGTGTATTATCTTTGCTTCTTATGTCTTGAGATTTTCTATTTTGTGTTTTCATCCTCAGTCAGTCCTGTATTGATGGGTTTCAGAAGCTTTTGTTTGATAGATATCATGTCTGTTATTGTAATTCCATAATAGGTTTTTGACGGAATTAATTAGAAGTAAAGCAGGTCAATAAGTGTTTTTCGGTTTCATCGTTTATGGTGGTGTTGCAATGTTTCTGGCAACATTGTAGCTTTCTGAATTTACAAGTTAGGGAGGTTTTAATTTTAATAATATAAAAAGGAAAAGAATTATTATTATAATGGAAAAAAAGGGATAATCTCAAGTTAGATGTAAGCGGTAACGTTAGTTCATAGGATTTATATAAGATATTTTACCCTTTATTTCTTGTGTGTGAGTGGTCGTTGACATGTGAGACTTGGGTTGAGATTGATATATGTTATAGTTTTTTGCTGGGATTTGTTTTCTGCCTTATTCGGTTTTCTTATGATGGGCACTCTCTTGCTGGTTAGTTGGCTTGATTTCTTCTAAAAGGTCGTCACTCGACTGTAGTATTTTTTTTCTTAGAAAGTCTATCCGAATTTTTGTGTTTTTCCTCTTGTTGACCTTATTTCTCGTTTAACCCCTCCCCATCATACTAATCTGAATAATGGTCCAAGAATGCATGATAAATTCGCTAATTCTCCAGTCCCTGTAAGTAATCTAAAATAGAGTCTCCTTTACTCATATTAGTCTAGACAACTGTAGTAGTTTCAGTTTTATTTTATTTATCAGTCGAAATCCTTACTGTAATTTAGTGAAACTATAATAATTAGTTTAGTTTATCTTTGGATCACTTAATTGTGTAAGTGCTACTCTATTAAGAACATTTTAGGTCACCGTTTAGTTTTCATGTCAAATCTTTCGTATTAGGTAGCAGTTCAAATCTAGTTAAATCTGTCTTTCCTAATATAACTTTATTTCAGTTTTTAGTAACCTTTGTAATAACAGTATTAGCCGTTTTAGCATTTATCATTCAATTCCGGAGATTCTACTAGAAGACTTAATCAAAACTAAAAACTCAATTCAAAGTAATGGATCAAGTCAAGAAACAAAAAAGCATACTGATATCAATCAGGCAGTTCAACGCAACATCAAGATACAAATGCACGACTAGCAACTTCAATCAATTGCATCGAACAACTCTATCACCAACTAAACTCATGTGGACATTGTCGTGTCCATCAAAAGTACATCTTTTCTTGTGGAAAGCATTGACCGAGGGCATTTCGACCTTCGACTCCAACAACCGCCCTCGATGCAACCATGGTCAGAAGACTACTATCTTTCTCCAATATCAAGTTGTTGTTGATTCTTGGATTACCATTCAAATTGTATTTGATGAATCTTTGGGTATTATATACCCATGTGTAACAATCTTTAGTAGTTTAATATATTCATGCTTTAAAAAAAATGTCATGCACACTCCACATCAAATTGTTCCAGGTAAAAGGTTACGATATCAAATTGGACACAAAAATGACATGGGAAAATCTTGAACTTCAGAACTTTAGAACCTCACGTAGCAACAAATGAATATTGTACCTGACTTGTGGCAATAATGAATATTGTTTCCTCACGAACTTCAGAACCTCATGTACTAAACTTCAAGAGCATTTTTTTCCGAATGAATCTACTGCACGACACCCAAAATCATAAAAATAATGAAAAGTTAATAAAATTTAAAAAATCCAAATGAATCTGCTTACTTATAGATTTAAGTAATCTAATATGTGACACTCAAGAACAAGTTAAAAAAAAAAAATATGCTAGAATTAAGTACCTCATTTGTGCTTTAACGATTCTGAGACGAGCAGTATAGTCAGTCACCTCTAGAATCCACTTAGATCTAAATGAATCTAAAAACCTTCTAATTTCACCAATTTCATATTAGGCAAAGAGTTTCTCAGTAAAACTCTTTTTCGTAGAAATATGAATGTTCTAAACAAATCTAATAATATAAGTATTAATATAACAGACACCAAGGGTATGCTACAACATTCTAATGATGGACTAAGTAAAAATTAGGCGCAACATGTAAAAGTTGATGTCAAACTAGATTTTGAAGTCTTTAATTTCCATGGAAACCACAACCAATCAAATAAACCGTTGAACCAAGAAAATACAAGGCATTAAAGACAGATACAATGTACACATGTTCATTTCACTTTTGAATTGCCTAGATTAATAACTTTTTAAATCATACAATCTCATGCCATGAAAATAAATATGCAATCATCAACTAATCCAACATCTAAATCAACACATCATAGATTCACAAGATCTATTCAATATCGACCCCACTTGTAACTTGAAAAAAAGTTCTCTTAATAAGAAAATCTAGTATCACGCCTTAGTTTATACATGGAAAGATAATTTATCAAAACCAATTCTTAAGTTCTTCTCAAGAACTTGAAGGAAAATCGAAACAAACCCTAACAGAATCAAGCCCATCCTATTAACAGAGTCAAACCCTAACTAATAACTATCACTATTGCTTCAACCACAATGCCTCATATTCTAATTTAAGTTAAACCCATCTCAAATGTTTCTCTAATTTCATCCATACATGTAAGTCATATCAAACCCTAATTTTTGATTGCAGCACAGAAACCCTAATTTTGTAACAATGGAACACAGAAATGGAATACAGAATATCAATACCTGATTGAGTGGGTGAGTGATTGATTAAAAATTTAGTGAGTGAGTGAGTGAGTGATTGAGAGACATAGAGTGGAGATCCGACTGATGGACTACGAGGAGAAAAAAAAGGTATATCCATGTTTACTCGACTAATAATGGATGTGATCTGGAAACTACAAGTTTATCCATATTTTTATCAGATATCGGGTATTAACGAACCGATGAATCCTAGTCCGATTTCGATATATTAAGAAAGAAATATCCGATAAAAATCCAATTCGATATTCGATAAAACGGATAAAATCCTATAGGATCTCGAATACTCGGAAACGGATTCCGGATATCGGACTGATATCGACATGCCTATGTTTATGATACTTCAAAGATATGGATGAGATCTCTTTTTTATTGTTATCAAACTCGTTACAGCTATAACATAGATGTAGTGCTCAATATCTCAATATAGGAAAAAAATATAGACTAGGAAACAATAAACTATAATACGAGACAAAATATTTTATAGAATGCAACACACCCTTACAAGTTGGTGTGTAGATGTTATACATGCCTAACATGTACAAAATTCAAGTATTATTTACTTAAACATGATTTCGTGAGGATGCCAGCATGTTGATCTATTGATTGAAACGATGACAAATCAATAATCGTTTTGTCCAGCTTCTCTTTGATAAAACTTTTGTCAACCTTCACATGTTTAATACGATGATGTTGTACAGGATTATGAGCAACATCGTGTGAAGCTTTATTATCGCAATACAAAAGAATTGGTTCTTCAATAGGAAATCCTAGATCTTAAGAAGATAATTTAGCCATAATGCTTCACAAATGGCATTTGTCATACCTCTAAATTCAGCCTCTACACTTGAACGTGTAACAACATTCTGTTTTTTATTTCTCTAAGTAACAAGGTTACCTCCCATAAAGGTAAATTAACATGAGGTATAAGTCTCTCATTATCTCTCGAGCATAACCAGAATCCGCATATACCACAACTCTATGATAGTTCTTATTCTTAGATAATAGAATCCCTTTTCCAGAAGCATACTTCAGATACCTCAAGATGCATATAACTATACTCATATGTTGGTCTCCTGGATTATGCATAAATTGACTAACAATGCTTAATACATAATCAAGATATGACCTTGTGTGTGACAAATACATCAATCTTCCCACAAGTCTTTGATATATTCCTTTAACAATGGGTATTTGATCAGGCACGATATATAGTTTCAACTTTATTTTGCATGTGTGTGAATTGGTTCACACGCTGACATGCCAACTTCTTATGACAAATCTAAGATATGTTTTCTTCATGAAAAGAAAATGTCCTTATCAGATCGACACACTTCAATACGGAGAATATATTTTAACGAACCAAGATCTTTCATTTGAAATTCCTTAGATAAGTATTTCTGCAAAGACCTCTTTTCTTCTGGATCATTTCTTGTAACCACCATATCATCTGTATGATCAGAGCTATAATTTATTTTTATTTCTTTCTTTATGAACGAACTATGGTTAGAATTGCTCTGACGATAACCAAAGTCTCTCATAGACTTGGTAAATCTTCTAAGAAATGCTCTCAGAGGTTGTTTGAAACCATACAATGATTTGTTTAACTTGCACATCTTTCCGCTATGAGAGCCCCGAATCCTAATACCTGGTGGAAGCTCCATATACACCTCTTCAGATAACTCTCTATGATGTAACGACCAATCTGAGTTTACATCAACAATCCAAATAATTCAATCAGAATTCTGCCAAGTATTAAACTTCTTATATATCTTTCAAGATACGAATTCTACAAGTAACAAGCATCGTAATCGATCACAATTATTTGGAAGTATCTACTAAGATTGAATACGTACTACTTGCCTAAATCCTATTATAAAAATAAACAATATAGTGCGGAAAGGGAAAACACAAGACACCAGAAGTTTAGTTAACGAGGAAACCGCAATAGTAGAAAACCCCCGGGACATCGTCCATATTTGAACACCAAACTGTATTAAGTATTTACAGACATTATACCACTATAAGACTTCGTACTGTAATGTAGTTTAGACCGAATCCATCCTTCAAGCAATTTCGTTATAGTCGCGTTCCTTACGTCTCTTAAACCTTGCAAGGCTCTATGCAATTGATTCCCTTAGCTGACATCATTTACAACCTAAGAGTTGCTTCAATCTAAGTGAAGACTTTGATACCAATATGTCTCTAACAAATAATCCTATTTGATTTCCCTTTATATCAAAGATCAAGGCTTGGAAATCTGTTTGAAATAGAAAAAGCTAGCAAACCTCATAAATCTGAAACACTTACACTTAGTTGGATAAGAAGCCTGGATTTTTTACCACCTCTCAAGAACAATCTTGAACTTATCATTTAAGAATAGTTTTTAGATGTCTATCTTGAGGAATCACAAAGTATGAGATGAAAGAACTTTGCGATTACTATCTATCTTGCCTGAAAGAGATTACGAGAGCCTCGATAATAGAAAAGCAAAACTAAGATTAGGATACATGAACTATCAACATAAAAGATAGTCGGACCTGGATTAACGAATCCCCAAGCGAAGTCTTTTAGTAATAAACCTAATAATATTTCATAGAAAAAACTTAGGTCAATAGAGGACGACTCTAGCTATCAATCAAGACACAAAGTTTTAGGGATTGAATTTCCCAGCTGAAAGAACTAGGGCTGCACAGAAACCAAGCCGAATCGTCAAACCGAGCCGAAACTGACAAAATCGAACCGTAAACGAGTCGAACCGCATATCCAACGATCGGTCACAATTTGAATTTTCATAACCGTTAGATTTCCAGTTCGGTCAACAGTTTGACCATCCAAACCGAGTGAACCGAACCGTATGAACCGACTAATAATGACCCTAGATTTAGTATTATCCTAATCAATCCTAGCCGTCTACAACTATACCATATATAGTTATAACCCTAAATCTAAACTCCCATTTCATTCTCATTTTTTCATTTCTTCTCTCCATCTCGCGTTTGTTTTAGCAGCCGCCTCCACAGCCACTCACCATCATATTAACCACCTCCGCCTCCATCAGGAGCGCCACCACACAATATCCACTAACTCTATTTAGTAAGTACTAACTAGTCTCTCCTTCTCTTTGTCTAACTGGTTCTCTGATTCTCTCTACTCTTGATTATTGGATTTTGATTTTTGCTGCTTTTTAACATCACCCTAGTTTTTGTTCTGGATTTGGTTGAATGAGTATTCATGATTTTGATTGTAGAAGCAGTGATTTGATTGTTGGGTTTTGATTTTTGTTGTGTTTTTAACATAACCCTATCTTTTTGTTCTGGATTTGATTGAATGGGGGGATTCATCTGTTCATATGTTTGTGCTCTAGATTAGATTTATTTGATTTTTATTGGATTTTTACACAACTTTAATTTGCAAAAGAGTAGGAATGATAGCGGAATGTTTATTTGATTAGTTCACTAAAACGATCTTTATTATAATTAATTCTTTACCTTCAATCTTATGGGGGTAATTGTAACTGACTTGTTTACATTTCTTACGGTTTCTAACTTCTAATATTTGGAGCAAGTTATTCAGGTTACAAGCAAGAGGTCAAGTCCATCTTGACCTCTCAATCACCTGCAAATGGATCCAGTGAAAGTTAAACTCTCTTAATTCTTAAATTTGAACCTGTAATTTTATTTTCTTGAAATTATTTTTGGAATTGTAATACAAATATTTGTAGTTGGTTGTGATGAATTTTTATTTTATTGAAAAGCCATCGGTCTAAACCGTAAATAACTGTAGAATAACCGAAATGTGGCCGGTCGGTTAAAATCTGAACCGATGACTAAACAGTTCGGTTACAGTTTCAGATATAAGAACCGTGCTATAAACAATTCGATCAACTATTTTGCCTAAAAATCGAACCGACCGACCGTTGTGCATCCCTAGAAAGAACATCTCTATTTATAAATGTTCAAGACTGAGGGTTACTTAGAATTCAAACTAAGATAACTTAAGATTCAAGTTATTAAACACTTTCTCTGTTTAGATGAAACTCTAATTAGGGTTTCAAGTAAGAACATGAAAATTAGTTTTGAAATCACATAGAAGAATATACACAATGGTCCAGTTATGGAACCGTGTATAATGACCGTTCTTTGGCAAATATGCCTTACGAACTATAAGAAATTTGATGTTCATTTAAAGACTTAAGAATTTAATAATGATATACATACACAAGTGTTTTAGTGATCAATGATGTCTTAGAGGTGTTTATGAGAGTCATAGCAATGCTTAACATATATATATTTTTTAAAGTCTTTGAGCATCCGCTAAACTTTACTGGGACTATTGTGAAACGATTCGTGAAACGTAAGGCAATAGTTCACGATGAAAATATGGGGGTACCAAAATAAACCACAAACTTTTTCTTAGGCAACCTGTATGGACTAAACTCGAATACAACTCCGAGAGTTCAACTTAATGAATCTCAATCAATAATTATACGAAGAGCTTATATCTCTTTCTCCCACAATCAGAATGTTAACAGAGACAAGTCCGTGAACCTGATTATTCTGTGAGAGTACTTGGACGATTCCAAAGATCAATAACCAAGATCAATCAAGTCGTATCCAACAAACAAGGATGGATATATCTATTTTGATTGACTTACGTACAACCTGTGATATTTCAATTATAAAGATAAACAATATAATGCGGAAAAAGAAATAACACAAACACCTGAATATTTGTCAACGAGAAAACCACAAATGTAGAAAAACCCCGGGAATTAGTCCAGATTTGAAACCCAAATTGTATTAAGTTTCTACATACACTAGCTTACTATCAGAACCTCGAACTTGAATGTAGTTGAGATCGAATCTACTGTCATAACAATTCAGTTACAGTCGCGCTCCTTACGCCTCTTGAATCCTAGCACGACTTCATGCAATTGATTCTCTTAGTTGATGTCCTTTACATCCTTAGAGTTGCTTCAACTCAATTGAAGACTTTAAACCAATCTGCCTCCCACAGATAAGCCTATATGTGATTTCCGTTCTGATCAAAGATCAAGGTGAGGTAGGAAATCGATTGCAATAGACAAAGTCTAGCAAACCTCAAAATACAGTCTTATGACTCCCGAAGAGCATCCTAGATTATTATTCACCTCACAAGTATAAACTTGTGGAATCACAAAGTCTGAGATGAAAAAACTTTGTGATTTCTATCTATCTTACTTATTGGAGCAAGCTCAACAAACAAAGTAAGACTAGGATACACGAACTATCAAGATAAATATAGTTGGACCTAGCTTCAAGAATACCTAGGTGAAGTATTTTTAGTTGCTAAACCCTAGAAGGGTTTTAAGGAGAGGATGACTATAGTTTAAAACTAGGACTCATAAGTATAGTGTCAGGGATTCAAAGATCCAACTGTTTGAGGTTCCTCTTATATAGACTCTCAAGGTCAAGGTTGCTTTAGATTTAAGCTAAGGTTGATTTGGAACCAAGCAATCAATAATCATGGTTAGATGAAAAACTTGACTTGAGATTAACATAACATAATATACACTAAGGTTAGGATGAACCATAATCGAACCGTGTACAATACCTTGTTCATGAAAGGTTAGCCGACACTAGCTAGTCGAACGATAAGCTTAACCATTTTCATATAACACATTAAGACTTTCATCTTGAGTCACGAATGTGATCAAACATGTCTAGATAGTGTTTTTAGAGAGTTGTTCAAATGATGATTATCTCATAGAATAATTCTGATGCATTTGAAATTATTCGATAGGGTAAGTACATGCACTTGGTACATGTAATATATACATGTTCGTGAGTATTTCTGTCATGGTACGTGAAACGGGTATGTGTACCCTTAAGACAAAAATGGATTCAGGAACTCATAGATATTTGATAAGCACGTATGTGCTACATTAATACCCATGTTTATATTAGCTGGGACTTGATATTTTCGGCTAATGATACTATTTTAATGCTTTTATAGAAAGTAGAAGCAAATTCGATCACCGTTACAATATTTGGCTGAATAGAAGCAAAATGGCATACGCATCTAAAATCACCATGGCTGCATATCTCTGCACAAGAGTCCGAGTTCAGTTGATGGGCTTGTGGGCTGTTAAGTCATCTAATGTTGCCGCACAACTCAACCATATCACGGACCACTAAGGAAGATGTGTCTCTCATATCTTTACCAAACAGAGAGTGAATTTTCTCTTCCCTTTCCAAGACAAACAACTAATATGTACTTGCAGATGCCAACGTCTTTGAGTTTGTTCTAAGGTAATTATTCGAGCTGGTGGTGTTACCATAGTCGTAGCTGTGCAGGGAGGAGAAGATATGATTTGCAGTTGGGTTTAATTGAAAGTTCCCAAGAAGAAAAATGCGCAGATGCGAAGAAAGGTGATGTTGCCTGTATTGGAGCTCTCGAGATGAAGAGACAAAGTAGTGTTGTGGGTGTTGGCCAAGATGTTGATTGTTTGAACGGTAAAGCTGAGCTATAGACAGGAGCCGGAGAAACAGCAGATGGGTACCTGTATTTTGAAATAACATCGCATGTCATATGTTTGAAAAATCTCCTAAAAGAGAATTGGGTCTGTATAAAAGCTCTTGATCTCGATTGAGATTGAACTGGCAGCAGCTCTCTGCAAGTGGTGACAGAGACGGTATACATGCGGGAGGTTTTTCCGGAGTTTGTACACCAAGGAGTGACGGGATTTAGAAGTTCGGTGAGAAGACACAGTGGTGTTGGGGATGTTGGTTCACGGTACGGATTAGTGAGGAGATCAAAGAAGTTAAGAGATGATTTAAGCAAAGGAAGAGACGAGATAGAAGACTATTGACATCTGTGGATTGGTTGAATTTGTATGGAAAGCTTGGATATGAATCAAGACGTCTGTAGCTGCCGGTGGGTGAAGAAACTGTCACATTCAGTTGGTCGGAGAACGACGACAGCGCTGGTAGTGCCGTAAGATAGCAATACGCTCATGTTGAACTGAAATTGGGCCATAGTAATGAATGCCAGTGAGTTCTCAAGATGCACGTGATTACTGTTACTTGTTGTGAATGCGAAGACGAGTTTATGAAGGTGTGGGAGAACTCCAGATGATTTCTGAGAGACGGATAATGATTGTGCTGGACTGCATGTGGTGATCGACAATAATGGAATGTACGGAAAAGATTGGCAGTGGAGATTCGATAGCGAGAACACAGCGAGCAAAAACAAATGGGAGATATTTGATGCCGAGATTCGAACGAACAGAAATTGGAGTCGTGGCATGGACATGGAAGCAACGTAAGCAGTGAATCAAACTAATGTTTGTTGGCTGAATGGGTTTGGCGTAAAAATGGTGCTGGTGGTTGAGTTGGTTTTGCAGCAAAGAATGGAGATGTATGTTGATGGTGGAAGAAGAATGGTTGGTTCGGATTTTGTCTTGCCATAACTGACTGAAGTGGTGGTGCTGTGGCTCGAGTGTGGAGAGCAAGGAAGAAAATGGTAATGTTGTAGGCGTACAGGGAAGAACAGGAAGCATCACGAACTGAAGAGGAATGGGTGCTAGTTTTTTTCGGTACTGCGAAGTTAGGGCCTTTGTCTTTGAATAACTTGAATCGATGGTCAGAGAACAAGAGTGGAGCTGGTGCCTAGGCATACGGAAGAGAAATTGATGCTGAAAGGAGCATGTAAGTATCGATGATTAGAAGCTCGTGTTTGAGCTTGGAAATGAACGAAACAGAGAGGAATAGACGGGAGTTGGACGGACAATGAATAAAAACTGGTAATATGGTCTGAGTTCGCGAAGGAACGATTCTGTGGTGCTGCTTGCTGTAGCCGAGTGTAAGGAGGATGGAAGTAAGGTGCAGTCTATGATTGGAATTGATGGACGGCAGTGGTGAGATGGGTCCGGGTTTGGAGATGGGTTCATGAGTTTGGACTTGGCCTTAGAAATTTTACCCTAGGTCTCAATCGGAAGTTCTCATATCACTTGGATTTAAATATTTGGTAAACAGAGGAAAAGGGAGGCGACAGACGGGAGGCGGCTACACAGCCGTGAAGAGGAGAAAACAAGGGTTTGCCGATTGATTTTATTTTTCTCCATGGTTTGCTAAATCGTTTGTTAGGGTTTAGATTGAAACCAATTTATTTATATAGACTCTACGATGATATTTCTAATAATGATTCATTGATTAGTGATTTCTCTTCATATATCTTGGTGTTTTATCGTTCATGTGATTTTCTTGATTATTTATGCTTTTGAATTGATATTTCGTGCTTCGGTTAAATCCCTAGACGTGGTATGCAAAGATAGATATGTAATGCTTTAGGATCGCTACATACGAAGCGAAGGAAGTTACAGCGGAGAAACAATATTTTAGAATTTAACATTTCATCTTCCGAGACATGAGATTGATTTCAAAATTTGTCTTGAGTAATAAATAGAGATTAGTAGAGTTTTATATGATTGAATTGGTGGAAATCGAAAACCCTAATAACCCGTTGCCTATTTTGTTGCGATTATTTATTATTTCATTTTGTCCGAATTTCTAAAACTCTAAAAAACATTATATTTTCGATTAGTGATTATTGGTATTAGTTGGTAGAGTATTTCACACTCCTCGTGGGAACGACCTGTACTTGCCATTGTCTACTAGTTAGATATTGTGCACTTGCAATATTATTATTGTAGGTTTCGCCTAGCCTAACAAGTTTTTGGCGCCGCTGCCGGGGAGTGGTTGCAAAATACTCTCTGATTGATATCTTTTGTACATAATTTTATTTTGTTTTTCTTTTAGATTTCTTTTGGTTCTTTTTACGCATTTTATTTGATTTTTTTAGGTACCTTAGCCTGAAGTGTTGTGGGCGAAAAGAAAGTATGCACTCGCAAGGCTTTTGCAAGAGCGACTTGGAAGATCCATTAGAGGTTTGCTTAGCTCATTTTGGGTATGATTTTGACGATGATAGTGTTATTTGTGAAGTCAATGCTTTGTTAGACTCCACACCGCTGCTAGTCAGTAATAAATGGAATCCCAAACTAGAACCTCTAGTTCTTCCCGAGTCTCGACTAGTTCCATTAGTCGATAAATCTCCGACCTTGACCCTTAAGCTATTGTCTGACCTATCAAGTTTTGATTTTTCTCATCTTGATGATATTAATAATGAAACCGTTGTAGATGATAGTGGGTCTATGAGTCATGATATTATTGCTTCATTGAGCCCTTGTTCAGCGAGTGAATTTGAACCAACTTCTGGTCGTGTGCCCCATTTTGCTGAATTTGAACCAGTATTAGACGCAGAAGTTATTTCGGCAGACTTAGAACCAGATTTAGGGTGTACAACAACTGTTGAATTCTCTAAACAATCTTTCTTTGTTATCCATGAATATTATTTACTTGTTCGAATTTTGTTCAAAATAAGATTGAATTCAGTTCTAGCTCTCTGGCTACTAATCATTTTTGTTGCAGGATCATCTTTTCAGTTAAATGGATTAGTTGGGTTGATCCCCAACTTTTCAGACTCTATATATATGATTGGCAGCTTACTTTATGGTACTAACCTTACCTCGTTTGAGAACGTGCTACTGGCAAAAAGGGAGAAAAATATCTTTCGCTTCATGGGAGTCAACCCATCAGATTTGTTCCCTTCACTCTACTTCTATTTTTATTTGTTTAGTTTTTTCTTTTTCATATATTATTTTAGAATTTCCCAACTTAATTTCTACGTTGGATGACTCAATTACATTGAGAACAATGTAATGTTTAAGTGTGGGGGAGTGGCACTTTCATTAGGATACTCGAAAAAAATAAAATAATGACCAGCTGTTTAGCGGGTCTATAAAAAAAATGATATGACCAGCTGTTTAGCGGGTCTTAAAAAAAAAAACAAAAAAAAAATTGCATGATGTGATCAGCTGTTTAGCGGGTTTTTCTGTCTAGATGTTTAGAAGACACCTCTAACCACTGTTTAGTGGTTCTGTCTCGTTGTTTAGCAGACATCTCTATCCACTGTTTAGTGGATCCGTCTAGTTGTTTAGCGGACATCACTCTTTATCCAGCTGTTTAGCGGATATATTTTTAGTTTTGCTTGGGACTAGCAAAATATAAGTGTGGGGGTGTTGATAAGCACGTATGTGCTACATTTATACCCATGTTTATATTAGCTGGGACTTGATATTTTCGGCTAATAATACTATTTTAATGCTTTTATAGAAAGTACAAGCAAATTCGATCACCGTTACAATATTTGGCTAAATGGAAGCAAAATGGCGTACGCGGCTAAAATCACCATGGCTGCATATCTCTGCACAAGAGTCCGAGTTCAGTTGATGGGATTGTGGGTTGTTAAGTCATCTAATGTTTCCGCACAACTCAACCATATCACGGACCACTAAGGAAGACGTGTCTCTCATATCTTTACCAAACAGAGAGTGAAATTTCTCTTCCCTTTTCCAAGACAAACAACTGATATGTACTTGCAGATGCCAACGTCTTTGAGTTTGTTCTGAGGTAATTATTAGAGCTGGTGGTGTTACCATAGTCGTAGCTGTGCAGGGAGGAGAAGATATTATTTGCAGTTGGGTTTAATTAGAAGTTCTCAAGAAGAATAATGCGCAGATGCGAAGAAATGTGATGTTGCATGTATTGGAGCTCTCGAGATGAAGAGACAAAGTAGTGCTGTGGGTGTTGGCCAAGATGTTGATTGTTTGAACGGTAAAGCTGAGCTATAGACAGGAGCCGAAGAAAAAGCAAAGGGGTACCTGTATAGTGAAACAACATCGCATGTCATATGTTTGAAAAATCTCCTGAAAGAGAATTGGGTCTGTATAAAATCTCTTGATCTCGATTGAGATTAAACTGGCAGCAACTCTCTGCAAGTGGTGACGGAGACGGTATACATGCGGGAGGATTTTCCGGAGTTTGTACACCAAGGAGTGACGGGATTCAGAAGTTCGGTGAGAAGACATAGTGGTGTTGGGGATGTTGGTTCATGGTACGGATTAGTGAGGAGATCAAAGAAGCTAAGAGATGATTTAAGCAAAGGAAAGAGACGAGATAGAAGACTATAAACATCTGTGGATTGGTTGAATTTGTATGGAAAGCTCGGATGTGAATCAAGACGTCTGTAGCTGCCGGTGGGTGAAGAAACTGTCACATTCAGTTGAACTGAAATTGGGCCGGAGTAATGAATGGCAGTGAGTTCTCAAGCTGCATGTGATTACTGCTACTTGTTGTGACTGCGAAGACGAGTTTATGAAGGTGTATGAGAACTCCATATGATTTATGAGAGACGGAGAATGATTGTGCTGGACTGCATATGGTGATCGACAATAATGGAATGTACGGAAAAGATTGGCAGTGGAGATTCGATAGCGAGAACACAACTAGTAACAACAAATGCGAGATAATTGATGCCGAGATTCGAACGAACAGAAATTGGAGCCTTGGCATGGACATGGAAGCAACGTAAGCAGTGAATCAAACTAATGTTTGTTGGCTGAATGGGTTTGGCGTAAAAATGGTGTTGGTGGTTGAGTTGGTTTTGCAGCAAAGAATGGAGATGTATGTTGATGGTGGAAGAAGAATGGTTGTTTCGGATTTTGTCTTGCCATAACTGACTGAAGTGGTGGTGATGTGGCTCGAGTGTGGAGAGCAAGGAAGAAGATGGGAATGTTGCAGGCGTACAGGGAAGAACAGGCACCATCATGAACTGAAGAGGAATGGGTGCTAGTTTGTTTCGGTACTGCGAAGTTAGGGCCTGTGTCTTTGAATAACTTGAATCGATGGTCAGAGAACAAGAGTGGGGCTGGTGCCTAGGCAGACGGAAGAGAAATTGATGCTGAAAAGAGCTAGCATGGAAGTATCGATGATTAGAAGCTCGTGTTTGAGTTTGGAAGTGAACGAAATAGATAGGAATAGACGGGAGTTGGACGGACAATGAATAAAAACTGGTAATATGGCCTGAGTTCGAGAAGGAACAATTCTGTGGTGCTGCTTGCTGTAGCCGAGTGTAAGGAGAATGGAAGTAAGGTGCAGTCTATGATTGGAATTGATGGACGGCAGTGGTGATATGGGTCCGGGTTTTGAGATGGGTTCATGAGTTTGGACTGGTCCTTAGAAATTTTACCCTAGGTCAATCGGAAGTTCTCAGATCACTTGGATTTAAACATTTGGTAAACATAGGAAAAGGGAGGCGACAGACGGGAGGCGGCTACACAGCCGTGAAGAGGAGAAAACAAGGGTTTGCCGATTGATTTTATTTTTCTCCATGGTTTGCTAAATCGTTTGTTAGGGTTTAGATTGAAACCAATTTATTTATATATACTATATGATGATATTTCTAATAATGATTCATTGATTAGTGATTTCTCTTCATATAGCTTGGTGTTTTATCGTTCATGTGATTTTCTTGATTATTTATGCTTTTGAATTGATATTTCGTTCTTCGGTTAAATCCCTAGACGTGGTATGCAAGGATAGATAGGTAATACTTTAGGATCGCTACATACGAAGCGAAGGAAGTTACAGCGGAGAAACAATATTTTAGAATTTAACATTTCATCTTCCGAGACATGAGATTGATTTCAAAATTTATCTTTAGTAATAAATAGAGATTAGTAGAGTTTTATATGATTGAATTGGTGGAAATCGAAAACCCTAATAACCCGTTGCCTATTTTGTTGCGATTATTTATTATTTCATTTTGTCCGAATTTCTAAAACTCTAAAAAACATTATATTTTAGATTAGTGATTATTGGTATTAGTTGGTAGAGTATTTCACACTCCTTGTGGGAACGACATGTACTTGTCATTGTCTACTAGTTAGACGATGTGCACTTGCAGTATTATTATTGTAGGTTTCACCGAGCCTAACAAGTTTTTGGCGCCGCTGCCGGGGAGTGGTTGCAAAATACTCTCTGATTGATATCTTTTTGTACATAATTTTATTTTGTTTTTATTTTAGATTTCTTTTGGTTCTTTTTACGCTTTTTATCTGATTTTTTTAGGTACCTTAGCCTGAAGTGTTGTGGGCGAAAAGAAAGTATGCACTCGCAAGGCTTTTGCAAGAGCGACTTGGAAGATCCATTAGAGGTTTGATTAGCTCATTTTGGGTATGATTTTGACGATGATAGTGTTATTTGTGAAGTCAATGCTTTGTTAGACTCCACACCGCTGCTAGACACTAATAAATGGAAGCCCAAACTAGAACCTCTAGTTCTTCCCGAGTCTCGACTAGTTCCATTAGTCAATAAAGCTCCGACCTTGACCCTTAAGCTATTGTCTGACCTATCAAGTTTTGATTTTTCTCATCTTGATGATATTAATAATGAAACCGTTGTAGATGATAGTGGGTCTATGAGTCATGATATTATTTCTTCATTGAGCCCTTGTTCAGCGAGTGAATTTGAACCAACTTCTGGTCGTGTGACCCATTTTGCTGAATTTGAACCAGTATTAGCCGCAAAAGTTATTTCGATGGACTTAGAACCATATTTAAGGTGTACAACAACTGTTGAATTCTCTAAACAATCTTTCTTTGTTATCCATGAATATTATTTACTTCATATCCAAGGTTCGAATTTTGTTCAAAATAAGATTGAATTCAGTTCTAGCTCTCTGGCTACTAATCATTTTTGTTGCAGGATCATCTTTTCAGTTAACTGGATTAGTTGGGTTGATCCCCAACTTTTCAGACTCTATATATATGATTGGCAGCTTACTTTGAGGTACTAATCTTACCTCGTTTGAGAACGTGCTACTGGAAAAAAGGGAGACAAATATCTTTCGCTTCATGGGAGTCAACCCATCAGATTTGTTCCCTTCACTCTACTTCTATTTTTATTTGTTTATTTATTTTCTTTTTCATATATTATTTTAGAATTTCCCACCTTAATTTCTACTTTGGATGACTCAATTACATTGAGGACAATGTAATGTTTAAGTGTGGGAGAGTGGCACTTTCATTAGGATACTCGAAAAAAATAAAATAATGACCAGCTGTTTAGCGGGTCTATAAAAAAAAAATGATATGACCAGCTGTTTAGCGGGTCTTAAAAAAAATAAAAAATAAAATCGCATGATGTGATCAGCTGTTTAGCGGGTCTTTCTGTCTAGCTGTTTAGCAGACACCTCTAACCACTGTTTAGTGGTTCTGTCTCGTTGTTTATCACACATCTCTATCTACTGTTTAGTGGATCCGTCTAGCTGTTTAGCGGACATCACTCTTTATCCAGCTGTTTAGCGGATATATTTTTAGTTTTGCTCGGGACTAGCAAAATATAAGTGTGGGGGTGTTGATAAGCACGTATGTGCTACATTTATACCCATGTTTATATTAGCTGGGACTTGATATTTTCGGCTAATGATACTATTTTGATGCTTTTATAGAAAGTACAAGCAAATTCGATCACCTTTACAATATTTGGCTAAATGGAAGCAAAATGGCGTACGCGGCTAAAATCACCATGGCTGCATATCTCTGCACAAGAGTCCGAGTTCAGTTGATGGGCTTGTGGGATGTTAAGTCATCTAATATTGCCGCACAACTCAACCATATCACGGACCACTAAGGAAGACGTGTCTCTCATATCTTTACCAAACAGAGAGTGAAATTTCTCTTCCCTTTTCCAAGATAAACAACTGATATGTACTTGCAGATGCCAGCGTCTTTGAGTTTGTTCTGAGGTAATTATTCGAGCTGGTGGTGTTACCATAGTCGTAGCTGTGAAGGGAGGAGAAGATATGATTTGCAGTTGGGTTTAATTGGAAGTTCTCAAGAAGAAAAATACGCAGATGCGAAGAAAGGTGATGTTGCATGTATTGGAGCTCTGGAGATGAAGAGACGAAGTAGTGCTGTTGGTGTTGGCCAAGATGTTGATTGTTTGAATGGTAAAGTCGAGCTATAGACGGGGAGCCGGAGAAACAAGCAGAGGGGTACCTGTATTTTGAAACAACATCGCATGTCATATGTTTGAAAAATCTCCCGAAAGAGAATTGGGTCCGTATAAAAGCTCTTGATCTCGATTGAGATTGAACTCGCAGCAGCTCTCGCAAGTGGTGACGGAGACGGTATACATGCGGGAGGATTTTCCGGAGTTTGTACACCAAGGAGTGACGGGATTCAGAAGTTCGGTGAGAAGACACAGTGGTGTTGGGGATGTTGGTTCACGGTACGGATTATTGAGGAGATCAAAGAAGCTAAGAGATGATTTAAGCAAAGGAAAGAGACGAGATGGAAGACTATAGACATCTGTGGATTGGTTGAATTTGTATGGAAATCTCGGATGTGAATCAAGACGTCTGTAGCTGCCGGTGGGTGAAGAAACTGTCACATTCAGTTGGTCGGAGAACGACGACAGCGCTGGTAGTGTCGTACGATAGCAATACGCTCATGTTGGGCCGGAGTAATGAATGGCAGTGAGTTCTCAAGCTGCACGTGATTACTGCTACTTGTTGTGACTGCGAAGACGAGTTTATGAAGGTGTATGAGAACTCCAGATGATTTCTGAGAGACGAAGAATGATTGTGCTGGACTGCATGTGGTGATCGACAACAATGGAATGTACGGAAAAGATTGGCAGTGGAGATTCGATAGAGAGAACACAACGAGCAACAACAAATGGGAGATAATTGATGCCGAGATTCAAACGAACAGAAATTGGAGCCGTGGCATGGACATGGAAGCAACGTAAGCAGTGAATCAAACTAATGTTTGTTGTATGAATGGGTTTTGCGTAAAAATGGTGCTGGTGGTTGAGTTGGTTTTGCAGCAAAGAATGGAGATGTATGTTGATGGTGGAAGAATAATGGTTGGTTCGGATTTTGTCTTTCCATAACTGACTGAAGTGGTGGTGCTGTGGCTCGAGTGTGGAGAGCAAGGAAGAAGATGGGAATGTTGCAGGCGTACAAGGAAGAACAGGCAACATCACGAACTGAAAAGGAATAGGTGCTAGTTTGTTTCGGTACTGGGAAGTTAGGGCCTGTGTCTTTGAATAACTTGAATTGATGGTCAAAGAACAAGAGTGGAGCTGGTGCCTAGGCAGACGGAAGAAAAATTGATGCTGAAAAGAGCATGGAAGTATCGATGATTAGAAGCTCGTGTTTGAGCTTGGAAGTGAAAGAAACAAAGAGGAATAGACGGGAGTTGGACGGACAATGAATAAAAACTGGTAATATGTCCTGAGTTCGAGAAGGAACGATTTTGTGGTGCTTTGCTTGTCAGAAATGAGTGTAAGGAGGATGGAAGTAAGGTGCAGTCTATGATTGGAATTGATGGACGGCAGTGGTGATATGGGTCCGGGTTTTGAGATGGGTTCATGAGTTTGGACTGGGCCTTAGAAATTTTACCCTAGGTCTCAATCGGAAGTTCTCAGATCACTTGGATTTAAACATTTGGTAAATAGAGGAAAAGGGAGGCGACAGACGGGAGGCGGCAACACAGCCGTGAAGAGGAGAAAACAAGGGTTTGCCGATTGATTTTATTTTTCTCCATGATTTGCTAAATCGTTTATTAGGGTTTATATTGAAACCAATTTATTTATATAGACTCTACGATGATATTTCTAATAATGATTCATTGATTAATGATTTCTCTTCATATAGCTTGGTGTTTTATCGTTCATGTGATTTTCTTGATTATTTATGCTTTTGAATTGATATTTCGTGCTTCGGTTAAATCCCTAGACGTGGTATGCAAGGATAGATAGGTAATGCTTTAGGATCGCTACATACGAAGCGAAGGAAGTTACAGCGGAGATACAATATTTTAGAATTTAACATTTCATCTTCCGAGACATGAGATTGATTTCAAAATTTGTCTTGAGTAATAAATAGAGATTAGTAGAGTTTTATATGATTGGATTGGTGGAAATCGAAAACCCTAATAACCCGTTGCCTATTTTGTTGCGATTATTTATTATTTCATTTTGTCCGAATTTCTAAAACTCTAAAAAACATTATATTTTCGATTAGTGATTATTGGTATTAGTTGGTAGAGTATTTCATACTCCTCTTGGGAACGACCTGTACTTTCCATTGTCTACTAGTTAGACGTTGTGCACTTGCAGTATTATTATTATAGGTTTCGCCGAGCCTATCAATATTTTCCGGTTTGCATACTGGGTATGCGTACATTTTCTGGTTTGCATACTAGGTATGCGGACATTTTCTGGCTCACAAGTCACAAACTTTTTATGGTATGGATACCGGGTATGCGTACAATAAATTCGATGTCTAACTATAGTTATGCTAGTACATGTACTGGGTATATGTATTGCAGCTCTGGACTTATAAAAGTTATCCCAGTATGTGAACAGGTATGCACGTTGTAGGAGTAGAATATTGCAGCAACCTTCACTTGCGAATTATTAACGACACAACATAATAATGTCGTAAAAGAAATATTAGAAACGATGCAACAAATGACATTAGCTTAAATATGAGAAAGGTGTGGCGATTCTGCGAAGAGTCAAGAAGACTTGCGAAGACTAACATTTGTAGACCTGCGAAATGTCGCAAGGTAAATCCGAAATTAAGGGAAATATTAGTTGTACATGAGTTTTCATCCACTATATAATATCCTATATAAAAGAGAAAGGCAGGAGAGAGAAAAGGGGAAGACACATTTTTGGAGAGGGAACATTTTGTAGAGAGAGAGAGTTTATTTTCTTTATCATCTTCTTCCAAAAAACTAGATCTAGAAAGCTCCAAATACTCATTAATGGAGATTCTAAATGTAAACTCATGTAATTACAAAAATCACTAGTGAAGAACCATGGATGTAGATCACATTGATCGAACCATGTAAAAAATCTTGTGTCTCCATTTATAATTGTAGCACTTTTATCTTTATTTTGATTATCAAATAAGTTTAGATCTAGATATTATTATCAAGATATGATGAGGGGTGTGTTGTGGGATTTCCTGCAACTACATTTGGCGCTAGAAACAGGTAGAGAGTAATTGATTTTGTCCTTCCTGTAATTTGTTGGTTTAAGAAATTTCCATGAAGATTAGCTACTTTTCATATTTATTTTTAGATCTTAAAGTTTCAGGAGAAAAAACGGAAATTTCATGGAAGAAGTTACACTTTCAGGGAGTAAACATCATCAACAATTTAAAGACATGAAAAGAAGAAGAGGAAAAAATTAGTTTCTGTGGTGAAATTCACGGAAGAAAATCAAGGTTTCAATGGAAGATTTCCATGTTCAGGAGAAAAAGAAAGAGAAAAATTGTTGAAGGAAATAAATAAAGGCGAAGAGAAGATAAGAGGCAGACGCTGTTGATAGGTGTAGAATACACCGTATTTACTATGTAGAGTTTATGCTTTCTTTGCTATTTTTCTTGTAAATTATGTATCTTATGTGTGCTTTTGAGTTTATTAGGTGCAATGGAGTCATTTGGAGCAAAAAGACCAATTGGAACTCGTTCAAATACAAGATTTCTACTTTTCATTGTGTAGAGGACGAGAAGATGAAGACAATGGCGAAAGAACGGAGTCATTCGGAGTTCGTATGAAGAAGTTATGAGCAAAACAAGAACTTGGAGGACTAAGGGCTAAATGGTCATTTCATAGAGAAGTGCTATTGTCACCCCCGCTGTATGTTAAGGGGTAGCCAGATTTTGGTTAAAAGGGAAGTGCTATTGAGATCCTAGCTAAGGATAAGGGGTAGCCATATGAGATTCGCTAAAGACATGATTATTGTTCGTTAAGGGGCACCTCCTCCTTTATAACATTAGGTCGAGACTACACCAAGATGATGAACTTGAGTCTTAGTTACAAGTCGAGCCGCAAAGAGTGGTTCACGCCGGTAGGTTCAGTCAGATGGCTAGTTGAGATACGATCGAGAAATGAGAAAACTCCAGAATCGAAATACGGAGAGGAGGTGAAGCTGTTGCGGAGAAGCGGATGGTTTCGATTGTGGTGGTCGATGAAGGGTTTTTTGAGCTGATAGTTGCAGCTGATGAAGATGATGGATTTGTGATCGATTCGTTTGGATATAGCAGAGATCAACAGCTTCACCGAGCCAGCAAAGAGAAGGAGAATTGGGTTTGATTTTGACCAATTTGAAGCCAAGGAAATCCGGAGAAGAAGCCAAGCTGCTTGCCATTGAATTTGGCACTTGACAAAGAAAGATGGATGCTTCGAGATTGAATATGTGTGTGTTAATGATTGGAGTTATGGGTTTGTTTTGAATGTTGGAATTGTGCAGGGAAGGAGCTGTGCAATCTCCATTTTATAGCTAGTACCCAGCCATGTTCAGTTCGCAACACGCATACAAGGTGTTTGTGAAAATCCCTGAGTGATCAAATGCAGTTTCAGTCACGACCAGTTCTTCCTTAATTGTGTGTAGCTGAAAGCCATAGTTCAAGGGAGGTGTATGAGAGTTGTTAGGCAGTGGCTGGAACTTGATAAGAAATTGAGACATGGAATTGGGCTGGGGTTTGTCTAGTGACCAAGTTCTGGCAGCAAGAATGCCACCAGTTTTGTATAATGACTCGAGGCAGAGAATATGATCTTTTGAACTGTAAAGTAATGTGATGGATGCGAGTTGGCGGATCTTCGGTGGTTATGAGTCAGAATCGGATGGATATTCTGAGCTTGTGAAATGCAAGTGAACTGCAATTGCAGGTCAGGCACTGGTGATGGCAGTGAATTAGAATGGCTTGAGATTTGCAGGTGGTGCTGGACAGAATTGGTTGGTGACAGTTGTAGCTCAGGTTGCAGGCTGAGATGGCGCCTGGACTGTGGTTTGTTGGCAGAATGGGTTGGCTGAGAGTCGAAAAGACTTGTTGCATCGCTCCGATGTTGCTCTTGAGCTCAAGTGGCTGGCATTGTTTGTGCTGCAATGGAATGAACTGGACAGGACTAATGTGTTCTGTGTGAAGTGATGGATGTATGGCTTGATATGGCCTGGTGGAAGCTGGAATGGCAGGATTGTGGTCTGATGCGTGGTCGAGAACTAGTGTCAAGTGGTTGACCTGAGGTGTCTAAGATTGAAGGTGGTAGCTGGTATTGGTGGTGATTGAGTCTGGTGCTGTGAGCAGAATATTGAGAATGGGAGCTGGTGTTGCCGCTCCAGGTTGTTTGCGAGCTGAAATCAGGGTCTGAAATGGAGCTGTAGTTGGGTTGCCTATGTGATGCTGCCAATGATCTTTGGTGGCTGTTTTGGTGGTTTCAGCAGAGTGGCATGCAGTGAAAGGTTAAGGCAGAAGTGTTGCAGCTGAGCGATTTGATGGTGGCATTGCGAGTGAGTTACAAGAGAAGCACCAGGCACGAGTTTTGCAAACGGGGAATGGATTTTTGAAGCCGCGAGAAATAGTGCGAAACTGAGTGAAAATGGCGCACCGGTAAGCATACTCCGGTTGTCGGATTTCGAGCTTAGAGTGTCGATCGCAATATTTCGAATCGCGAGGGGGTATGAGTCGGATGCAAGAATCGACGGCGGACATATGAGCTACGCATCACGCTTTTGGGCGTTTGCAAAGAGATAAAGAATTGGTTTGGATGATTTTTGTGAATGTTTGGAATGCGAGAGAAGGGAGATGAGCTGCTGGGAGTGTGCACTCGCTGGTGACAGTTTCCGATGACAAAAGCGGCCAGAGATGATTTTCCGATGGCCGGATTCCGGCGACCGGTGACCGATTCCGCGATGACGTCAGAATTCCGGCGACACTTTTGGACCCAAAATTCCAGAGACATATTTTTCACTCCTGGGCTTGGTGGACGAATTTGAGACGGGTTTGGAGAAGACTTGACCTACTTTTGGGTATCCTTTTGGGAGAGGCATATAAATAGAACTTTTTCTCTAAACCTAGATATATCTCCATGAGGGAGACTTCTACTTTTGTTCTAGGGTTTCACATGATAGGTTCTTCTAAACTTTCTATGATGATTTCCAAAAACACAAGTAACTAAGTTTTTATTATTGGTTGAAGATGTAGTTGGATTTTGCAACCAAGTTATGATTTTTATGAATTAGTTTTCTCTCAATATTATCGTTTGATTTCTACGGTTATAATAATTGCATGATTGATGGATTGCAATATGATTGAATGTTTGTTTAGTTAAGTCTAGAATTGATTGAACTCACATCCATATCTATAGCTATTTTAGGGTTTTCATCGAGCGATAACCTTGAATACGAGTAGCATGATATGATTCTAGGTTGTAGTGATACATCCTCGTAGTCATATGTAGAAATTGACCTTTGTTCGAATTGTTTGCGCAATGTATTACAATTGCATTGATTAGCCTATTTACAAACTTAATGCTCCTAGGAATTGAACTTGATTAGCGCAAGGCGTTAGGTTATTCTTTAGGTAGAATTCACATACGCAGCCCTAATGTGTGTGTTGATAACTTTGGAAATTACGGAGTATTCTTGCAATAAGGTATTCTATGGCTTTTGATGATAGCGAGATTAAATACGAATTATATTCATATATTCATAAACTTGTTTACAATTGAAGATGAAACCTTTATCCAATATTTTCACATCCTTGATTTGCGTGCTTTGTTTATTTGCTTTTTGTTTATTTTTATTTACACAATCAGAAAATCCTCGGTGTTTTATATAGGAAACCATAACAATTTGACAACCTAGACCTCTCTGTGGGATCGATCCTTTCTTGCCCTTGCTATATTTATATTTTGAGTAGTAAGAAAGTGTAATTTATTTTTGACGCTTACGACCGCGATCAGCTGTGATTTTTATCACAAAAAGAAATTCGCACATATGGTTTAAGTTGGAGCGAATAAGCAAGAGGTCACGGGTTCGAATTCGCAGAGACACATATTTTTTATTTTTCAGTGGCGAAGATGAGAATAAATAAAAAAGTTATGAGTTAATTTCGCAGAGAAGTTCTTGAACAGTTGGTCCGGAGAGCAATGTGTGCGTGCGTGGTCGCAAGTTCGAATTCACTTGCGAGCATAATTTTCTTCTTTTTTTACAGAGGGAAAAAATGGATAATTTCGCAAGGTTATTTCATTATTTTGCAAACAAGAGGCAGCACAGTTGGTTATCTGCGAAGTTAATGAGTTCATGGTCGCGAGTTCAAATCCCAACGAACGTCTATTTTTCGCATGGATTTTTCGCAAGAGTATTTCGCAAGAAGAAAGTAGGTGATTATTTCGCAAAACACTTTGCGAGGCGGGGGCTAGCACGTTGGTCGAGGCATGAATGCAAGCAGAATGTCGCAGGATTAATTCTTGCTTCTCGCACATTTATTTTTGTTATGCGAAATTTCGCACAGACTTTGCCTATTTCGCAAAGAAGAAAGTTGATGACTATCTCGCAAATTAATTTCGCAAGAGAGGGTTAGAACAGTTGGTATGGTGCGAGAATATGCAAGAGGCAGGTCAAGGGTTCAAATCTCATTTCTCACACTTCTTTTTGTTGCGAGATAGTTATATTTTGTGTGACGTTTATACATTTCAAGGATGCTAGCTTCGAAAGCAAATCATATACTTCGCAAGAGACAACAACAACAGTGAATCACATAAAAGCTAGGTACCACTTTCTTTGAACATTTTACTTTTACAGAAAATAAAAGATTTTTGATTTGATTTACAAAAGGCGAGATAATCGTAGAATTACAGAAATTTCATAATTACAAAGATTCCACAATTACAAAAGAAACCGAGAAAAATCTCGCACAGATCAATTTATATATTTCCCTTAAATACTTGCTTTGTTTCAAATGAGAATGATATCTAACATGGAGAGTAGTAGCGGGCAAACCTTTGTGGCGTACACCCTAGTTCGTGAACAATATTCGCAAGAGGCAATGTACCTAAAGTGCGTCATATAAGGGGGTACCTATTAGGATCATTTCCATGAAAGATGTTTATCGGATGAGACGAAACAAGTTATACAAAGGAAATCAAAACAAAGAAAAACGATTTGAACTTGCAATTAAATGAATATTTTTGATAAAAGAAATGTTAAATACTAATCTAAATTCGTATTTGCATTACAGCATAGCATGAGGCAAAGAACATGGAGCGAGAGTTTCGCATGATGGATTCGCAATACTTCTTATATTTAGAGGATTGAGTACTTCTTATACTTCAATGGTTGATACTTCTTATTTATTTCGCAAAGCTTCGGAACTCCGCAAAAGAATAGAGGCAAGTATTTCTTCTCTTTTCTTTATGGCGTACACCCTAGTTCGCGAATGATATTTCGCAAGAGGCAAATGTAAGACCTAAAGTGCGTCATATAAGGGGTATCTCTTGACATGGCTCGGGGAAAAGGTTACACCGCTCCCGGAACCCGAGTCATGGAGATTTGGGGTCAATAAAGCCCATCCGAGGAGATACCTTGGATTTCCAACTATATATATAGGTTATACCCTGGTTGGACGACCGAGGGTCTCTTCCAAGGAGTCGAGTGTATGACCAAGGCGCCGAGGTACACGGTTGAGCCAAGAGTGCCTGGGCATTTGAAGTGTCTCGGCCATTCTTGGCAAGTCTTGGCACATGTTTGCACTCGGCCGAAGAAAACTCCACTTAGGGTGCGATCTCGTAACCATAAGCCCTATAGGTATAAGGGATAAGAGGCTGCAAAACAACTGGTTGTTGTTAAGACCGGATGGGAGGAGCTAGTCTTGTATGGCGATGTACTCCTCCTTGAAGGGGCAACCAGGGAGATGATAAGGGCGGCACCCTCCATTAGGGAGCTGATAAGTGTCTTAAGACGCAAATGTCATGAGGCTTTATTTTCGCAAGAAAATTTAGGCTTATCATATTTGTGCGATGATCCTGAAGAGGTAATAATACAAAACGTGAGGATAAGGCGAGATCAATGGGTTTTACATGAAAAGTGTAAACACGTCATGCGATTTCATCGCAAGACGGCAATGTCATGGGGCTTTAAGTTCGCAAGAATTTCTAGGCCTGTCATATTGTCGCAATAAAAATATCCTGCAGAGGCAATAATACTAAAGAAATGATAAGACAAAATCAATGGGTCATTACATGAAAGTGTAACGACGTCCTGCGATTTTGTCGCAAGACGGCAATGTCATGGGACTTTATGTTCGCAAGAATATTTAGGCCTGTCATATTGTCGCAATAATGAGGGGTGGCAAAATAAGACCTTTAACTAGGAAGGAAAAATAAGACCACACAAGAGAAATGATAAGGCAAGATCAATGGTTCATTACATGAAAATGTAATGACGTCCTGCGATCTTGTCGCAATGACAAAATTCAACATAAAACAGTTTAAATCTAGGTAACGAGATCTTTTATTGCAAAAAGATTACATGATAAGCTTATGAGCTTGAGAAAATGATTAAATGATAATCTTGCGAACATGTACATGATACCGAGACTTGAGGCAATGCAAATGCCGCACACTTGATATTATGATCATATTATTATGCGATACTAATAGTGCAGGAATAAGAAAAGATGAAGCACAAGTAAGAACTTGCGAGGAACAATAAATACGCAAAGAGGAATGCATATACTAGAGACAAAATCAGAGAAATGAAGAATGGAAGCGATTTAAAGCTACATCAATTTTAGAGCGGAAAAATGAGCTAAGTAACACAAACATTAGCTATACATTGCAGTGAGATAAGCATTTTCATCATACAAGCATCATACTCGCATCATGAAAGCATCGCATAAGCATTTCATGGCATAAACATCGCATACACATTTCATAACATAATCATTACATAAGCATTATATTCGCACAAGTATTTTCAAAATTTCGAGAATATGATTATTTCACAAGATGTGATTATTTCGCTCAATTATTTTACACAATTATAAACAACTTGAAGAGATTATACAATCGCATGAGCACAAAGCATGAGACAGAGGCAAGATAAGAATGAAGAAATAACTCGCTCATTCAACACTTTTTCAACGATTCTACCCTCGTAGATAAAGAACAGAGGCAACTATGGATTACCGAGAAAACATTTTATGTTCTTTATCTTCTCAAGAAATCATTTCAAAGAAGATGTTCACCAATGAACAACAAGAATCCTCACCAAAAATGGAGTAATAATTTCGCATGAATAGAGGCAATACTTACTACTCTCATTCAAGGATAAATACTTCTTATATTTCGAGGATTAATACTTCTTATACTTCATACGTCTAATTTCGCATGATTAGTTCGCAATACTTCTTATTCGCAATCAAGGACGGATACTTCTTATACTTCTCAAAAGATACTTCATACTTCTTATATATTTCGAGGATTAAGTACTTCTTATACTTCTTCAAGGATACTTTATACTTCTTATACTTCTTCAAGGATACTTCATACTTCGCATACTTCAAGGGTTGATACTTCTTATTTATTTCGCAAAGCTTCTAAACTTCGCAAAGAATAGAAGCAAGTACGTACTTTTCAAGTCCAGATTCTTTGCTCGTTCCTTCATCAATAAAGATCAAAGACTACTACAACAACGGAATTTTTCTTAAAGATCGCTCTTCAAGCAATATTCAAGAAAAAAGAGGCAAGATGTAGGAGCAGAATATCGCAAAGAACCTTCACTTGCGAATTATTAACGACGCAACATAATAATGTCGCAAAAGAAATATTAGAAACGATGCAACAAATGACATTAGCTTAAATATGAGAAAGGTGTGGCGATTCTGTGAAGAGTCAAGAAGACTTGCGAAGACTAACATTTGTAGACCTGCGAAATATCGCAAGGTAAATCCGAAATTAAGGGAAATATTAGTTGTACATGAGTTTTCATCCACTATGTAATATCCTATATAAAAGAGAAAGGCAGGAGAGAGAAAGGGGGAGACACATTTTTGAAGAGGGCACATTTTGTAGAGAGAGAGAGTTTATTTTCTTTATCATCTTCTTTCTCAAAACTAAATCTAGAAAGCTCCAAATACTCATTAATGGAGATTCTAAATGTAAACTCATGTAATTACAAAAATCACTAGTGAAGAACCATGGATGTAGATCACATTGACCGAACCATGTAAAAAATCTTGTGTCTCCGTTTATAATTTTAGCACTTTTATCTTTATTTTGATTATCAAATAAGTTTAGATCTAGAAATTATTATCAAGATATGATGAGGGGTGTGTTGTGGGATTTCCTGCAACTACACACGTTGTCCTGTATCCAGATTTACAGTAGTTTTATATCTCTCTAATAATCAAATCAAAACATTCCCGAATAACATCAATGACACACATCACTGTTCCAGGCTATTTTCAAATGATTAAATCTTGAATCATGATATAGGTCATAAATAATAAATTGTTCTTAACCAAATTCATCAAGTATGAACAAATGTTCTTAAGCTTAAATAACATATTTCGAGAACGATAATCAAGACAAGCTTGACTCGAAATTTCTATTATGCATGTAATATCTAATTTAGTCATGTGACAATGTCTTATAGATAAAAAGGTGAAAACTTGAGTAATAGGTGGTTCAAATCCTCACTTACCTTTTGTTGGAGATGTCCTCCAAAAGCTTCTGTTGATCTTCGTCTTCAAATTGTAGAATGCAATAATATTTGGTAAGCAACTACACACTTTTATCCTAATCCGAGACTGACTAAATGTTGACCAGAAATCAAGATACAGTATTGATCAACCAAATTTGACAACAAGCTTGAGATAACAACACTTATAAATTCGACCGAGCAATGCTCTAACAATGAGTCAGTGTGCTATGGTTCGTGAACCGGTTTTGCCAACCCTACTTTGCTAGAGAACTCGTATGGACACGTTTTCATGAACCGGGTTCTCCAACCGTAAGCCTTTTTATACCAACATGAAAAATTCAGATCACTACGGTTCGTGAACTGTACCGTTATGAACTTAAGGTTTGCGAACTGGTTCGCCAACCTTCCTGTATTTCAAAAACTTACATATCCATGATCTGCGAACTGGTTCGCCAACGTACCCGAGTCAAAATTATAGAAGTTAAGAATTTCTCTTTTGATATTTGAAACATTCCTAAATGATAGAATCATTAATTAGGAAATTTTTCAAATGATCCACAAATTAATTGTTGAGCAATAAATTGTTTCGAAATAATATTGTTATGGAACTTTCAACATCCAATGCTTGAATCATATTTCGAGATGTTTAACAAGACAAGCTTGACTCGAAATTTCTTCTTTCCAATAAATCTACTAGAACTCATACGACATAGTCTCATAAGATAGAATGGTAAGATAATGAGTAAAATAAAATTGTTCGCCTTCACATACCTTGTTGATGAAGTTCTCCAAATGTATTTGTTGATCTTCAGTCTTCGAGGGTGATGTCTGATACTCAACTACCAAATTCTAACCTAGTCCGAGACTATACTTAGTAGACTAGAAATAAAGATATAGTTTTGTTCATCTAATATTGACAACAAGTTTGAGATATCAAAACTTGTGGGTTCAACCGAGCATTGCGCTAACACAAAATATTTTTGGGCGCTAAATGCATATTACAGACGGGATATGCTTTTTATAATTTATTACACATAATACTAGTATTATTAACAAATTATCCACTCGGAACTGCGCGCAACACTAGTATTATTATCAAATCATTTGTCAAGTATCTGTTGTTGTTGATAGCGGCTTTCCCTCCACCTGTTGGCTAACCTCTCGAGCCCACAATTACAGATCATGTTCGCTTAGTTCGGTGCTTGGGTTTTCAATGGGAAAATTATGAATATGTCCCAAATTCAATTATTCATTTGGTGATTTGTCGTCTCGACTCTCAAATTTAAGGAATATGTCCCAACCATCCATAAAACTCATTAAAGTATTCAAAACTCACACATGTGGTTATGCACATGCCGAAAGAAGACCGTTATATACCCTTAATGTCTTGATTGAGTTTTACTTAACACAATATGCGGATTGAATCATGTTGTTCAAAGTTTGACGGCTGAAATTTTGGATATTCTTATAATAACGGATACTCTTGTGTTTGACTTGATCTCAATTGTCTTTTTTGTTAGTACCTATTTTTGTACTTATGTTGCTTTTTGTGTATTTCTAGGTGTTTGTGGAAAAATAAACTTTTGTGGAAAAATTGTCTCGAAAAGTGAAGTTTGCATCCCGGAGAAGTGTTAAAGCACCCTAAGAATTTTTAAAGGCCCCTCGGAAATATGTCAAAGGCACCCAATAAAATTACTAAAGGGACCCCTTATCGGATAGGGGGACTCCACTTTCTTCCTCGAATTTGGAGGGCAAATTTAGGTTTAAATAGTTCTCAACTCAGTATTTTTTCGGGATGGATTTTGGAATAGATTTGACGAGATTTAATTGCTTCAATGGGATTGATACCAACATGTTACATCAAAACAGGTTTGGTAAGTGCCTTAATTTCGAATGAAGAAGAGTGCCTTAATTTCGAATGAAGAAGATTCTATTTACCAAGTTGAAGAAAACGAGTTGGAAATATTCTCGAAATTTTCCGAGAAAATTTTGGAATTTGTGTTTGGCTGCAAAGTGTTGGGCTTCATCTAGAATGTGTTGTTAACGTGTTTGGAGTGGTAGATCTATAGAATAACGCGTGCGAGAGAAATAAAAGGAAATTATTCTCCGTAAATGCTAGAAAAATAATAGGGATCATGTTGATTGATTATCGAGATGTAGAGGTGTTGTTTGGGTATAAAAGGGATACTTTGGGAATCATATAGGGGATACAAGAGAGGATAGGGGTTTGAACTATGAGTGTCAATGGGTCCGGTACCTAAACTAGTGGACCCGGAACTGGAACTTATAATAACCTCAGGTACCCATCGGTTCCGGATACCCCTTGGGTATTAATAAAACTATCAAAAAAATCTCAAAAAAATGATACTTTTCTCCTTTTGGCTTAAATGCAAATTATTTTTATAAAACTTTATCATGATTTATCTATTATTGTTCTAAATAAATATTAAATATAATGGTGAAAACGGAAAATTTAAAAAAAAATCAAAAACCGAAACTAACAAAATACTTAGAATTTTGCTAAAACGATGAATTAAAAAGTGAATAACCGGTACACGATACCCTGTGTACTGACGGGTATTACACGGTCAAACGGTAATATACGTTGGGTCCTAAATTGTTAATGGATCCAATTTAGGACCCTAAACTGAACCTTAATTAATCTACCGGGTCCGATTCCGGGTAATGGGTACCCATTGAAAGCCCTAAAAAGCAGGTCAAAGCATCGCGGCATTCGCTTCCCACAGGAAATGCAAGTTAGACTTGCATTTTGTTCTCAACCAATGTCCCTTCCATATATATGTCTTATTTGCATTTCTACAAATTAGATTAGGGGAGCAAAAATCATTCACCAACTCCCACGGCCGTAAGCCAGTTTCCTTAACTAAAAGGTATTAATCATAAAAAAATATTATATGTTGTTAATTTTAATTATACATTGTATTAATGATGTTCTTTGATAAGTTTCCCCGTGTAAAGCTGTATAATGTCTTTTTGATGCAGAATAGCAAGTTATAGCGCGCGCTAGATTGTTTGGAAGTTAAGGATCCGGGTGTCGCAATTTAGCTCTGTAGTTGCAGGAAATCCCACAATACACCCCTCACTATATTTTGTAAATCTAAATCTTATTAATCATCTAAATTTCAAATATAAGTGCTGAAAATATAAATTGACACAAGGATTTTTTACGTGGTTCGATCAATGTGATCTACATCCACGATTCTTCACTATGATTGTTGAGGTTACATAAGAATTACATTTACAATCTCCATTAATGGATGTTTTGTAGAGCTCTCGATCTAATTATTTGGGGAAGAAGATGATAAAGAAACTAAAATCTTTTCCTCTCTAAAAAATATCTCTCTCCAAAATATCTCTCTCTCTCCTACTAAAATTATCCCCCCCTTTTCTCTCTCCTGCTCTCTTCCTTATATAGGATATTACATAGTGGGTGACAGCTCATATTCTCGTGAGCTCTTTGATAATTTCGCTGGCTCTTGCTACCTTCTCGCGAACTCTTCATACCTTTTCTCGTATTTCTTTGGTGTCGTCTCATTACGTTATTTTTGATGTTAGTCTCATACGGTTTCACAAATGTTGCTAATGACAATATCGCGAGTACGTTGTTGTTGCGATATTCTGATCCTACATCTTGCCTCTTTTTTCTTGAATATCGCTTGAAGAGCGATCTTTAAGAAAAAATCTGTTGTTGTAGTATCTTTGATATTTGTTCTTTGAAGGAACGAGCGAAAGAATACCGGACTTGAAAAGTACGTACTTGCCTCTATTCTTTTACGAAGTTAGAAGCTTTGCGAAGTGAATAAGAAGTATTATCTCTTGAAGTATGCGAAGTATGAAGTATCCTTGAAGAAGTATAAGAAGTACTCAATCCTCGAAATATATAAGAAATATGAAGTATCCTTTGAGAAGTATAAGAAGTACTTAATCCTCTAAATATAAGAAGTATTGCTTGAATCCATTATGCGAAACTCTCGCTCCATGTTCTTTGCCTCATGCTATGCTCTATTCTTTCGCGGTTCAAACTTTGCGAAGTGAATAAGAAGTATTAATCCTTGAAGTATAAGAAGTATTGCCTCTGTTCATGCGAGTTATTATTCCATTTTTGGTGAGGATTCTTGTTGTTCATTGGTGAATATCTTCTTTGGAAGTGATTCTTGCATGAGAAGATGAAGAACATAAAATGTTTTCTTGGTTATCCATAGTTGCCTCTCGTTCTTTATCTATGAGGGCAGAATCCTTGAGAAAGTGTTGATTGAGCAAACTGTTTTTGCATTCTTATTTTTCCTCTGTCTCATGCTTTGTGCTCATGCGATAGTATAATCTCTTCAAGTTGCTTATTTTATCTTGTGAAATAATTGCATTCTGCAAAATTCTGAATATCTCTGCGAAGTTTTGAATAATTCTGCGAAACTCTGAATAATATTTTGAGAGATTCTAAATGATATTGTTGAGAGATTTTAAATAACACTCTTGAGAGATTATGAATATCACTGCTGCGAGATTCTGGATAATTCTGTAAAATTTTGTAAAATACTTGTGCGAGTATAATGCTTATGTAATGATTATGTTATGAAATGTGTATGCAATGGTTATGCCATGAAATGCTTATGCAATGCTTTCATGATGCGATTATGATGCTTGTATGATGAGAATGCTTGTCTACCGCAATGTATAGCTAATGTTTGTGTTACTTAGCTCATTTTACCGCTCTAAAATTGATGTAGCTTTAAATCGCTTCCATTCTTGATTTCTCCTGGTTTTATCTTCGCATATCCTTCTTCGCGTATTGATTGTTCCTCAAAGTTATTTTGCTTGTGCTTCATTTTTTCTTATTCCCGCAATTCAAAATGCTTATGTTGAATTCTTGTCATTGCGACAAGATCGCAGGACGTCTTTACATTTTCATGTAATGACCCATTGGTCTTGCCTTATCAATTTTCTTGTGTGGTCTTATTTCGCCTTCCTAGTTAAAGGTCTTATTATGCCACCCTCATTGCGACAATATGACAGGCCTAAATATTCTTGCGAACATAAAGCCCCATGACATTGCCGTCTTGCGACGAAATCGCAGGACGTCCGTACACTTTCATGTAAAGACCCATTGATCTCGCCTTATCATTTCTTAGTATTATTGCCTCTCTGCAGGGATGTTTTAGTTGCGACAATATGACAGGCCTAAATATCCTTGCGAACATAAAGCCCCATGACATTGCCGTCTTTGCGACGAAATCGCAGGACGTCCGTACACTTTCATGTAAAGACCCATTGATCTCGTCTTACCCTCGCGTTAGTATTATTGCCTCTCGCAGGGATCATTGCACAAATATGACAAGCCTAAATTTTCTTGCGAAAATAAAGCCTCATGACATTTGCGTCTATTTTGACACTCTCCCTAATGGAGGGTGTCGCCCTTATCATCTCCCTGGTTGCCCCTTCAAGGAGGCTTACATCGGCCATACAAGACTAGCTCCTCCCATCCGGTCTTAACAGCAAGCAGTTGTTTTCGCAGCCTCTTATCCCTTATACCTATAGGGTTTATGGTTACAAGACTGCACCCTAAGTGGAGTTTTCTTCGGCGAGTGCGGCATGCGCTAAGACTTGTCAAGAGTGGTAAGGAAGTTCCATGCTCCCGCACTCTTGACTCAACCGTGTACCTCGCGCCTTGATCATACGGCGACTCCTTGAAAGAGACCCTCGGTCGCCCAACCAGGGTATAACCTACATATATAGTTGGGAATCCAAGGTACCTCCTCCGGATAGGCTTTCATGGGCCCCAAATCTGCATGACCCAGTTCCAGGCGGTGTAACCTTTTCCCGAGCCATGTTAAGAGATACCCCTTATATGACGCACTTTAGGTCTTACATTTGCCTCTTACGAAATATAATTCGCGAACTAGGTGTACGCCATAAAGGTTCGTCCCATTCATTCAATCATGTTTATTCATTTCATTCATTATCTCTTCTCGTTATCTTTCATAAATTATTGCATGTCTTCATTCTTTCATTCATTCTTTCATTCATTTCTTCATTTCTTCGTCACTTCCTTCACTCATTCTTTCATAATATCATATCATTTGCGATTTGTCGTTGTTGTCTCTTGCGAAGTATATGATTTGCTTGCGAAGCTATCATCCTTGAAATGTATTAACGTCGCATAAAATATAAATATATCGCAAGAAAAAGAATTGTCAGAAATGAGATTTGAACCCTTGACCCGCCTCTTGCATATTCTCACACCATACCAAATCTGTTCTAACCCTCATTTGCGAGATTAAGTTGCGAGATAATCATCAACTTTCTTCTTTGCGAGATAAGCAAAGTCTCGTGCGAAATTTCGCATAACAAAAATAAATGTGCGAAAGACAAGAATTGATCCTGCGACCTCCCGCTTGCATTCATGCCTCCCGACCAACCGTGCTAGCCCCCGCTCTGTGAAGTGTTTCTGCGAAATAATCACTTACTTTCTTCTTGCGAGATTCGTTGCGAAAAATCCATGTGAAAAATACACGTTCGTTGAGACTTGAACTCGCGACCATGAACTCATTAATTTCGCAGTGACCAATCTGTGGCTTGCCTCTTGCTTACGAGATAATGAAACAACCTTGCGAGATAAACCATTTTTCCCTTTTTGCGAAGCAAAAATTCTTTTCATGAGGAAGAAGATTCGAACTCGCGACCTTACGCTCCTCAAGTTCGCTTGGACCAATTGTGCTATCCTCTTGTGCGAAAGGATCGCGAATGCTAATATATGATTTACATTCACCCTTTGATACTCAAGGAAAAGTTGACAAAAATTCTATGCGAAGGGGAAGACTCGAACCCGCGACCTTATGTTTATACTCTTCGCTGACCAATTGTGCTAGCTGTTTGTGAAAGAAACACATATTGTCACTCTATTATTCTTCCTTTCTTTTCAGCAGTTCCAAAAAAGTGTGAAAAATATTGTGCTTTAGAATTGATCACGTGATCTCTAACCCATACTCCTAATACCCGACCATCTCGCTACTTGCCAGCTTGCGAAATAATGAAACAATATTGCGAATATACTCATTTTCTCCTCTCTAGGCTGTAGAAAAATGTGAAAAATATGACTGTAGCGAGATTTGATCTTGCGACATCAAGCTTCTTCGCTCCAACTCAAACCATCTCGTGAAGCTTCTTTTTGTGATAAAATTCACAGCGTTTTGTTCTTATCCTTTTCTTCATTCTTCCTTTATTTCCTTCAACAATTTTCCTTTTGATTTTTCTCCTGAACACGGAATTCTTTCATTCAAACTTTAATTTTCTTCCTTGAATTTCACCACGATAATTAATTTTTTCTCTTCTTCTTTTCATGTCTTTAAATTGATGATGCTGTTTACTCCCTGAAAGTGTGATTTCTTCCATGAAATTTCCATTTTTGAACCTGAACTTTGTAGATCTAGAAAAATATGAACAATAACTAATTTTCATGGAAATTTCTTGATCCAACAAGTTACAGGAAGGATAAAATCCATTATTCTCCCTGTTTCTAGCGCCAATATGTAGTTGCAGGAAATCCCACAATACACCCTCACTATATTTTGTAAATCTAAATCTTATTAATCATCTAAATTTCAAATATAAGTGCTGAAAATATAAATTGACACAAGGATTTTTTACGTGGTTCGATCAATGTGATCTACATCCACGATTCTTCACTATGATTGTTGAGGTTACATAAGAATTACATTTACAATCTCCATTAATGGATGTTTTGTAGAGCTCTCGATCTAATTATTTTGGGAAGAAGATGATAAAGAAAATAAAATCTTTTCCTCTCTAAAAATATCTCTCTCCAAAATATCTCTCTCTCCTACTAAAATTATCCCCCTTTTCTCTCTCCTGCTCTCTTCCTTATATAGGATATTACATAGTGGTGACAAACATATTCTCGTGAGCTCTTTGATAATTTCGCCGGCTCTTGCTACCTTCTCGCGAACTCTTCATACCTTTTCTCAGATTCTCTTGGTGTCGTCTCGTTACGTTATTTTTGATGTTAGTCTCATGACGGTTTCGCAGTGTTGCTAATGACAATATCGCGAGTACGTTGTTGTTGCGATATTCCTCGATCCTACAAGCTCAAGAGGAGTCTTTGAACCGAGAGCTGAAAGGAAGAAAATCAAAGTTGTAGAGAAAGTTTTCTTCTCATTGCAACCGAAGAACATTAGTTGTTGAAACCGTCGTTGTGAACTGCCATTTTTTAACAAGACTTGTAACAATTGATTAGCAACACTTAATTTGAATTTGCAACACATCCTCTGTAACAGTGAATCCATAGCGTTTATTTGCGTCGCAAAATCTCTGCTTCATTTTTTTTTATCCTTTTCTTTGTACTATTGAGCTATGAATCATTACTCGGAGCAATTGTATAACATGAGGAGCTAAATCCCATTGTTGAGGCAAAAGAGGAAGCCGTTTTCCAAATAAATATGTGGTAAAATCTATTTAAATTAATTTATGTAATTTTTCTTTAACGATTATTTGCATTAAATAAAAATTGATTAAAATGGTTTTTGTTAATTAGTTGTGTTTTCTTTTGATGTAATACATGCTTGGTCTAGGAATTTTGATGCTTCATACTTGTGATTAACAATTAATATTTTGAAAATATACTCTTTGCCAATAATTTATACATGCCGGTGTCACTGTAGTACAGTGGTAAAGTCACTGGGTGATGATATCAGTGATCCGAGTTCGAAACCCGCCAGCACCAAATTCTTTACCGATCCAAAAAAATAGAAAAAAATAAAAAATTGAATGTATAAATTGCATCATAATTTTTAATATGATTCACATAAGTATTGGTAAGTGGTGGAATCTTTAGCCTTAGTAGTACTCTCTAAACTCGATATTATCTTTTTCAATTAGTTTGTTACTTTTGTTTTAAAATTTTAAGTCTAAAAACAGATCTTTACAAGTATGAGCATTGAACACTTTTCTTATCATTATAAAACAAGCTTGGTAAAGGGCGGCAAGAAATGGTAGAGGGGCGGCAACCTAATAAGACAAAAAAGGTCATTACAAGGAAATTCAAGTGCCCCTTATCAATGAAAATCTGGAAATGACTAATTAGCCCTTAGTGTTGATAATCAAGATTAGTGTTGATAATTAATTTTCACTTATTATAAGAACGCGAAATTGGGGGATATAAAAACTAATTGGGGGATATAGGAAAATGACAAAAAAAAAAGTCCAAATATCAATTCGGGGTCACCCCTTATCTAAGTATTTTTTTAAATCCTAATCTACCCTACACTAATCAGGTTTAGTGGTTAATAATAATTAGTAAAAATCTTAAGTATTTGTTAAATGATTAGTGTGTATTTGTATTTGGGTGAATGAGATGAGAGTAGAAAGATGGAAAAAATTTGAGAGGGAACTTTTTTTGGTGGAAGTGGAGGATGATTGTGAAGAGAGAATTGTTGCTAAGAGGTTGAAAATTTGATTTTTTTTCTTTGAATCCACCATTGTTGCAGCTGAAAAAGCTTGGTGCCGGCATGGTATTCAACCAAAAAACCATGCCGGCATTTGTTGGAAATTTTTATAAATTGCCACTATCCGGGGGGTTCGGGGGGGTTTAATGAGTCTACTTCCGGCACAGTTATGTGATTTTCGAGCATGCCGAACTACTTCCGCATGGTTTTGCTTAAATTTATATGCCTAACATGATGAAAAGTATCCAGAAACTTCAATTTTTTTTCACTTGACTACCTAAGCATTGATAGATTTCTATCGAGCATGCCGGCACCATTTTCCGGCGTGGTTCTTCACCAATTCCGGCATGGTCTTCATCACTTCCGCGATGTAAAAATATTCCGTTTTGAGTTTTTTCTGGTTTTAATCACCACTTCCTAAGACAAGTAGTTAATTCTCGAGCATGCCTAAGACCGGTTTCCGCATAGTATGTTGCTTAAATTTCTATGCCGGCACATGATGAAAAGTATCCAGAAACTTCAATTTTTTTTTTTCACTTGACTACCTAAGCATTGATAAATTTCTATTGAGCATCCGTATTTCGCCACGACATTGAATGTTAGTTACCAACCATGCCTACACCAGATTTCCGGATGGTCTTCATCAATTCCGGCATGGTCTTCATCACTTGCAGCATGATCTTCATCACTTACGAATTAAAAAAAAAATTGTTTCCAAAGAGAGGAGCCGGCAGAGAAGGAGAAGAGAATTTGAAAGAGAGTGGGGAGAGTTTAGAATTTGAAAGGGAATGGGGAATATTTGGGTTTCAAATTCTAACCCTGAAAGTGATTAATAAGAAGTGGAGATGGAAATGGGGGATATGATTTTGTTTTTTGATTTTAAGTTTTTGATTTTTATTTTGAGGGAAGGGTATTTTAGTATTTTCGCCTCCAAAAGTCACCCCTTAGCACACACCATGGGTTGGGGGAAGTAATTCATATCCCCCAATTAGTTTTTATATCCCCCAATTGCGTGTTCTATTATAACTCTAAAATCAGATTTTTAGAGTTATAAAAAAAAAAATTAGAGGAGAAGAAAAAGAAAACTTATGTGATATTTGTGAAACCCTAGATTTTGATTCACTCAACCAAAATGAGTGATTCCAGTGACCCGATATACTTCTAAATTAGTTCCAATTAGCTTTTTATTGCTCAAAATTATCTAAATTACATAACAAAATCAAAACTTTTGAATTTTCAGAAGAACTTACGGTTGCAATTTTGCTGGTGGCCAAATCGAACTAAGAGTTACTGTTCGTAAGTTATCGAATACCAACCGTAAATCGGGTTAAATTTGGGGAAGATCCAATCGTAAAACCAGCTTCGGTTGGTAACTAAATGCTCGATACCAACGGAACTTCGATTCTGTTTGGTAACTAATGAATCGAGACCAACAAGAACTACCTGCGGTTGGTGTGTCAACTTAACTTTTGAACCGTAAATCATTATTTGATAAATTCTTAAGACACGGAATATTTACTTGTTGGTATGGTTGTTTGAGTAACAAACCGTAACTCAATTACGGTTGATAAATATGATGCAAATAAAAACCGTAACTGAACATATTCTCAAAACTAAGAACTTACGGTTGGTATTTGAGTTTAAACCAACCGTAACATCAACCTAATCTACAGTTACGTTCGTATTTGAGTTATTACCAACCGTAACTAGCATAAACCAGAAATTTCAATTTCAATTTTCATTGATACAAAATTAACTTAAATCCAACACGATAAACTAACCCATAACTGGGTTTTTCCAAACATTTTTCAAATCGCCGATTAATCGAAGACGATGAAATTTTCAGTTTTAATGGAGGTTAGGGTTGATGGAGGAGAAGAGAAGAGAAGATGAAGAAGAAGAAGAAGATGAAAAAAAACTGATTTGATTTTTTCTGATTCATTAGGTTTAAAAAAAATTGATTTGATTTTGGTTAATTTAAGGTGAAAAGGGTAATCTAGTCAATCTACACCCCCTATAGGACACCCCCTAACCTATAAGAGGGACATTGCTATCACACTTGCCGCCCCTCTACCATTTCTTGCCGCCCCTTTACCAAGCTTGTTATAAAAACCACATCACTGACCGCAATTCACACATTTTTTAAAAATGATACTTTTAACATATACTTTAAAAAAATCACAAAAGAAAGATTATGGAGTACGATATTACACTGTGCTAGTCTCATTTTTCTTAGGCCGAAACACTATGGTTGAACATTTCGCTTCGCTATAGCTTAATTGTAGCTAAACGAAATGAGAATGAAGGTGTACCTCACTACGGGAAGGGGCATCATTTAGCTTATCACGCAAATAGTGTAAAACGGAAACTGAGTTTCCGTGTACAGATTTTTAAATCTGGGATTTCAAATATATAAGGAAATCTGGGTAATGATCCCTAAAGTTTATGTAAACTAAAAGAATTGGATACAGAAACTAAGTTTTCGACCAAAATCATTCGAAAACTGTAGTTTTTCAAATGGAAACTCAGTTTCCATGTCTCATCCCTTAGCTTAAGGGTGGATCAGATTATACCAACTATTTTTTATAGCGGGCGAAATCGCCACATTAAGCCAAGCCAAGGGCCATTTGAGTTCCCAAGCTCAATTTCTCGCGGACCATAAATTCTCTATATAAAAATAGAGTTTTTTCGAGCGACGTGGTTAATCGGAGCTTCGGTTGATTCTTTGCCCCACCATAATTTATTTTTTGGTAATTTTATAAATTTTTGGAAAAAATAATCTAAGAAAATATCTTTTACCCTAAAATATTAGAAAAACAAAAAAATCTTATAAGTTACCGTGATATATATTCAAATGAAAATATTACAAAATCAAAATTAAATTCCATCAATAAAACACACAAACAAATAATTAAAATGAAATAATTTTTATGCTATTCATCGCGATTGAACTATTAAGATTAAAATGCGCATCATGATATTAATCTAAGAATTAAATCGTCCATTAAAAAAATGTCCAATATCCAATTACACTTCTTAAAATTAAACCAGCCCTCATTACAGTTTCAAGTTGCTAATAATGAACTAGTAATTGGGGGATATGAAAACTAATTGGGGGATATGGCTACAGGACAAAAACGGTGTCCCAATAGCAATTTTGGGTGACCCCCTATGTAATTATTTTTTTAATTCCTAATCTAGCCCTCACTAATCCTAATTAGTGATTAATTTTAATTAGTAAAATCTTAAGTATTGGGGGATATATTAGTTTGATTTTTTATTTTAATTTGTGTGAGTGAGGAGTAGAAGGAGAGGAAAAAAATTTGAGTGGAATTTGTTTTTTGGAAAATGGAAGATGATTGTGATAAGAGAATTGCAGCAGCTGAATCTTTAGCTCAACTACAACAATCATATCTTCAATCTTCGGTGTATGATAACAACTCACAATTGGAGTTATATGATGAACCAACACCTTTTTTCCTCTTGATTTTCGTGACCATGAAGTGTTTTGTGAAGTACCAACTCAAGAAAGTAAACATGTTCAACATACAAGCAACCCCAACACACAGGTAATGCTTCAAAGAGGTCGAAAATTTGATTTTTTTTTTTTCGAAACCGCCATTTCGTCGAAAAGCTTAATACCGCATGCTCGTTGTATGAATACTACGCGGAACCTCTATAACCGGCATTGTATTCATACAACTTTGTATGTCAGACAAAATATCCACAACTATTCAAGAACATACCTATTGCGTGGTATTCAAACCAAGATTGCATGCCGGTTTTCTGTCACATATTTAAGAGTATTTGGAAATTTGAAATACCTAAGATGGACGTTAGCAAACACCACCATGCCGGGACATGCCGGCTTTCTATACGTAAAACCAAATAATGTAAACCGATTGTTCCGGCATTGAAATTTCTATGCCGGACGAGGTACCTGGCAGTGTTTTGAGCATTCCGTATATGCCGATAATGCAAGAGGCAAATAAATATGCCACCTTAAAGCAAAGTACATATTAAAGATATTGGACTACCAATGAGTAATCTTACAATTACGGGTAAAAACATGCCTTTTCTAAAGCACAAGGCAAGTGAGGTTAACTTTGTTCTCCCACGCGGTGTTGACGTACAACTACTTAATGGTGCTGCTCCTCCCCTTAGTGCCTTCCTTTTTGCTGAACAATCCAGCCAGTGATGATTTGACTTTGGTCTGGAGTGCGTCTCTTCCTAGCATGGATATTCGCTTTGTTGAAAAGCAGTACATTGATATGTGGTTCGAGATGACTACGACTAGAACAATGAACATTTACATCCAGGGAGATCAACGCTAGAGAAAGTAAAAAAAATATGTACTACTTGATTTTCTATGTTAGTCTTGTTTATGTAGTTCTCTTAAAAATCAGACATGGTCATTTATGGGAATCCAGTTATCCGGTGATGTAAGTGCAATAGCACAATTTAAGTTACTTAACACTATGCTGGCAGTTTTCTTTTGCTTCGCCATTGGGAGATTAGTCTGATTTGTTGTCAGTCCTGTTTTCTTCGGAGGTTTTCTTTGCTTACTTCTTGCAATTTTAAAATCCCTGTCTCCAATTCCGTAAACCTCTCTATTTCATTAGTACTCTCCATTTTCTTTTCTTTTTTGGTATGGTGTTATTGCCGTAATCTTCAAAGTTATGGTACCGGCATGGAAACTTAAATGTCGAGGATGCCGGTATATGATACCGGCATGGAAATTTAAATGTCGAGGATGCCGGTATATGATACCGGCATAGAAACTTATATGTCGAGGATGCCGGTTTTACATCACATATTTATGAGTATTTGGAAATTTGGGATACCGCATGGACGTTAGCAAACACCACCATGCCGGTACATGTTATTTTATATACAGAAACCAAATAATGTAAACTGATTGTTCCGATAGTAATTTATATGCCGGACGCGGTACCGGGCAGTTGTTTTGAGCATTCCGTATATGTCTAGTATGTGTACCGAACATTTTAACTTTGGGTTGCGTCGTGCCCTTGCCTTGTGTTGGTTGTTGACTCGTCCCACCAACTTCGCTTGGCTTGCTAATTGACTTGGATGAACCTCATCATCTTCCTCCTCACTTTCCCCTTCATCATGCTCATCGTCCTCAACTGCTTCAAGACCTTCAAGGATTGCAAGTGCACTACGTTCACCACCACTCTCCCAAATTGACCCTCTTGTTATGTCCTCCAAGCAAATTCATTGGCTGCATAAACACCATTGAATAAAATTAGTAAATCATTTATACAGTTTCAAATGGGTAAATAAACGTAAATGATACCTTGGATCACTTCAGGCTTGGGGAATTTGAGGGGTTTTTCGCCGTCAGAACGAATGAGTTCTTTAACAAACTCTAAGTTGAGGCTCCAATTTGACGTCAACAAATGGGAATCTCCAGCTTTGATTAATTGGCCGTCCTCGGTATCCTTCATAAAGATGCAAGACATCGTCAAGCTATCGAATTCATTAGGTGTTTTGTCAAATATTGCTTTGATTTCCTGGACGAACGACTTGACCTAAAGGCCTTCACCGCATAAGCTAGAAAGTCCGAGAACTTCAACCGACTAAATTTTTCATCTCTTGGAATGTTTATGTTCAGTGTTCAATATTCCTAAGATAAAACTTTAAATATCGAGCATGCCGCATCGTAGTACCGCATCCTATGGAACCTAAATAGTGTGCCTAAGATTGAGCACAATTTCAGTTGATGTTCCCGTATGTTTTAAGTGTACTACCGGCATTTTTGAATTGAACTAATGCATGCCGGATTTTAAGTACCGGCATTCACGAAACCTAGATACAATGCCTAGACAAAAAATTGTTCCCTGTGTTTTTAATTGACTACCTAATAGTCTTCAACCCAATTTGTATGCCGGTATCGCAAATTCACTATCGTAAATTGAAACCGCGTGGTATTCATCCCAAATGCTATGCCGGTACCTAAACCGGCATGGTATTCAAACCTAGATCCTATGCTCGGTACTCTCGTAACTCCGACGCTTCAGCTATTGTTGGCGATTCTAACCTAAACCCATGGCTACAAATCGATTAAAACAATCATAAATGAGTTCAAAATCACTTACCTTCTCATAGAAGCCATGACTGCGAGTGGTTGATCATCCGAGCTCGCTGATGCATCCTCTTCTAGTTGTTGAGCAATGTTCTCGATTCTTTGTTCATGTGTTTGTTGAGCAATCAATTGGTTCTCGGTTTTGCTTTCGATTTGGTTCTTCGAGGCATGAACGATGAGGAAGAAGATGAAGATTTTTTTTTTTTTTTTGATCATCAAATCCGGAATTGGGGGATATATGAATTTGGTTATTTGATTTTATGTTTTAGGGAAAAGGGCATAACAGTCTTTTCATAATGTTTTTAATTAATCTAAGGGCGTTTTAGTATTTTCGCCCCCAAAAAACACCCCTTAGCAGCCACCTTTGGTTGGGGGAAGTAATTCATATCCCCCAATTAGTTTTCATATCCCCCAATTGCGCGTTCCTAATAATTAAACTAATTTTAATTACAATTAAGATTGAGATAAAAATAAAAAAGTTATTCATCAGATTTAAATGATTAGTACCTGTTGATGATCGATTTGTACTTCATATTCCTCCAGAAAACTGACAAATCCTATCAAATGATCAAAATACAAAATCATTAAAAGAAAAAAAAAATCAATTCTAAGAAGAAGAAAAAAAAAAGAAAATCGTGATGAGAACCAAAATAAAAAAATTCAATTTTGTTTCAGTTTTTGATGGTAAGATTATTCATTACATTACAATAAAAATAAAAAGTAAATAAATAAATTCTATTCTTAGACGTGGAATAATTGCTCAATATTTTTTGGCCAAAAATGTTCCCACAAATAAATGAAATTAAAAAAAAATCGGGTAAATAAAAAACTTTCCGTGAATAGTAAAACTTTAATTTGAACCAGAAATAAAATAATTTCCGAAAATGAATCAATAGATAAACCCAAATTATATATTTTGATATATTTTTTGGTAATTAATTTCAAACATTTAATACGCGAACAAAGATTAAGGAAGAAAACATCTTTACAATTTTTTCTTAGTGAATATAAGACATAAATTCCAAAATTAGTAATGTCTTCCTGTATAAAAACGCTTGAGCAAAAGCCAAGCCTCATTCTTTTGGTGTGGCATTTTTTTTTTTTTTTTTTTTTTGTTAATGGATGTTTACGATTGACTATTAGCCTGATATGTGGTTGCCATTTATTTTGGCAGATATGATGGAAGTGTGTGCGACGATCGGCGATGCTTCTCCCCTTTGAAAAATGGTCGGGTGATTTTTATTTTCTTTCTTCTAATTGTTTATTCAAGTAATATAATTATGAGTTTATTCTGTGACAAAAAATTACATTAGTTTCTTTGTTCCATAATCTTTTCTTTTGTTTCTGTATGGTTGATTGATGAATATAAGAGATTCGTGTATCTTTTATCGGTGGTTATCCCCATTGAATCGGGTAAGTGATATAGTTTATCTTTTTTTATTTGAGAATTTTCAAATAAGATGCGATATTATAGTGGTTATTTACTTTTTAAGCCTGATTTTTTCGATTAGGATGGTAGAAGCTTCGATTGTTGCAGAGATAGTAGAAGTAGAAGAGAATTCATCTCAGCAAGTGTAAAATGTGACCATTCCCCTGTTGTGACAGTAAGAAAACTGTTGCTTCTACCATGTATGTTATAAACTTGAGTAGTTTTTTTTTCTAAAACGCCTAAATATGATTGTTGGCGTGAAAGATGCGATATAATTTTTAGGTTTGTTTTATGATTGTGTTTATCTGATATTAACCCCAGCAAGTAGGACCCATGATACAGTGTGGGTATTTTCAAACTATAAAGTCTTAACAGACCGAGCAAATGAATTTCTTTCAGTCTGGTTTGAACTGGAACGAAATGGATTACAACATGTATAGTACTAACATGTAGATCGAAATCGAATGGTGTTTCTCTTTTGCAAAGAAACTGTCAAATAATCAAAACATACAAATCGTGATCACAAAGACGTCGATTATTTGAAACAAAATAGTATGAATGGAACAAGTTAACAGAAAAACGAATAAGCTCTTTTTTTTTTCAAGCAACAACAATACATTAGATGGATTTTCATAGTATTATACTCATACGGATACGGTAGGTAGTTGATTTATCAAACCAGTGGGTCATTCCTCATAATAAGATGGATTTGATTACTCCATTGGATGCACACACGTATGTTGAGGCTTGCAATGGAATAGGATTTTTGTTTAAGTAGATTTTCAAGTACATATACAAGTCTCCATCAAACAGCTTATAATCATATGGAAACAAAAACCAAGATCTTGAACAGATCCGGGGACGGGGGAAAGGATGTCAATGAAGTACTGCAGCAGTTTTTCAAGGACTTCCTACCATTTAGAAGGTGAGCAAAAGAAAAAAAGTGTTTTTCAAGGATATGGATGATTCCTAAAAGATCTTCGCATGTAAAGCAATATGATAGCATGAAGAATTTGTTAAATTTCTTTCTCATTTGAATCTTGGTCTATGCATATTTACAAGAAGGATAAGGTTTTGCGTAAAGCAGCAGTTTTTGCAGGATGGTAAATAATACACATCTTATATCTTATTAATACGTACAGATATTGGTTGGAATCTAACGTTATGATTGATTTGATTGGATCAAATACAAAGTTGGTTGGACAATAAAAGTGAGTTTTGTCTACCCGTATCATCAAGTATAATAATTCTGTTTAAGGGTTGTATTTAACCTTAGTAGAGGTTGTAATTAATCACTGCCTTTTTTTTAGATATGATTTTGTAAAATTTTTCCTTTACTTAGTTGTTCAAATGAGCTTAATTAGTTATGCTATACATTTTTTTCTCGAGGACTAAAGTTGAAGTCCACCATGTAATACTAACAGGTTTTAATATTTTTCGTTCATATCAAGTATACATTTTAAATTTTGGGTAAATATTTTGAAATATTATGTGCTGTTGGGTACTCCTGTTTCTGTTATAGAGTAACGGTACTGCCCTCACAGAAAAATTTAAATGCATCGATTATTCTCTCAACCATAGACCAAAACCTATATACCTGATTTGCATTAGCAGTGAATCACTTCACTAACTTTCTGTTGGGACAATATTTGTAGAAGGGTGGGTCAATATTTGTAGATGTAGTAATAATGGTGTTCCAGCATAAATAAAATATTTCATGGCGTGTTTATGAGAAAATATTGCTAAAACAAGCATAAATATGTGTGTGTTGTGTACGATAAGCAAGGAAATATCTTGCCAAAACCAGGATCATCCAGTAAAAAAATGAGAAAACATTGCTATAGTGTGAGCGACTGACGAGAAAATAAGTAGGGAAAATATTAGCCCTTCCAACGTGTAATACTCGTGTAGGTTGATTAATTGGGACAAGTGCCTATATCCGTCTCCTCGGCTTGACGCTTAGCCAAGCATAACTTTACACATGATACATAAACGATGATAAAGTTTGCCAACTTGGTTTTTCCTTAAAATTTTTTCATTTTTTTTTAATGTTGTGTACATATTATATATCCAACATCTATATTAAGAACGCGAAATTGGGGGATATAAAAAGGAATTGGGGGATATAAGAAAAGGACAAAAACTGGATCCAGATATCAATTCGGGGTCACCCCTTATCTAAGTATTTTTTTAAATCCTAATCTACCCCTCACTAATCAGGTTTAGTGGTTAATAATAATTAGTAAAAATCTTAAGTATTTGTTAAATGATTAGTGTGTATTTGTATTTGGGTGAATGAGATGAGAGTAGAAAGATGGAAACAAATTTTGAGAGGGAACTTTTTTTGGTGAAAGTGGAGGATGATTGTGAAGAGAGAATTGCTGTTAAGAGGTTGAAAATTTGATTTTTTTTTTCCTTGAATCCACCATTGTTGCAGCTGAAATAGCTCGGTGCCGGCATTCTATTCAACCAAACAACCATGCCGGCATTTGCTGGAAATTTTTATAAATTGTTTGCCACTATTTTTTCTGGTTTTAATCAGTCTACTTCCGGCACAGTTATCTGATTTTCGAGCATGCCGGAACTACTTCCGGCATGGTTTTTGCTTAAATTTCTACGCCGGAACATGATGAAAAGTATCCAGGAAACTTCAATTTTTTTTTCACTTGACTACCGGATTGATAGATTTCTATCGAGCATGCGGCACCATTTTCCTAAGATGGTTCTTCACCCAATTCCGGCATGGTCTTCATCACTTCCGGCGATGTAAAAAAATATTCCGTTTTGAGTTTTTTCTGGTTTTAATCAGTCCACTTCCTAAGACAAGTAGTTAATTCTCAAGCATGCCTAAGACGGTTTCCTGAGATAGTATGTTGCTTAAATTTCGATGCCGGACATGATGAAAAGTATCCAGGAAACTTCAATTTTTTTTTCACTTGACTACCGGCATTGATAGATTTCTATTGAGCATGTCGGTACTTAGTTACGGCATTGAATGTTAGTTACCAAGCATGCCGGCACCAGTTTCCGGCATGGTCTTCATCAATTCCGACATGGTCTTCATCACTTGCAGCATGATCTTCATCACTTCCGAATTAAAAAAAAAAAATCGTTTCCAAAGTGAGGAGCCGGTAGAGAAGGAGAAGAGAATTTGAAAGAGAGTGGGGAGAGTTTAGAATTTGAAAGGGAATGGGGAATATTTGGGTTTCAAAGCTTTAACCCTGAAAGTGATTAATAAGAAGTGGAGATGGAAATGGGGGATATGATTTTGTTTTTTGATTTTAAGTTTTTTAATTTTTATTTTGAGGGAAGGGTATTTTAGTATTTTCATACCAAAAAGTCACCCCTTAGCAGACACCATGGGTTGGGATAAGTAATCAATATCCCCCAATTCCTTTTTATATCCCCCAATTTCGCGTTCTATATTAAGGGTGGCGATCGAGTGGAAATAAGAATGCCGAGATGAGAAACTTATTAAATGTAGATGATAAAAAAAATGATATATTTTTATACTTTGTTTGTCTAATTTATATACGAAAATGATTTGTGTATCAGGGATTCGAATTTGGTCCCATGTGAGATTTTTGCAGATATATTTGGCCTGAATTTTTATGATTTTTTGTCCATTGTTTAACGTGACGAATGCTTTAGTATTTTTGGATATTTTCGTGAACTCACGAGTTTAAATACACTATGTATATTGTATATACACTGAGAGTTCATGTTCATTAGCCGCATAATTTAAGCTGCACGAAATTAATTTAGTAGATGATCGCGCTGCAATTGACGGGTACGCGTGAAGTCACCCAATGCATGAATTTACGGGTCATGTTATATTTTCCCAAATATATATCCATACATACAATCATTCAAGCAATGTATAATTCACTTTATATTGCACGCGTTCATCCTATAATTTTATAATTTTATGTGACATTTAGACTCTCTATATATGTACATATTGTTTCGAGGCATACATACACAAAATGTACGTACATAAACTGACTCAATTTATAAATAAATACTTTATTTTAATCCAAAATATTTTATTGCGTTGAAGCGAAACACATATTCTTTTTAATGGATTAGAATTTACAAGTACACATACAATGATTGTATAAACTATTCGACATGAACCCAATACATTTATGAGTTTAAAATACATAAGATATTATAATTCACGAATTTAGAAGAGAAGGCATAGATCGTGAGTAGGGCAAGGAGACACGACCCTGTAAATACACTCGCTTTATATATATTATATGTTTAATAATTCATAATTTCCATGTAAATTATTTTTAGGTTTGTGTGGCAAAGAGATGGAAAACCAAGAAAGTCATTAAGTTATCGAAGAAATTAAATCACTATCGATGTTGATCTTACCTTAATAAGGTGCCAACAAACTCTCATGACATAATCAAACACTTCTCCTGATGATCTATATGGAAATATTTAATAATACGGAAATTTTAAGAAGGTTTGGAGCAACATAACATTTAGCAATTTATAAAGCTCTAACCTGATGATCTATATGGAAATATTTAATAAATACGGAAATTTTAAGAAGGTTTGGAGCAGCATAACATTTAGCAATTTATAAAGCTCTAATAATTGTCGTAGTATTTGTTGATTTTTGACTACAAAATCCATGACACTTTAATTGCTTTTTCTTTTATTGGTTTAATTTTTTATGAGTTTGTTGAAACCTATTATTAATTTTAAAGGTGATTGGATTATCAAATGTTTTATGAGATATCAGTTTTAAAACATCTTATATTTCATGATCGAGAACCAGACCCGTGCATTGCACGGGTGAAAAACTAGTAATGAAAGAAAAAAGAAACATTCCTTGGCAAAAAAGAAAAGAAAAAAAAAGATTCCTGCCTTTCTTTCCCTGGCGTGATTGGGGTAAACCCAAACTAATTGGGGTATACCCAATAAGACAAAATATGGTCATTTTGAAGTAAAGTCAAGCTACCCCTTAACCTATATTTTTGTAAATGGCTAAAATGCCCCCACAATGATTAACTTTAATTTAACTAAAATGATTAGATTAGTTAAATTAGTTAGTTGATTTAGTTATAAGTTGAGTTTTAGAAATCATTTAGAGAGAGAATTAGTATGAAGGAGTAGAGGAGATTTTGGGGGGGAAAAGTTAGGGTTTTTGTGAAATTTGTGATATGAGATGAATGATTCTAATCCTGATTTTGAAGTGGGGGAGTCTTCTAACTTTCCTCCTACATATGAGTACTTGTATGATGATCTACCAGACCATGATCAAATGGATTACATGCATGACCCTCACTTTTATTTTCCTCAAACTCATGATGGGTATGGAAGTGATGAATGTATAGAGCCAAACGAAGAATCCAATGAGCAAGAAGAAGATAATGGAGATGAAAGTAATCAGGTAGACAACCTACGTGGTGAAGATTGTGATTTTTCCATGCAAATGATCGATTTTGCTATTTTTTCTTCAGTTCTGCTGTACAGGGTCGGCAAGGTCGACGCTTGTCGATCATGCCGGCCATAAAATCCGGCGTGGTTCTACTTTGCACAACGTGCCGACTTTTCATGAGCAGTACCACGCCGGCCGTGTAGAAAATTTTAACCTTGCCGACGTCCATTTTTTTGAAACACATGAGTCTTTACATGAAAATGCTTACGCCGGCATTGTCATGTTTACATAACTTGCCTAATGTTGCCATGTCGGCAATGTTTAGATTCTCTTACGTGCCGGCTTTTTCTAGCCGGCAGTGTTTTATATGTCGACCCTGCCGACCTTGGTAATACAAATCAACTAAACTTTTGATGTTTTGTAGATTGTGGCATTGGTACCTATGGAGGATCAGCCTCAAGCTCAGAAAATTAGGGGTCCCGATACTTCCTCACATTATGCTAATGATTTGGAATGGAAGGAAAAAGACGACGCTGGTCAATTGGATTGTTGAGAAAGCCAAAGAGAAGATGTGCGTTCTAGTGAAAAACACCCAACAAAGAGATACGCGGTTTGAAATGGTATGCGAGTGTTATGGATCGCCGGAGGAAAGTCACAAGAGAAAGGGTTATGTGTATGATAAGAAGACGACTAGGGTGTACAAGACGAAGTCAAAGAAGTCTGGATGCCCATTCAAGATTATTTTTGGGAGGAACAAAGATACCGACAACGTGTGGAGAATGAGTAGAGTTGATGTTGGTTGGCATAACCATAAAGATCCGGAAACTCTTGTTGGGCATTGTCAAGTTGCCAAGTTGAAACCGCACGAGTTCGAACAAGTAAGAACAAGTTGGGGAATTAAACCAAGTAAGCTCCTAAGTAAGTTCAAGAGGGATGACCCGCGTAACCTTTCTTCATTGTCTACAATTTATGCGGCCAAGGCAACTATTAAAAGAATTGAATGGGATGGAAGAAAGGTGATGGAAGAATCACAATGGTTAATACACAAATACAACTACACTAAACGAGACACCATGAGTCATCTGGAGGAAGGTGGATCGTATTTTTCTTGCGCATCCCGATATGATTCAATTGGCGCGTTGCTTTTACCAAGTTTTGTTCATGGATTGTACTTATAAGACGAATAGGTACAACATGCCTTTGTTGAACATTGTAGGACAAACCTCGGATAAGCAATCGTTCACGGTGGCTTGGTGTTTTATGGATCGTGAGAAGGATGATAGTTATATTTGGGCATTGGAAACTTTGAAGCTTCTCTACCACGAAGACGAAAATCCGGGGGTTATAGTCACCGACAATGAGCAAGCAATAATGAACGCCGTGAGGATAGTCTTTCCCAATGCACAAAATTTCCTTTGCACTTGACATATACAATGCAATCTTAGAAAGAATTGTAGAAGTCATATCCAAAAACCGAAAGCAAAGAAAGGAACTAAACGTGAAAAAGAGGAAGACGAACGTCTTAGCAAACTAACTAAAGAGGAGCGAGAGAAGGAGAAAGAGAAAGAAGACGAAGAATGGAAAGAAGGTGAGATTAAGTTTGGTTTATTCATGAAAGCGTGGGATAAGGTGGTTTGGTCGATGAGTGTGGGAAGATATGAGTTAAACTTGAAGGATTTCTAGGATGATTGGGGGACTAATTACCCCAAAGTAGTGGAATATTGCAAGAAACAATGGTTATGGCCACACAAAGAGAGGTTTGTGTATGCTTATACTTACGACTATAAACATTTCAAACTTGAATCCACAAGTATGGTAGAGCAAGCTCATGGGAAACTAAAAGGTCTACTTTTCACGAGTCAAAATGGGATTATGACGGTGCAACATGCTATCCATGAGTACACTAATAATGATATCGACAAGATAAAAAAACAATTCCAAGAAAGTAGCTTCCGGAAGTTGAAGGAGTTTAAGGAGGATGATTGGTTGCTTGTTGGTATACATAGAAACGTCTCGCATTGGGCAATACGTTTCATGATGAAACATCTCGCATTGTTTAAAAAGTATAAAAAGTATGATGACCCGAGCACTCCTTGTAAGTGTAGGATAATGAAGGCTATCGGACTTCCATGTCGTCATATGCTTGGTAGGTATAAAACTCCCATTCCTCTTGATGATATCGATCCCTATTGGAAGCAATTATCTTTCAAACCGGCTCCAAGAGAAGATCCCGATGAAGAGTTTGGCGACATGGAACTTGGGAGAATAATCCTCGAAAAGTACCCCAAGTTGAATAGGTTGGACAAACAAACTATGAAGCACAAGTTGATGCCGATTGTTTACCCTTTTATGGAAGAACTTGAAGAACCGGCGAAACAAGATCCTAATGGTAGACCAACTACCAAAAAGACGAGGGCGGAAGAAAGAGAACAAATCAAAGAGTTTTTGAGTACAAATTGCGATCAAGATCAATCCGAAGGAGAACAAATCAAAGAGTTTTTAAGTAGAAATAGTGATCAATCCAAAAGGGAAAACATTAAAGAGCACTTGAGTACAAAGTGCGATCCATCCGGACATGTTTATACCGATGCGCAATACAAGGAGGAGCCCGCTAAAAAGAAAAGAGGTCGTCCAAGGAAGGATCCAACTACACCAACGGTCTCTAACTTGAATACAAATGGCACTCTACCTTTTGAGAGTCAAGCAAGCGTGGAATTTGTTGGAAAGAAAAGGGGTCGGCCAAAGAAGGATTTAACTACACCAACCGTCTCTAACTTGAATACAAATGGAACTCTACCTCTTGAGAGCCAAGCAAGCCAAGGAGATGTTGCGAAGAAAAAAGGTCGTTTAAAGAAGGTAGTACAACCGGTGTTGCAAAAGTATCGCACTCAACTCCCTCCAATTATTCAAGATTTCGTGATTGGTACCGATGATGTTCCGAAAGATGGAAATTGTGGGTTTCACGTTATCTCGCAACAATTGGGACACCTAAGTGGAGCGGTTGAAGAGAATCTCACCCAATGCCAATACATTAGAAAGAAGATGGCCGCTCGACTAGAAAACGACAAGGAGTTCCATATCTCAATGATTCTAAAAGGTTCCATGGAGGAGAAAGAAGCAACTTTCAAAGGTTTGCTAACTAGTGTTAAAGGCCCGGAGGGAAACGCACCGATCAAATGGGAACATTGGTTGAGAATGCCGGAGTGTGGCCATCTATTGGCAGATACTTGGAATTGCGTGGTATATTTTTTTAGTGAGGGACTGTCTATAGCATTTGCACCGAAACATGCGGTTTGCGTGGACCAACTCAAGCATAGAAGAATTGTCATGGCTTTGGTGGATAAAAATCATTTTATTGGTCTACAACTCAATAAGGAATGTTAGGACAAATTCTTTGTAGGTTTAGTTTGTGGGAGAAGTTCGCAAACAACAAGAGCATGGAATGGATGAAAATTTATGAGGACAACATGGCCCTTTGGAATGTTATAGACGAGTCTAGGGAATGTCCCATAGATTTGAGTGAGGAGTGATTATGATTAGGGAATAAGCAGCTTTTTGTGTAGTGTACAATGGAGTACTAGACAAAACATTCGTACTTTTGTAATCGCATGCGTGTTTTGTGTAATGTACTTTGGAGTGCTACAAATGAATGAAATGGATGTGTTTTTTTGGGTGTATTCTTATTTGGTCGGCATCATTATTATTACCAAACCCCGCGCCGGCTATCCTGTGGTCGGCACGGTATTATTTCGTCATACTGCCGGCCGCAATGCATGACAGTACAGGAAAAAGCTGCCTGATATGGCCGGCTAGGTCTGGCTTTTGCCAAGCTGCCGGCGCTTTCTACGCCGGCAATTTTTATGAAATTTACCATGCCGGCTAAGAACTCCCTTAAAAAGATTGTTCCTGGATGTTTATTTCTATCAAGCCGGCAAGGTTTTGGTTTTGCCAGGTTGCCGGCTATTATTGCGCCGGCATTGTTATTGTGGAGAACCATGCCGGCTAAGAACTCCCTCAAAAATGTTTCATAAAGGTTATTTTCTATAAAGCCGGTAAGGTGTATTATAATATCCATACCGACAGAACAACCGTCGGAAAGATTTTAACATAGGATAATGCCGACTAATATGGCGCCGACAAGGTTCTAATTCAGGACAATGCCGACTATAAATCGGATACAAACCTTAATTAAAGCATACAAACCTTTAATTAAAGACTTTTTCCGGTAACTTCTTAGAGAGGTAATTAGCTTCATCCTACCGTCGTAACATGGATCTGTGCATGGTAGAAGGTTGATTTTAGCAACTTCATCTTCATACGGAGCTACACGAAGTTTGCTTCCTTCAAAGGGACAATCGCCAAAATGACCATTAGTGTACAAAGACTACAAATATTTGGTGGTAAAACTTCCATTCTGTATGCAAGGTTGAAGATGAAGTTGGGAATGCTTTTATAATAACAACATACATTCAATGGGTTGTACTGAAAACATTTAGGGCTCGGCAAGGTATAGATTTCATACCATGCCGCCTCAAGTACTTTGTCTAAAAACGCATTAACAAAATAATAACTTCTAAAGCAACTAAAATCAAAATCAAAATAAGTTTAACAAGTCTCGTACTCACAATCTAAGAGTTCAAAACATAATGAAAGAGTTCAAACCACAATCTAAGTTTCTAAACCAAGTGAAACATAATAAAGTTTAAGAATTTCATGGATCATTCTCATTGTTGCTATCTTCCTCCCCATCACTAGCTTTTTCACCGGCGCCTTTTGCTTTTCCCTTCCCTTCACTCGGACCTATGTAGTCACCATCCTCATTGTAATAGGGGTTCACTCCGCAAAAGTCACATGCCCCGAAAAAAGTTCTTGATCAACCTCCTCTTCTTCCTCCTCTCGATGATGTGCATTCTTCATAGTTGAGGGGATTGCTAGGACTGTTCATAAACCTTAGAAATTCTTCCGGATTTTCCTTACCCATCAAACATAACTTTCTAAACGGACAATTCTCTTCGTCTTTAGGTTCTTCTAAATTGGGATAAATTGTGTCCAAATATTCAAATAGCTCTTCTATTAGTTCTTCTTTGTTTCCACTGAACCTAAACAATGCACAAATAAGATATATGAAAACAAACAACACAACACCGTTGATCTTCTTCCACCGCCGGCAAGGCCGATTTTTCATGTTATTCGCTTAGAATCAACCATTTTCTCAGGGAGAAAATCAAAATTGAAAATTTTGGTTGATTTTAGGTTTTTGGAATGAAATAGAAAACTTAATCAGTTTTAGTTTTTAAGTTTAGGGTTTAGTTTTAGGTTAATTAGTGTAGGGGTATTAAAGTAACTTTACCACATTTTGGCCTCCCCATAGTAAGGTCACATGTCCACTTAAAATTGGGTATACCCCAATTAGTTTGGGTATACCCCAGTCAAGCCAGGTTTCTTTCCTTCTCCTCTTCCATTTTCTTTCTATGCTTATTTATATAGCAACTACTCTGTTTTGAATTCCCAATTCACGATCCCAAACATCTACCTTACTTCTTATCCGATTTTTGATAAATTTCTCCACCAAACTAAACCCATTCTTCACAAATGCTCTAAACCAGAAACAACACTCGAACAAAGACACGGCCGAATCACCAATCTTAAACCTACCATTGATATAATCCACACAAGCGAGTACAACACAACCAGTTCAGCTCGTTCATGAAGAAAATGCTCAGCAACATTTCTTGGAAACGCATTGGTGATGTAACTGGAATTCTTTACTGATTTATGCAAGAAAAATGTTGCGCATTTTTGTGATGCAGCAGCACTGATCGACAAAATGCTCCTTAGATTTGATATAATAGCATTAAGTTAATTTGATTCAGTTGCAGAAGAAGAAGAATCATTTGGAGGAGAACATGGGAGTTGGGAGAAGTAATGACACTATTTCAAAATATGAGCTGTGTGAAGACATTATCTAGTCACTTCTATAGGGAAATGGCTTAAGGACATGGTGATGTTGTGTTTATAAGGATAAAGCTATGAAAGTCGATAGCATTAACAAAGAGGTTAGTAGCTACGATTTTTTTTTTTTTTTTTGATGTTTTTATACCATATTCTTGTTTTCATTATCTTTCTTCAGTAGTTTGTATAAGTGCCATAAACTTGCTCACCATGTCTTCATATCCGTTTGGAATTGATAATATGTATATATGTTAATTCATCAATCAGGATGTCAATGCTGGATTGTCTTGGAGATTGCAGTATAGTATTTAGTTTTTTGTTTATACATTTTTGTTAGTAAGGAAAAACGTTTCCCTGTGCAGCAGAGACATTTCAGTTATTAGGAACAAGATTATGCTGTGGATATGAATACCTCCTTGCCCAGTACAGGTAGTTCGGGAAAGCCAGGAATCCAAGAATGGCGAGCAACCAGTAGAACCGACCGATGTAGTCTTATTTCCCTCTAACCAACCAATTGAGAAGCTCACTAATCTCTTCTTTAGTCATTTTCCCAAGATATAACTTCACCAATTGAGGCTTCTCTCATGGGTACTTAGTTCGGAAAGTTATCAAACTACACCAGAAGTCACTCCAAAAACTAGTATTTAACCCATTGTTGATAGAAACTGAGAACTTAATTGTTGATAGTATTTAACCCATTGCTGAATAAGGGGTAGAGTTTCCATAATACCTTTCCAAAAATACATAAGCTTAAACTTGATTAGGCACACTTCTTTGTTTCATTTTCCTAGGGATCATGGCCTTCTGATTCAGCAGATCTTGTGTTCCCTCTTTACTAGCATGATGCTGCTTGTTTATTGGGCTCTTTCCGCACTAAAAACTTCTCTACTATGTATACTTCTTGTCTCACTACAGCATCCGCATCGACTTTTCGTTCGGATCCTCTCCCCAGTTAATTGCATCCAACAAGTCACTCATAAAGTTCATTAGCCACCGAGTATTGCAGGTGATCTCAGATGTTGAGGAAAACAACTCATGAATTATAATTCAATTATGAGTTAAAATGATGTTCCTATTGGTGTTAATAGTCTTTATGATATCAAATCTTTATTAAACTGCAATCTAAATTCTAAACTACTGGACAGAGTAGCGCACATAATTTTTGTATGACGCCCACATAATCTCTTATGCTCGTTGAGCAACTATAGCATCTAAAAATTCGTACTTATTTTGCAGGATGATAAAGATGAGAAGATTCAAGAATTGTTGACTGCTCTACTACGGGAGGAAAAGTGATATGCGTCTAATCAAGCGCAAATAGATGTAGTTTTGAAAGATATTGAAGAATATGCAGAACACCTATCAAAAAAGATGGAAGAGTAAGAATTTAAGTGAGATTGGATCTAGAGGAGAAGTTTACACATCCACCTAATCTTCAGCTTTCTAGAGTAAGAACCCATATAGTCTACCATCTTTTCCTCTCTTAGAACATATGTCCTAGTCACGCTTTTTGAAAAGCTTTCAAAAAATATCTCTTGACTTCTATCTGGTATGCCTAAATACTTCAAACATTCTTGGTGATTTTGTTGTCAATTAAGATGATATTTCTGAAGTATCGGCTTTGCTGTGCTATTTATTTATTTATTTATTTATTTTTACTCGAATACACTGGTATGCTTTGTTTTTTTTTAATGATTAGGTTCTAAATAAATTGGATACCCTCTTAACCAATTTGCACGCATTTAACAATTTGACGGATCTGGAAGTTGGTGCAGAATTTCATTGCTTGATATGGTTTGGATTCTGTTTCGATTGAGGATAGTTTCTGGGGATTTCTCCAGCTCTTGCTAATTTAGGATCGACTGTCTTTGCTCAGGCAAGTCACTCACTTTACCTCCTAATATAATGAAAAGTAAGTTTGGGCTATCCCTTAAAACTAAAGAGCTTTTGTTTGCTTTACCATCACTAGTTGTAGTTCTTTTGTTTTGTTGTATTTTGCTGAATTTTTAATTTTCTGGTAGCAACAATTTCTTGCCTCCCTGATTTCCTTTGTCCAATTATAGGGAGCTTCGTTTATTTTCAGAGAAACAATAATATGTTCAACCATACCAAACAGGCCTTGAGACTGATAGCCCAATAACTCCTTCAAGGCAGTCAGTTACGTTTTCTATTTATCCGTAGAACTCTTCCTTCAACTTTCAAACACCAGGAAGATCAAAACACGCCCACCTTGCTTCCCAGTCAGCTGTAGAGAAAGGAAAGCCTTGGAAAGGATCCAAAATGTCGACGGAAAATGGATCACAAACATTGATCCACTTCATGTTGCATCATATAAATCGCATTTTCTTCCTTTTTCACCGGGATGTTTCTTTTTTTACCACCCTTTTAATAAGGTAGTAGAAAAATCTTGTTATGCGTTATGCTCAAATATTTTTAAATCTAATATCGAAAGGCTAAGATTAATCCAGTTAGAATCCAACGGATTATCTTATTCATTTTTTGGTAGAATATTGTTTTATACTTAAAATTTTGATATTCATTGATCCTTGATTTATGTATTATAGACTTATAAGAATTTGTTTGTTGAGCCACGTGGATGGTCAAATGCGATTCTCCACTATGGAAAACCAAAAACCAAAGGAATCACAAATGCACAACAATCTTTCATCCGATCAATCTTTTCTTAATTCGATTACGGACAGCTCGAGAAGTCGACAAAAGGAGAAAAAGCGTTGATGTGATGCTCACCGAGTTCGAGGACAATTAATGCACCGACAGTGGTTGGTGAAGAGATAAGAGAAGCTCGTCCGAAGCAAGACTCGGCCAAGAACTCTCACCTCCACCGAACGAACGACATCGGGTGATGACACCACTCCTGCACTCCCAACAAGTCGAACATCCAGAAGCAACTTATAAATAGAGATCGTGTAGGAAGATAAGGGAGGATTTTTTGGGAGAGAAAGAGAGAGAAGCTATAGAGCAATGTTGAGTGTGTTGAGTATATTGGATCCTTGTAACCTTGTGTGAAGTAATAAGATCACCCCTTAACCCCGTGGACGTAGGTAATCATGCCGAACCACGCACATCTTGTGTTCTTCTATGTCTTTTGTTGATTTACTTCTTAGCATAGATCTTTTGGATGTAGTAGTAGGATTTTCTACAACTACATTCTCGCGCCCGACTAAGGGGACCCTATAACATCTTCTTGGATACCTTGAGGTTGAAGAGAGAAACTCTTTTGGTTAAAAGTGTTGGTAGGCGAGCAATAAAGTCGCCAAGACTAAATCATTAAGCTATCGATGTTGGTAGAAGCTAAAAGGAAATCCCATCTCGCTGACCACCATCTATTGATTCAACATCGTCGGAAGAGAGATTCAACAACTCCTATAATCATCTATTTGATGATAGTCGATGCTAAGTGAAAGACTCTAAAAATCTTTACCTTCGTGTTTAAAAGCTAGATTACGTTACATTTGTCTTCACTTACTCAATCTAACGATCCCTTACCTTTTGAGTGAGGGATTCCGACGGAAATTAATGAACCTAAGCTAACCGTTATAACCCCCAAAGCCTTCTAATGAATCATCTTTGTTAGGACAAATAATTAAACTTTCTTAAGGCATAGTGGAGGCAAGACTAACTTGAAGTCAAAAGAGTTTAGTTTTCCTAGGTGGAAGGATTATAGTGAGCGCTTTTGTTAAACAAGCCTCATTTTGATCCAATGATTGTCCTTCCGGGATTCCCACGTGTCAAAACCAGGCTTGGGTTGCCATTATTATCGATCGAGATCAAAAAAACATCTAACGCGCTTCTCGCACTAAATGGAAGTGGGAAAGTACTCGAAAGCGACGTGTCGAAAACTTTTTCCAAAACCACTTGACCGCCGAGATCAACACGCTAGCATAAATGGAAGTGTACTTGAAAACTCCACCTTAACCTGTACTTCAAAAGCGGTTAAAGTAAGTGATGTATACTTTGGCCGACGTAGGTACAAAAACGGGCGGCGAGCCGAGAACGAGGGCGTGCTCGAAGGCAATGGCGAGTACCTCCCAGGACGAGCAGAATCCTAAGGAACCGAGTCACAGCGGGATCTAGTGTACAAGAAGGACTCACGGATTCCCGACACGAAGATCATCGGCCAAATAACCCGAACGAGCCTCAGGCACCAGTCAAAGGCATGACTACTGTCGACGAGGAGGTCGATTTAGGCCGAGACGATGATCTCCCACCAAAGGATGCCAGGATTAACCCGAGCCGAGATGGGGCAAGGGAATGAGGACGACATGATAGACGGAAGAACTGCATCGGATACTGAGGAAGAAGAGGAAGTGCAGACGATACAGGAGGAACGAGGGCGAGAAAGGCAACCGACAGAGTACCTGCACGAACTAGAACGAGAAGGTGAGAGGCTCAGGCGAGTACACTTAGCAAGGGGCGACCACAACCGAGACATCCCCCCAGCAGCGGCCGGTCATCCCGTAGCTCCAATCGATCCCCCCCATTGTTCCCTAGACAAGGCCTCCAACTGCACCCCCCAATGTAACAGGAAACCAAGTAAATGGCCACTCTAGCCATGAAAGTACTGACCCAATGTTACTTGCTATATTGGCAAGCCAAAGAAGGCAAGAAGACCTTATGAGAGAGTTGCAAAGGAGAAACCTAGCTCTAGAACATGAAAACTACCGACTCCGTAACAGAAGGGCGGGGTCGAGAGGATCGTCGAGCCGAGGCGCTTCTAGCAACCACACCCCGTCGAGAAACACCCCACCCCCATCTCCGAGCCGAGAACGCATACCCGACCCTAATCGACCAAGAGGAGGGTATGGGCCAGCCGAGGATTCTTCGACCGAGGAAGAGGCAACCAATGGGGGTACGGATGCGACAACCAAGCAAAAGATCGAACAACTTGAGCAGATGGTCAAAAAACTAACAGGAAACAACGAGGACGATAAGCTAGCAGAAGTAATCAGTGAAGCCCAGAAGACACCATTTAACAAGGAATTGGATCGGGCTCCATTCCCGCCCAAGTGTACATTGCCGATCTTCCCATCTAGGTTTGACGGCACGGGTGACGCGGGAGAACACATCAAAATGTACAAGCATGTCCTTGTTACATGGAAGAATTATGATGTGGTCATGTGCAAATTCTTCCCAAAGCAAGCTTGGAGGGCGAGGCAAAGAGCCGGGTTCTACACCCTTCCCGATGAATCCGTTGGAAGCTATGGAGTCCTGGTGGAAACCTTCCTTGAGACTTACATGCATAACAGTATTGCTCGGCCCAGAGTCAATAAGCTCTTCACACTTGCACGAAGATTCAGGGAACCATTGCGCTCTTTAACGGACAGATAGAGAAAGTTATGCACGGACATCGGAAAGGTGCCGGTCGATCAACAGATATTCGGTTTCGAGAATTCATTGGGGAGAACAGATCCCATTTGGGTAGCAATGTACACTGAGAAACCTAAAACGTTAAGAGAAATCCGAAAGATACAAGAGCACTACATCGCCTTAGAGGAGATTCAGGAAGGAGCGCAAGGCAGAGGAATACAAGAGGCAAGCGTCACAGTAGAGGCAACCCCACGAGAAGCCCCAAAACGACCTGAGAAAAGGCCGAGCACACAACATCATGGGGAAAACAAAAGAGTTTGGGTCGAGAAAGGAAAGAAGCCTCGACACGAACCTAAATCTTACACTCCACTAAACGCACCATTAGAAGAGATATTCAAAGAAGTCGAGAAGAGGAATGATATCCGATATCCTAAGACTCGGGGAATTCATTTGACGAAACAAGGAACCACCCGTAGTTTTGCCATTACCACCGCCGAGGCCATTCAACTAACGATTGTCGGGAGGTGAAATACATCGTCCAAAGACCTAATCCGAGATGGATATTTACGACATTTTGTCAAGACATCGCCAACACCTGCTCAACCTGACGTCCCAGTGCACCAAATAAGAATCAATCGTGGCACCCAGTTCGCCTGCAACACCATATCGCACTCGGCAACTCAAGGGTTCGATTTGGGAACCGGTATCACCTCGAGGATTCATAAAAGGGATCGATCGGGCAAGGAAATCCTCAGTATGGCCAAAACCCTACCCATGGAACCATGGATGATGTAGCCGATCACCTTCTCGGCGAAAGACGTCCCATTGAATGGTCAAGCACATGGGGATCCCTTAGTAATAACTCTGTTGATCGAGGAATGGGGCGTCCGAATGATATTAATGGACATCGGTAGTTCAGTCGAAGTCCTGTTCTATGACACTTTCAAGAGGATGGAATTGTCCGATGACATCCTGATCCTATCAACCTATCGAATCTACTTCGCTTCAACGGTGCGGTGGATGCACCAAAGGGAGAAGTTACCCTCGAGTCTCGGGACGGGGAGGGATTCCTCGACACACTCACCACCTTTTGCGTGGTCGATGTTGTGTCACCATATGAAGCGATTCTGGGTCGACCTTGGCTTGCGGGAATCAAGGGATTCGCATCAGCCTATCACCAAAGAGTGCGGTTCCCATCGTATCGAGGAGTAGTGGAGGTGCTAGGCGACCCCCAGGCGGCGAGGCAGTGCGTGCAAATAGACATCCAGCAAAATGAAGAGAGGCGATCGAGGAAACGCCAAGAAAAGAACAAGTCTAAGGAAATAAAGGCGGGAGAAGAGTTGGAAAAGGTGATGTCACAAGCCATCGCTACCTATGAAGCTGGCGAGAAAGAGATCTTATAGCAATCACAGGAGCCGGCGACAGTCGGCGAACCAAAGCAAAATTTCTCGTCCTTAGAACCTACTCGACAAATCAATCTGGGTACCGAGGAATAGCCAAAAATAGTAAGAATAGGGACTCTCTTGACAAACGAACAATCTCAGCAGTTGACAACTCTTTTGAAGGAGCATATGGATGTATTCGCCTGGCAAATGCACGATATGGAAGGAATTGACCCGGAAGTCTGCTCACATCACCTGCGGATAAACCCCAAGTTCAAGCCTATCCGACAAAAGATGAGAAGAATTACACCCGAGTTGCAGGCGGCGGTGGAAGCTGAGTTGAAGAAGTTGCACGTGGCGGGAATCATTCGAAAAGCCCAATACCCGCAATGGATATCCAACATGGTGATAGTCCCTAAAAGGAATGGAGGTGTTCGAATCTGCATCGACTTCAATGACTTAAACAAAGCATGCCCAAAGGATAGCTTCCCACTCCCCAGCATCGACCAGCTAGTAGAAATCCATAGTCGGGTATAAGGCGATAACACTCATGGACGGATATTCAGGGTACAACCAAATACCCCTGGCCCCCGAAGATCAAGAACATACATCCTTCTTCACACCAAGAGGGTTGTATTGCTATACCAAAATGCCATTCGGATTAAAAAACGCAGGCGCCACCTATCAAAGGTTGGTGGAAGACATGTTTGAAGATAAAATACACGACACCATTGAGGTATATGTGGACGACATGTTGGTCAAGAGCAAGGTGGCCACCAAGCACATCGACGATCTCCGAGACATATTTCAAACCATGAGAAGGTACAAGATGAGGGTAAATCCGGCCAAGTGCACCTTCTGGGTCACCTCAAGCAAGTTTTTAGGGTACATAATCACCGACAAAGGCATCGAAGCCGACCCAGATAAAATCGTAGCCGCCGTGGAAATGCCGTCGCTGTATGTGATTAAGGACGTGCAACGATTAAATGGGAACTTGGCGGCCTTAGGACGATTCATCTCTCGGTCTTCTGACAAGTGCAAAGATTTCTTCGGGACATTAAGGAAAGGAGAGAAGTTTAAATGGACTGAGGAGTGTGAAGAAGCATTTCAGAAGATTAAGCAACATCTCGCGAGTCTTCCGGTGTTACAAAGACCAGAGCCCGAGCACATACTAACACTATATCTTGGGGCAACCAGTTATGCCATTAGTGCCGTACTAGTCAAGAACGTTGGAGGGGAGGAAAAGCCAGTGTATTTCGTAAGCAAAACCATGAATCTAGCAGAGAGGAACTACACCAGGATCGAGCAACTAATATTAGCGTTGGTATTTGCAACACAGAAGCTTCGGACGTATTTCCAAACTCACAATATTCGAGTGCTCACAAAGTACACCATAGAATCAGTACTCGACAATGCAGCCAGGTCGGGACGAATCTCTAAGTGGAGTGCCCAAATAAAACAGTTCGACATTTTTTACGAAATGAGAACAAAGAAGAAAAGCACAAGCGTGGCCGACTTTTGCGAGACTTCCCTCTCGCCGACGAAGATGAAGTAGAAGACATCCCCGGAATGGAGGAAGACCGAGAGGACCCGTCCGACCTACTCGAGACATGCAACCCGACACGATGGGAGGTTTTCGTGGATGGGTCGTCCAATAAAGACGAATCCGGTCTAGGATTGGTATTCACGACTGATTGGTTGTCAATCCGTCAAAAATAATTTCACTTTCTTACTCACTAAATTTAAATGAAGTATAAAGTAAGGAAGAGTTCGTATCCACAGAGAGGCAATTGTTGTTATGCAATTTTCAGTTTCTAAGGTAACCAAGGGGGATGTTTGTTGTTTTAACGAAATACTAAAGTAAAAATAAAATAAAGCAAAGCAAATAGTTGGAATAATCAATAAGGAGAAGATATTGGTCACGGGATAGTATCATTCACAAACATGTATTTTCATCAATGATTAGAATTGGTATTTTAATCTCTCATCTACTAATAGTCCTAGGATACCTTGATCGCAAGAATAACCCGCTTAATTCCCCGATTTCATCACAACCACATTAAAAGATGCATATGTGAATTCTTCCTAGAAAGCAACCTAAAGTGTAAAAGCACAATTAGATTTAACTCCCTAAAAGCAATAAGTTCTATGGAATAAGACTAATCAATGCAAACGAATGTGTAAAAGCACTAATCGTTTTAACAAAAGTTATGATTCACTTGTGACTAGTAGGATATATCACTACAAGCACTACCCACAATTATGCTACTTAGAATCAGGGATAAACAACTTTTTCGTATTGAAAACCCTAATATAGCTCTAGAGATGAATGTAAATCGGATTGATTCCGGACTCAACCAAACAAACTATCAAATCATATAACATTATTAATTGTGAACCACAAATAATAAAATATTGAGACAAAACTAATTCATTGAATATATAACATATTGAGAAATCAACTTTATCCCATAACCAATAATATGTTTAGCTACTCATAGCTATGGAGTTCATCATAATAATAATAATTGAAAAGAAGAAGATGAACAAAAGCAAACCCTAGAAGCGTAAACAAAACCGGCTCTCCAAAGTTCCAAGAAAAATATATGATATCCCAAAAGTTGTAGAAGTCTTTCCTTTAAATAGCTCTCTTGTTTCCAAAATTAGGTCTAATCTTCAAAGGTCCAAAAAAATAGAAGTCCACCAAGCCCATGTGTGCAAATACCCATATAGAAAATATACCCCAAAAGAGGTCGCCGGAAATCTGGTATTGTGGCCGTAAATTGGCCGGAAGAGTCACCGGAAAGCATCTCAGGTGACCGGCAAAGTCCGCCCGGTCACCAGTCAACGAGTCAACTCGGGTCAACTCGGTCAGACCGAGTCAAACCGAGTCAGGTGGTCTAGTCGACGAGTCGGTCCGAGTTAAGGTGTGAGTCACCATCGACTCTACTGATCGAACCGATTTGGCCTTGGCTCGGGAGCCATTGCATAGGCCAATCTCTCGTGTTGCACTATCATTGTGCTTCACCATCTAATTTTAGTTCATGCCTGCAATAGCCTCATTTGGGTTGCAATCATCAGCTCATTAACCACTGCTACATCATACTTTCGGCTTCCAATTGACAACAATCATCAACTTCATTCTTCCCTGTACAAACCCAGTTCTTCTCGCCAGAGCGCTTCCTTAATTCCATTCTGCCTAATTTACTCACCACTTTCATCTCAATCTACCTGCAATCCAGATATACCCAGCTCTATAGCTCTACTACCTCAACTTGCAGCTCAATTCAGTGCCATACTGCAGCTCCATGTAATGCCAATATATCACCAATTCTCTTAATTGTCACAGCAAACACATAACTGCACTGCACTGCTCCCTGCGTATCAGAGCGTATCTCCATTCCTGCGACAAAGATTCTCTGCACTGACTCAAACCAGCCACTAATTCAGTTAGCAGTATCATGGCCTCATCTTCTCTATGCCATACAAACTCAGTTCAAACCCACTTCTTTGCTGCAACTTCTCAAGCCACCGCACTGCCGTTCATACCCAATCTTAAATCCAACCTGCAATCATGCGCACCATTAGCAACTCCACCAGTGCTTCAATTCTTCTCAGATCCATTCTTCACTCCATCTGAAACACCACCTGCAACCATAGCCACTGCAGTTCACAGACCACCACCATTTCAGCTCAACCTGCAGCTTGAACTTCAACTTCATCTCAGCTTCAAGACCTAGTCTCCTGTGTCTGCAATTCTTGACCACAAATTCATCCAACAACATCTACCAGCTCAACTCTGCTGTAATGCAACTTCATAATCTCATTACTAGGTCTAACCCTATCTGTAACTGAACCCTGGCTCAACATCACCAGAGCCTGCATTCATCTACAGCTTCAACTGATCAAAATCCCCACCTGAGATGCAACTACACTCACTCTTTAACTCAACCAGTGCCATCAATTCCTCTTTTGGTTCCCTGCAAATTCTCAACTCACACAACCCCTGGTTCATCTCCATCGAAGGCAATAGCATCACCACAAGCCACTTGAGCTGCTATTCCCTCTCTCGTACTGTAACCAATCTTCTCTGCCACTAATTACACTCATTCCATGGCAAACCCAGTAACACTCAGATCTTCTCAATTCATCCCATTTGAACTCAACATCACATGAGCTTAACCAATAAATCAGATCTCCCTTCTCCATTCCTGAATCCATCAAAACCCTTATTCTATTCCTCCACCAGCAGAAGCTCTCAATTAGCAGCATCATCTTCTCGACCTACCTGATTTCTCTCAACTGAAATCTCCCATCCATTCTTGCTCTCGAAATTCCACAAATGTGCAACAACAACACCCATTTCTTTCATAAACAAGATCATCGTCTCTCGGGTTCACCTACCAACTACCTCGAATCTAACTAATCCGAACAGTAACAGATCTTCGATTCAAGTTCAACAGCAACATCCCTAACTCCAACTACTCCTTCTTCTGTCTCAATAGCAGCAACTTCATCTCTAACCCTGTTAACTTCTTCCATTTCTTCTCCCGACTCGAGTGATTCAACACAAACTCGATTTCTACCTCAGAAATAGATCCCCTTTTCTCTTCTTGAACAAACCCTAACAAATCTCATACCTCGACCTAATTTCTTCACAGCCACAAGAGCCCATAGACTTAATCTTCTTCTTCATCTGCCATCAAATTTTCTCAATCATCAATTCTCCATTTATGTGTTCGTCGATTTACACAGAGAGGTCTCGGACAATGGCTTCCGTTTCTTTGCTTCTCTCGATTTCAAGTGGTGAGGATAAGAGAAAATACTCTCTGAATTCTCTAGTGTAGTGATGATAAGTACTATTGGCACCCGATAAATTGGATAGGGGCTAACTATGTGTGGCTTGATGATAAGTAATTCTCTATTGGCACCGGTTCTAGAGACTAAATTTCCAAAGATAGCTTCTCTTGCACAATCTAGCCTGCTCCAAATATCGCCTGTGAATTGACCTTCTCGCTCTTTTTTGCTTTAAATGGGTGATTTCTTCTCCTTTTGTTCTCGGTGACTCCATTGCACCTATAAAACTCAAAAGCAAACATAAGATACATAATTCACACGAAAAATAGCAAAGAAAGCATAAACTCTAGATAGAAAATACGGTGTATTCTACACCTATCAAATTCCCCCACACTTAGACTTTGCTAGTCCTCGAGCAAATCAAACAAAACAATTCTAAAGCATACATACAACTCCGTGTCATCGAGGCTACGGTCACTTTTAGCATAAATAACAAGCCTTTGAACCCCTAGGTGTCCCTAGTGGACGAGTTATAGTCTCGTGAGGGTTTACTAGAGATATACCCACAAAACCTACTTTTCCAACTTACTAGTTCTCCGTAATGATAGCATCCAACGCGCTAAGAAGACATAGAGATTCTGCACACTAGTCATAAGAAGTTAGACACATAAATGAACACAATCTCATTCTTAAAAGTTGAGAGAGAAATAACCATCCCTTCTCGACAAAAATTCGGGTTCGGAGTGATCGAAAGTCTCGACTCTGCCTCACAAGAAAGGGTTTTATGAAGTTGCTCTCAATAATAAACAGCTTTTTATGGGTCACACATGTGTCCAGGTAGGAATGAAGAGAGAATCCTGCGACACGTTGAATGGTAGGAAGGTAAAAACCCTCCGAATTGTTTTGAAAACCCACATCTTTTATAATTTTTTGAAAACCCATTTTTCTGACGATCTCTTCGAAAGGAAATCAACCACTTAACGAAGGTGGGAATATGCTTACTTACCTCGTTATCCGTTCGGCGTGCAGCTAGCACCACTCTCACAGCATCCATAGAAACGTTTTCGGTCTTCAATCTGTGTCTTCATCTTCGTCTTCGGTCTTCAACTCTTGATGATAACTCTTGAACTTCGTAGAATCTTGACAATGTAATTCTTTCCTCTAATTTCTTGTCGCTTGAAACTTCATTATAGATATTCCTTCTTCCCTTGGCTTTATTGGAAGAATACAAAACTAAAAACGAACTATACAAACCAAAAATAATTTTTTTTTTTTTTCTTTTTTTTTTTTTTATTTAATTTTTTTTTGTTATAAAAAATTAAACAAATACAAAATAAAAACGAAATAAAACAATAAAACTAGTAATGAACCTAAGAAATTTTCTCTTGTCTTTTTTTTTTTTTTTATTTTTTTCTAATTTTCGTTTTTATTTATTTTTTTTTTTAATTTTTTTTTTTTGAGACAAGAGAAAGAAACACAAACTAAAAATACAAATAAAAATGCAAGTACAAAGGCCATGGTGTAAGTACTTTACCGCTTGATTCTTCACAACTTATATGTCTTGATATCATAAACTTCTCGAACTCTCATCCTTGATAATTTTCACTCTTGTACAATAGTCTTCAACTTATAAAAATTCTGCTCCTTGTTTTGTTGCTTTACTTAAATCTGAAATCTGCTCAATTTTTGTACCGTTGCTTGTAAACCTCAAACGTGTTCAACTTTCCTTCAAATTTGTGATGCTCCTCTTGTTGATGATGATGGTGTTTCTATGGACCTGTTGGTGTAGAGAGAGATAAGGTGGATGGTGCTAACTGCGAACAAGATTACAAGTGGTATGTAAGTTAGCAATTCGATGTCACCATCATGGTTGATAAAAATAGCACTCAAGAGATCAAAATAGTGCTTCTATGGTGGGAGGTTGGGCAGCTCACCATTCTGCCCGAAATTTACGTACGGTGACACACACTCAAAAAAGCACAAATTTAGACAGGTACAAAGAATTGAAGGTTGGTGCCTCACATTATGTAACATGGGTAGTCTCCACTATAGGGGATCACTACTCTAATACCGAATTCGATCTGCACCTTATTTGCCACCGGCATGGTTAAATCCAACTTTAACTCTCATACAATTAAGAAACCCGATCATGTTCTCTGTCATCTCTAAGTTCACCACTCTTATGAGAATCTCGATGTAATCTTAGCGACATGTATACTATGTGACTCTAAACTAACTACAAGTTGGAGTTTTCTTATTCACTAGTTTACACAAAAAAGTTGAAAAATTTGAAAAATTTACAAAGCAAATGCTTAACCACTCCCCCACACTTAAACTTTACATTGTCCTCAATGTAAATTGAATCGTCCAAAGTAAGTCAAGGTGGGAAATTCTAACAAGAAATCAGAAAAAATAAAAAAACAAGACACGAAAAAGCTAAAAACAAGACAAGAAATAAATACAAGACAAGAAATACTCATCCTTTGGGTTGCCTCCCAATTAGCGCTTGGTTTAAAGTCGTCAGCCCGACTATCTCCTTGCTTTCTATGACTCCTCCAGAGGGAGCACATCCACAAAGTTAACTCCTTCCACCACTTCGGAAGTGAAATTCTCATAATATGGTTTCAACCGGTGCCCATTAACTTTAAGTTCTTTCCCTGTAGCTATGCTACGAATTTCCACTGCACCATGAGAAAACACATTAGTAACAATAAAAGGTCCGATCCATCGTGACCTTAATTTACCCGGAAATAAATGCAAGCGAGAATTAAAAAAAAGCACTTTCTGCCCAATGCAAAATTGTTTTCTAGAAATCATGTTATCATGAAATGCCTTCGTCTTTTCCTTGTAAATGCGCGAACTTTCAAATGCATCATTTCGAAGCTCCTCTAGCTCTTGGAGTTGTAACTTCCTTTGCTTTCCAGCCCCATCCATCTCCATGTTGCATTGTTTAATAGCCCAAAACGCCTTATGCTCAATTTCCACGGGTAAGTGACAAGGTTTACCATACACAAGCCTAAAGGGAGACATCCCAATAGGTGTTTTATATGTGGTTCTATAAGCCCACAAAGCATCATTAAGTCGCATGCTCCAATCTTTCCTTGTTGGGTTCACCGTCTTTTCTAGAATGGATTTCACCTCCCGATTAGACACCTCGGCTTGTCCATTGGTTTGGGGATGATAAGGTGTTGCAATCTTGTGCGACACATTGTACTTCGTCAACAAGCTTTGCAAAATCCCGTTTTTGAAGTGAGAACCCCCATCGCTAATTATGGCTCTTGGAATTCCAAACCTTGCAAAAATATTAGCTTGCACAAAATCTGAAACCACTTTAGAATCATTAGTTGGGGTGGCTTTAGCTTCCACCCATTTCGAGACATAATCAACCGCAAGTAAGATATAAAAATTCCCATGGGAGTTGACAAAAGGCCCCATAAAATCAATACCCCATACATCAAAAACTTCAATAAATTGAATAAAAGTTTGTGGCATTTGATTTCGGGCACCTAGATTGCCGGTTCTTTGACACCTATCACAAGTTGTACAAAATATATGTGCATCCTTAAACAAAGTTGGCCAATAAAAACCACTTTCAAGTACCTTGTGAGCGGTTCTCTTACTCCCAAAATGTCCTCCGCAAGCATAAGAGTGACAAAAAGACAAGATAGAATTAAATTCGTATTCGGAACGCACCTTCGTATTACTTGGTCACTACCATGTTTCCATAAGTATGGATCATCCCATATGTATTGGTTCCCTAACTTCTTAAGTTTGTCCCTCTCAAAGACGAGACAAGTTCTTTGGGATTTGTTTAGAAACTAAGTAATTGACAATATCGGCATACCAGGGTTCTCCAAAGGCAATTGAGAATAGTTGCTCATCCGGAAAATTTCACGCAATGGGATAGTCTCCTTGTCCACAGCAAGTCGGCTCAAGTGATCCGCAACGGTGTTCTCAATCCCTTTCTTGTCTTTGATTTCAATATCAAACTCTTGCAAGAGTAAAATCCACCGTATGAGCCTCGGTTTCGCCTCTTTCTTTGTAAGCAAGTACTTAAGCGCTGCATGATCAGAAAAGACAACAACTTTTGTACCAATTAGATAAGAGCGAAACTTTTCTAAAGCAAAAACAATGGCTAATAACTCTTTTTCAGTGGTTGTGTAGTTTTGTTGGGCCTCATTTAACGTTCTAGAAGCATAATAAATAGCATGAGGAAGCTTCCCCACACGTTGCCCAAGCACCGCACCAACCGCATAGTCACTTGCATCACACATGAGCTCAAAGGGCTTGCTCCAATCCGGTGGTTTAATGATAGGGGCTGAAATCAAAAGTTCTTTCAAACGATTGAATGCCACCATACATTTTTCATCAAAGTTAAAAACCACATCTTTTTGCAATAAGTTACAAAGTGGTGATGCTATCTTGGAAAAGTCCTTGATGAATCTACGATAGAAACCTGCATGACCAAGAAAAGAACGTATCTCCCTCACCGTAGTGGGAGGGGTTAGAGCACGAATAAGGTCTATCTTAGATTTATCGACTTCCAAGCCTTTAGAAGATATTATATGGCCTAAAACTATGCCATGAGTTACCATGAAATGGAACTTCTCCCAATTTAGCACAAGATTTGTTTCAACACATCGTTCAAGGATTAGAGACAAATTGTTCAAGCAAAGGTCAAATGAATCACCAAAGACACTAAAGTCATCCATGAACACTTCGATTATGTTTTCAACATATTCCGAAAAGATACTTACCATACACCTTTGAAAGGTAGCTGGAGCATTGCATAAGCCAAAAGGCATCCTTCTATAAGCAAAAGTACCGAAAGGACAAGTGAAAGTAGTTTTCTCTTGGTCCTCCGGCGCTATCACAATCTGATTATAACCTGAATAGCCATCAAGAAAGCAATAATAAGAGTGTCCAGCTAAACGTTCAAGCATTTGATCAATAAAAGGTAAAGGAAAATGATCTTTTCTAGTAGTGGCATTCAATTTTCTATAATCAATACAAACCCTCCAACCGGTTTGCACACGAGTTGGGACAAGTTCATTCTTATCATTCTCCACCACTGTCACACCTGATTTCTTTGGTACTACTTGTACCGGGCTTACCCACTTACTATCGGATATGGGGTAGATAACACCCACTTCCAAAAGCTTGAGTATCTCCTTTTTCACAACTTCCATCATGGGAGGATTCAAACGACGTTGCGCTTCCCTTGTAGGCTTTGCATCATCCTCCAAACGAATTTTGTGCATACAAACGGCAGGGCTTATACCCTTGATATCGGCAATTGTCCATCCTATGGCCGTCTTGTACTTCCTTAGCACCCTTAGAAGTTTTTGCTCCTGTAAATCATTAAGCTCATTAGAAACAATCACAGGTAACTCTTCATTATCACCCAAGTACAAGTACTTTAGGTGGTCGGGAAGAGGTTTCAATTCTAACTTTGGAGATTTAACAATTGAAGGTACAAGCTTTTCATCACTGCATGGTAAAGAAATAAAAGAGATATTATGAGTTTCCGGGCATCCTTGTAGTGAATTAAGATCACCAAGGGCTTCCTTGACTTCATTACCACACTCTACACCATTATCCATGGATGTAGTTAACACGGTTTCCAAAGCATCATCACCGTTTAATTCAAACATTTGTTGTGCCAATGTATCCATAACATCAATGGAGAAACAAGAGTGGACATCACTAGGATATCTCATCGTCTCGAAAATGTTGAAACGTATTATTTCTCCATCAAACTCCATGGTTAGCGTTCCCTTGTCCACATCAATTATGGTTTTCGCCGTTTTCATGAAGGGACGCCCAAGTAGCAATGGAAGAGACGAGTCCGGTGAACCTTCATCCATCTCTAACACACAAAAGTCAGCTGGAAATACAAGTTGATTAACCTGCACAAGAACATCCTCAACAATACCCATTGGGTAGACATTAGATCGATCGGCTAATTGCAATACAATTTCATCCTTTTTAAGAGGACCAAGATCAAGTGAATTATACATTGATGCCGGGCATAACATTAACGGATGCACCTAAATCCAACATAGCTTTGTTAAATGTTGTGTTACCAATTGTGACGGGAATGTCAAAACTACCCGGATCCTTGCACTTAAGTGGGAGTTTGTGTTGTAAGATTGCCGAAGCATTCTCCCCCACACTAAGCACTTCATTACCTTTGAGCCTTTGTTTGTTGGTACACAAGTCCTTCAACACCTTTGCATACTTTGGTACTTGCTTAATAGCATCAATGAGTGGTATGTTCACATGGATCTTCTTTAGAACGTCTAAAATCTCCTTTTCTAGTTCCGCCTTCTTAGAACTTGCAAATCTGCGAGGAAAAGGTAAAGGAGGAACATAAGTAGAAACCGGAGTTTTAGAGTTAGGAATAGGTACCTCAGAAGTTTGGGGAGAATCCTCATTATTCTCCTCCAAAACAGGTTCCTTGGGTGTTTCCACCTTGCCCGAATCAGTAACTTCGGGTTGCACAAGTTGTGTACCACTTCTCAACGTAATAGCATTGACACCCTCTTTTGGGTTAATAGGTTGAGAAGGGAGTTTCCCACTATTTTGTGCCTTCAATTGGTTCAACTCAATAGCCATGGAGCCCATTTGTGTTTGCAACTCCTTGATAGCACTCTTAGTTTCTTGTTGACTCTCTTTAAACATGGTAGAAATACCTTGCATCATTGTTTGAAGCTTTGAATCAATATCGGAACCTTGATTTTGCATTGATTGTTGTGCTTGTGGTTGCTGAAATTGTTGTCTCGGCTGGAATTGTTGTTGTTGAGGTTGAAATCCACTTGAAAAGTTGAAGGTAGGTTGTTGAACCGCTCCTTGCTTGTTGGCATAGCTAAAATTGGGGTGATCTCTCCATCCCGGATTGTAAGTGTTTGAGTAGGGATCATACCGTCTTTGTTGATTTGGAAAGATCGCATTAGCTTGCTCGTCCTCATAAGTTTGAGAGGAACTTGGTATCACCGCGGCTGCAACTTGTTGCATCATTGCCGACATGTTACCCATTTGTTGACGAAGTTCCTCAACCTCGCTCACTTCATTCACTCTTCTTAGAATCACATCCGAACCACGGCTCAAAAATTGTTGGGAGTTCGCTGCCATATTTTCAATCAACTCTCTAGCTTGTGCCACCGTCTTGCTAACTAGTGCACCACCACCCGCAGCGTCAATAAGATTCCTATCACTTGATTGGAGTCCTTCATAGAAGTATTGGATGATCATAGCGTCACTGAATTGGTGGTGAGGGCAGCTTGCCACCAATCTCTTGTATCGTTCCCAACATTCATATAAGGATTCTCCCACGTTTTGCTTCATCCCACAAATCTCCTTGCGAATTTGAGTAGCCTTTGATGCAGGAAAATATCTCTCTAAAAAGAGTTTCTTCAACCCATTCCATGTTGTGACACTTCCGGGAGGTAAATAGTACAACCAATCCTTAGCACTATCCATTAAAGAGAAACGGAAAACTTTCAACATTGCACCATCCGCCTCTACATCCGCTGGAAGCATGGCCATGACAATGGTGTGGAAGTCCATAAGATGTTTGTTTGGGTCTTCATTCACCATGCCATGGAATTTTGGTAATTCTCTAAGCAACCCCGGCTTTATCTCAAAAGTAGAGTTCGTTTGAATACACCCCTTTTGTGTATCAAGCCTATGAGAAGCCAAGTCCTTGAGTGAACGATTTGCATCACCCATTGCTTCTTCTTCTTCAACTTGTGGTTCGTCTACGATTGGAACCTCTTGTTCTCCTTCTATTTGTACTTCTCCTTCCACTTTTAACTCTAGATTTTCTGTTGTGTCTTGACTTGGTTGGAGTATTGTGCCTCTTCGAGTAGCTATCCCGCACCTTGGATAATTCCAATCTTTAGAAGCCAGGGATTAGGTACCTGAAAACAATTCTCCCAAACAAGTGAGAAACAAGACAAGAACCGAAAAGCAAAGATAAAAGCAGAAATTGTAAAAAGAAACTAAAAACTTAATAACAAGCCGTATGCCTCCCCGGCAACGGCGCCAAAATTTGATCGGTTGTCAATCCGTCAAAAATAATTTCACTTTCTTACTCACTAAATTTAAATGAAGTATAAAGTAAGGAAGAGTTCGTATCCACAGAGAGGCAATTGTTGTTATGCAATTTTCAGTTTCTAAGGTAACCAAGGGGGGATGTTTGTTGTTTTAACGAAATACTAAAGTAAAAATAAAATAAAGCAAAGCAAATAGTTGGAATAATCAATAAGGAGAAGATATTGGTCACGGGATAGTATCATTCACAAACATGTATTTTCATCAATGATTAGAATTGGTATTTTAATCTCTCATCTACTAATAGTCCTAGGATACCTTGATCGCAAGAATAACCCGCTAATTCCCTGATTTCATCACAACCACATTAAAAGATGCATATGTGAATTCTTCCTAGAAAGCAACCTAAAGTGTAAAAGAACAATTAGATTTAACTCCCTAAAAGCAATAAGTTCTATGGAATAAGACTAATCAATGCAAACGAATGTGTAAAAGCACTAAACGTTTTAACAAAAGTTATGATTCACTTGTGACTAGTAGGATATATCACTACAAGCACTACCCACAATTATGCTACTTAGAATCAGGGATAAACAACTTTTTCGTATTGAAAACCCTAATATAGCTCTAGAGATGAATGTAAATCGGATTGATTCCGGACTCAACCAAACAAACTATCAAATCATATAACACTATTAATTGTGAATCACAAACAATAAAATATTGAGACAAAACTAATTCATTGAATCATATAACATATTGAGAAATCAACTTTATCCCATAACCAATAATATGTTTAGCTACTCATAGCTATGGAGTTCATCATAATAATAATAATTGAAAAGAAGAAGATGAACAAAAGCAAACCCTAGAAGCGTAAACAAAACCGGCTCTCCAAAGTTCCAAGAAAAATATATGATATCCCAAAAGTTGTAGAAGTCTTTCCTTTAAATAGCTCTCTTGTTTCCAAAATTAGGTCTAATCTTCAAAGGTCCAAAAAAATAGAAGTCCACCAAGCCCATGTGTGCAAATACCCATATAGAAAATATACCCCAAAAGAAGTCGCCGGAAATATGGTATTGTGGCCGGAAATTGGCCGGAAGAGTCGCCGGAAAGCATCTCAGGTGACCGGCAAAGTCCGCCCGGTCACCAGTCAACGAGTCAACTCGGTCAGACCGAGTCAAACCGAGTCAGGTGGTCTAGTCAGACGAGTCAGGTCTGAGTTAAGGTGTGAGTCAGTCACTGACTCGGCTGACTGAACTGATTTGGCCTTGGCTCAGGCCATTGCATAGGACAATCTCTGTGTTGCACTATCATTGTGCTTCACCATCTAATTTTAGTTCATGCCTGCAACAGCCTCATTTGGGTTGCAATCATCAGCTCATTAACCACTGCTACATCATACTTTCGGCTTCCAATTGACAACAATCATCAACTTCATTCTTCCCTGTACAAACCCAGTTCTTCTCAGTTTCAGAGCCGCTTCCTTAATTCCATTCTGTCTAATTTACTCACCACTTGCATCTCAATCTACCTGCAATCCAGATATACCCAGCTCTGTAGCTCTACTACCTCAACTTGCAGCTCAATTCAGTGCCATACTGCAGCTCCATGTAATGCCAATATATCACTAATTCTCTTAACTGTCACAGAAAACACATAACTGCACTGCACTGCTCCCTGCGTATCAGAGCGCATCTCCATTCCTGCGACAACGTTCTCTACACTGACTCAAACCAGCCACTAATTCAGTTAGCAGTATCATGGCCTCATCTTCTCTATGCCATACAAACTCAGTTCAAACCCACTTCTTTGCTGCAACTTCTCAAGCCACTGTTAATTGCCGTTCATACCCAATCTTAAATCCAACCTGCAATCATGCGCACCATTAGCAACTCCACCAGTGCTTCAATTCTTCTCAGCTCCATTCTTCACTCCATCTGAAACACCACCTGCAACCATAGCCACTGCAGTTCACAGACCACCACCATTTCAGCTCAACCTGCAGCTTGAACTTCAACTTCATCTCAGCTTCAAGACCTAGTCTCCTGTGTCTGCAATTCTTGACCACAAATTCATCCAACAGCATCTACCAGCTCAACTCTGCTGTAATGCAACTTCATAATCTCATTACTAGGTCTAACCCTATCTGTAACTGCACCCTGGCTCAACATCACCAAAGCCTGCATTCATCTACAGCTTCAACTGATCAAAATCCCCACCTGAGCTGCAACTACACTCACTCTTTAACTCAACCAGTGCCATCAATTCCTCTTTTGGTTCCCTGCAAATTCTAAACTCACACAACCCCTGGTTCATCTCCATCGAAGGCAATAGCATCACCACAAGCCACTTGAGCTGCTATTCCCTCTCTGTACCAGAACCAATCTTCTCTGCCACTAATTACAGACTCATTCCATGGCAAACCCAGTAACACTCAGATCTTCTCAATTCATCCCATTTGAACTCAACATCACATGAGCTTAACCAATAAATCAGATCTCCCTTCTTCATTCCTGAATCCATCAAAACCCTTATTCTATTCCTCCACCAGCAGAAGCTCTCAATTAGCAGCATCATCTTCTCGACCTACCTGATTTCTCTCAACTGAAATCTCCCATCTGTTCTTGCTCTCGAAATTCCACAGTTGTGCAACAACAACACCCATTTCTTTCATAAACAACATCATCGTCTCTGGGTTCACCCAGTCAACTACCTCGAATCTAACTAATCCGAACAGTAACAGATCTTCGATTCAAGTTCAATAGCAACATCCCTAACTCCAACTACTCCTTCTTCTGTCTCAATAGCAGCAACTTCATCTCTAACCCTGTTAACTTCTTCCATTTCTTCTCCCGACTCGAGTGATTCAACACAAACTCGATTTCTACCTCAAAAACAGATCCCCTTTTCTCTTCTTGAACAAACCCTAACAAATCTCATACCTCGACCTAATTTCTTCACAGCCACAGAAGATCATAGACTTAATCTTCTTCTTCATCTGCCATCAAATTTTCTCAATCATCAATTCTCCATTTATGTGTTCGTCGATTTACACAGAGAGGTCTCGGACAATGGCTTACGTTTCTTTGCTTCTCTCGATTTCAAGTGGTGAGGATAAGAGAAAATACTCTCTGAATTCTCTAGTGTAGTGATGATAAGTACTATTGGCACCCGATAAATTGGATAGGGGCTAACCAGCTCATGTGTGGCTTGTCGGTTTCAGATAACCGACAGCCTAATTCTCTGTTTAGCTGTCAGTTCTAGGAGACTGACAGTTTAATTTCCAGCATAGCTTCTCTTGCACAATCTAGCCTGCTCCAAATATCGCCTGTGAATTGACCTTCTCGCTCTTTTTTGCTTTAAATGGGTGATTTCTTCTCCTTTTGTTCTCGGTGACTCCATTGCACCTATAAAACTCAAAAGCAAACATAAGATACATAATTCACACGAAAAATAGCAAAGAAAGCATAAACTCTAGATAGAAAATACGGTGTATTATACACCTATCAACGACGCCAAAGGGCAAAAAGATGGTACACTCCTTTAGGCTTGAATTTAAAGCGACTAACAATGTCACGGAATACGAAGCAGTAATACATGCATTGCGTTTGATAGTGGATATGGGAATCCAAGAGGTACGGCTCACAAGCGACTCTCAGCTAGTTGTCCGACAAATCAGCGGGCAGTACGCCATACATGACCCCTTACTACAGAAATATTGGGAACTCGCCCAATTCTATATCGGCCAGATACCGAGCATCAAGTTTCGGTATATCTGTAGGAAGGACAATCGCCACTCGGACGCCCTAGCATACATTGCTTCCATGTTAACAGATGCAAGCGTCGAAGGCATCAGAGTTATGAGAGTCTTAATGCCCTCAGTACCTGAGACCATGGATATCGGCGCACATGTCGCAGCAACCACTACTGATCAGTATCGGGCCGATGATTGGAGGAAACCGATTCACGAGTATCTCGAATTCGGAAAGTTGCCCAAGGAGCGACCCGAGATCAATAAAATAAAAAGCAAAGCGGCTGCGTACGAGCTTCGAGACGGCACTCTATACAGAAAGTCATACCTAGGACCATTACTATGGTGCCTGAGTAAAGAAGAAGGGCACACTATCCTCAACGAATTGCACTATGGGGCAGCGGGAAACCACAGCTCAGGTCGTAGCCTAGAAGCATGATCTAAAACCATGGGATATTTCTGGCCATACATGAATGAGGACGCGAGACATATGGCCCTCATCTGCGATGAATGCCAAAAATTTGGAAAGAAGATACATGCACCGGCAGTGATATTAAACTCGGTTATCAGTCCCTGGCCTTTCTCTAAATGGGGAATCGATATCGTGGGACCATTGCATGTCGGATCAGGGCAGAGAAAGTACCTAATTGTAGCCACTGACTATTTCACTAAATGGGTAGAGGCCGCCCCATTGAAACACATACGGGATAAAGATGTTTTTCGATTCATCTGGGAACACATCATATGTCGCTTTGGAGTACCAGCAGCAATTGTCTCTGACAATGGGAAACAACTACAGGGCAAGAACATCGACTTGCTATTCAACACCTATAATATTCGAAAGAGAAAGTCTACACCCCCGTACCCCCAAAGTAACGGACAAGCCGAGATCACGAACAAGACCATCGCCGATAATATGAAGAAGAAGCTTGACGGGGAATATGGAGAATGGTGCGAAGAAATTTATAACGTTTTGTGGGCATATAGGACCACTCGCAGAGAGGCAACCGGATTATCACCTTTCATGTTAACATATGGAACCGAAGCCATCCTTTCCACAGAAGCAATGATACCTACAACAAGAACCGAAGCATGGAGACGAAACATCTCATCAGATCTTATCCTGGCTAAACTCGACGATCTAGAAGAAACAAGAGAGATGGCCCTGCAGAAAATGGAAAATTACCAACGAAAAATCCAGCGAGAGTACAACAAGCGGATTAGACCCAGAGAATTTCAACCAGGACAGTTGGTACTAAAGCATCTACCCAGTTATGAACGTGATAAAAAAGGCGGAAAGTTAGCAGCACGATGGGGAGGACCCTACACCATTGTTGAGAAGGTCGGTGAAGGGCATACAAGATACTAAAACCAGACGGAACACCTGAGCCACGACCGTGGAATGCTACGAGACTAAAACTATATCACCCATGAAAGCAGGTATGATATATTGTCATTTATTCCCGTAAAATGCCAAGTGGGGTTGGAAATATGACAAATGCGTCTAAATGGTCGTTTCGAACCCGGGGCGATGGCATTGTGCAAGTGCCGGGGGCGACTTACACTAAGACGGACTATTCGAACTCGGGGCGATGGCAGTGCGCAAGTGCCGAGGTAGTCCTAGGGCCCTGGCGGTTGGAAACCAGAGGGCCGATTATCGGGCACGAGTACTCGACAATCGAGCAAATCAACATTGATCCCCGCGCAAGTGGCCGAAATCACTTGCCCAAGAAAGTTAATCGATAACTTCTTGGGATATCGATCCTAGAAATTAGGAAGGACCAACTACCCCCGCCACTAGATCTTGAAAGACGGTGATGAGATACCTCAATCGGGACATGGCATTGGGCCCGATGACCCTCCCCGTTGAGCGTGTTCGACGAAACGACATTTATGATTAACCAATCTACTCATGTTTATGCAGGCATATATAACTTAGTCGCAAAAATAAACCATACATTGTCGGCGTAACATAAGTAAGAATAGTCGCATGCAAAATAAGTGTCGGATAGCAAGAAAAACAACCAAACTGGTGACGCAGCACCCCATTAAAAAGTGTACGAGAAATTGAAGGCGTTCGAACGGATTACAACCCATGGCAAAGGGTAAGACAGCGACGCAGCGCTACAAAAGACAAGCTTACTCTTTAGAAGGAACCGGCCCCGGAATCGCCCTCTTAGCGGCAGCATCGGCTCGTTTCTTATCAAGCACCGCCTTTACACCGACTTTGACCTTCGCAACGAGCTCATCGTTAAACTTTGCCCTTTCAGCAGTGATATCCTGTGTCAGCTGCGTCGATGCCGCTTCGGCAGTGGGCTACTCGCTCGAGTAGTTGAGACTCCCTCCTCTTTAATCGGGCATTCTCCTCTTCCAACGAGGCCGCCTTCCTCTGCTCGGCTGCCAAAACAACAAGAGCAGTCAGTTACACAATAACAACACTAAGACGACAACAAGGAAAACACAATACAAGGCGCACCACCTTCCAATAAAGGGGTAACTACTCTAATGGTCTCTTCAGACTCAGACAAGCTACATTCGAGAGAAGATACCTTGGAAGAAAGTTCTAGATATCATTGTTCGTTAAACTCATTAGAGGGGCAATACTTCTTATGATCACTCCATTCGGCCCTCTGCCGGGAATGGGCTATCTGCAAACCTGATAATTGAGCGCGAACCCACTCCAACTCCTCGGAAACCTTCTTGGACTCCCTGAGCTTCTCAATGGATTCCTGGCTACACCTCTCGGCAGCATTCTTCTCCCCCAAGATCCGAAGGCGATCTGCGTGTAAATCTCGAACCTGAAGCCTCAGCCGACCACATTGACCTTCTAAGTTATCGGACAACAGTGTTTTATCGGCAGCAATACCTTGAAACCGATCTAAGATCGCCCTAAGATTATCAATTTCTTCAGGGACATACTCAAAAGTCTCATAACGATGCAGCTGGGTCTGCAGACCCTCAATCTCGGTCTCCAGATGATCAATTTTATCATCTTTGTTGACAATCCTTTGTTGTAAATTCGACACGTGATCCCGTTCTATATTAATTTCTCTCTTTAATAAACGATACCTCGTAGCAAAGATCGGCCTCCGCACTAGAAGTTTCTGGCTAGGGAAGGCAGTACTAAACTCGGGATATTGGCACTACGTAATCAACCATAAACACGTGAGAGCTAAATAAATACCTTGGGTCTCGGCTAGTCGCTTCTCCAGCCCCCGGGATCGCTCACGCTCCTGCTGTAATAAGAGACTGTGATTCTCTCTCTCTCGGCAACCTCCCTACGCTGAAGGGCAACGTTTAGCAACGAGCGGTTGACATCCTACAAACACCAACAGCGTTAGCAATGACCCTACAACTTGAATGCATGACCTGATCAACACAACTCACCAAAAGAGGTCAAAAGTACCCTTCAGAGCCGGATCATACAAATGAGACCGCCTTGATCTTCTCTTCATCCGACAATGAGGCAAAATCGGGAGAATTAAGAGATCCAAGAGAATTACACATAGGACCTGAGACGGTAAAGGAGGTGTTGCTCCCTGAATTAGGAACCACAGGAGAAATGGGCTCAAGAAACTCGCCCCCAGAAGCAGTGTTCTCTACTTCCTGAGTACCCGCGTCATCCCCACTAGACTTCTCCGATTGCTTCGGCTCCTCTTCATCACCATCGGCTTCGTCCTCCCCATCAAAAAGATCATCATCATCATCCCCATCAGACTCAAGATATACAACACCATCGGCAAGAACAACTCCCCTACCAGCTGACTGCTGGGGCACAGTTTTTTCTGGGACGAGTAAATCGCCCTTAGTCTCCTTGCCCTTAACACTAGGCTTCCCACTGGCCGGTTGTCAGCCGACACAAATATAATTACACTTTCTTACTACTCAAAATATAAATATAGCAAGGGCAAGAAAGGATCGATCCCACAGAGAGTTCTAGGTTGTCAAATTGTTATGGTTTCCTATATAAAACACCAAGGATTTTCTGATTTTATGTAATAAAATAAAATAAAAGCAAATAAAGAAAAGTAAACAAATAAATTCAAGGATAAGAAATATTGGTTAAGGATTTCGTTTTCATTCACTAACATGCTTTTCACAATAACTAGAATTGATATTTAATCTCAACTTTTATCAAAGACCCTAGAATACCTTGATCGCAAGAATATCCCGCAAATCTCCTCATGTCATCAACAAACACATTTAAAAGATGCGAATATGAATTCTACCTAAAGGAACAACCTAACGTGTAAAAGCACTAATCAAGTTTAATTCCCTAGATGCATTAGGTTCTATGAAATCAGGCCAATCAAAGCAATCGAACGTGGAAAGCGCACTAATCCGATTTAACAAAGGTTACGATTCACATATGATCATAAGAATATATCACTACAAACTATAATCATATTATGCTACTTGTATTCAAGGAATATCACTTTTACGTATAATAAACCCTAAACTAGCAATAGATGTGATTAGAAGTTCTACCAATTTGCAACTTGACAAAACAATCAATCAATCATAAAACAATATTTTCAGAGAATTGTAAACGATAAATATGAGACAAAACTAATATATTGAATCAAAGAATCATGCTTTGTGAAATCCAACTATTCCATAACCAATAATAAACTTAGGTACTCATATTCATGGAGTTCATCACAAGAAGAAAGAGAAAAGACTTCATGGTTATAAACCCTAGAATAAAGTAGAGGCAAAAGAATAATAGAAAAAAGATATTCAAAATCTCTCTAAGCTTCCCTATATATAGAGTTTTGTAACCTCCTCTTGAAGAAAACTAGGAAACCTAGTAAAATTAGGAAAGTGCACTCCTTAAAATTGTGTCCCGTGCATCAAAACCCGTGCCAAAGTAAATTGCCAAACTCTGGCCAAATTCCCAAGTCACGGCCAAGGTATGCTCAAAGTGAGCCACGACAAGTTGGTGTGTACGCAAGTCGCCAAGGCATGAATATGGGCTTGTGTCAACTGGATAGAACACACGCCCCATTTAACTCACTTCAACGCATTGTGACTCGCCATCATCCCCAAATCTCTTCTACCAAAGAGCGATCATAGCCTCCATCTCGTTCGAGACTCACTGTTTTACTGAACCACGTCCATCAGCTTCTTACAAATGTGCTTGTCCACCATGCATTCAACAAATCCAAGCTTCATCACTGCCTCAACTTCCTTGTATACCCTCCTCCATCATGCAACAGCGACGAGCATCGACCATTGTTGCTATCATTCATCATTCGCTGGAAGCAACCCAAACTCCAGCTCTCCGTCTCTCCACAATCACCGGAACATCTACCTCCATCTCAGTCCATGCCATCAATGTACAGCTCCGGCTCACCATCTCGGCAAGTATCTTCTCAGAACTCATCACTACCGCCAGCCATAGCTTTCCCCGTTTTGTTCTCGAGTGCACCATCGATGGTATTAGCAATTCTCATCTTCGATTCGAGCTTCTCTTCTTTTTCTTCTCGCTGGCAAGACCCACCAGTCATCTTTCTTTCTTCATCCACAGCAGCTAGTCCATTATCATCACTGCCAACGAACCACAACTAAAATCACTCCATCAATCACCATCGTAACTTGTTTGCTTTGCAAACTCGAGTTCCTTCGCAACCCACAAACTCTCCAACAGAACTTCAACTTCTCTTCATCACATATCGCCACCGCCTCATTAGTAACCATCGTAATCCCATATCCACAACTCGGCTCCATGTACATTGCTGCCATCGAACTACATCATCTCGCCAACTCAAACCAACGAGACCATCAACCACAAAGAAACTCGTCACACGACCATAAATGGCAAAGCAGCCAAGACTCCATCCGAATTCCGGTTCAAACACCCAACCAACTCACTCGAGCGGACACGGCATCACCCTTGCCGCCATACCATTCTTCATCACCGATGAGTAAGCATCGGCGGTTTACCGCCCATGCATTCGAGCTCCATATTCCTTGTCCACCGCCATCGGCACGATCATCGACAAACTCGAGCTAAACCCCCATACTTCTCTGGCAACGCCAACAAACGCCACACACCTCCACCGGATTATCCCTAAACTCGATCGATAAGTTTGGAAGAAGAAGGTATTTGAAAAGTGGCGACCTTGAGTAATTATCCAGTTGCCTTTAAGATTATTCAAATTCCACTTTTCCCCAATAATTGACATGATCGCCTTTAGCAGTTCCTTTAAAACAGTCACCCCTTAACGAGAATGACTGCCCCTTAACGTACGGTGGGGTGGCAATAGCACTTGGCCTAGAAAATGACCATTTTGCCCTTTTTGCTTCTGAGTTCTTTGTTTTGCTCATAACTTCTTCATACGAACTCGGAATGACTCCATTCTTTCGGCATTGTCTTCATCTTCTCGTCCTCTACACAATGAAAAGTAGAAATCTTGTATTTGAACGAGTTCCAATTGGTCTTTTTTGCTCCAAATGACTCCATTGCACCTAATAAACTCAAAAGCACACATAAGATACATAATTTACAAGAAAACTCGCAAAGAAAGCATAAATACTAGATATTAAATACGGTGTATTCTACACCTATCAAATTCCCCCACACTTAGACTTTGCTAGTCCTCGAGCAAATCAAACAAAACAAAAATAAAAATACAACAACTCCGTGACGTCGAGGCTACTAGTTAATTTTAGCATAAATAACAAGCCATTAAACCCCTAGGTGTCCCTAGTGGACGAGTTATAGTCTCGTGAAGGTTTACTAGAGATATACCTACAAAACCTATATTTCCAACTCCGTCTATTTGTGACAAATCAATGAACGAATCCAAATTGAGGAGGAGGTACCTTGCAAATTCAATTCATATATTAGTAAATAAACTCTAATTAGATAGTCGAACAAGCCACAATACTCGGAAACTAACAAACCACAATCACAATGAAAAGATAAAGAAGATGGATAAAGATGTAGATGTTGGCGAATATTCTCAAGTGTTCGATGTTTCCCATATCCTGTCTCAAGGTCACTCAAGATGAACCTAATCCTATTGGATTGAGCTACTTCGTGCTTTGAATGCTACATCAAATCAATTGGCATATACAAGGGAACCAAGAGTGACTTTATTCAACACAATAATAATTTCTTTTTTTTTTTTATGATTGGATCAAACTGGATCCAATTTCTCATTTTTTTTTTTTTTTTTTTGTTTTTTTAGACGGCATGATTAGATCTTTTGGATCCAAGCGCATGCTTCTTGTCAGCAAGTACATGATAGTTGCCTTGGATCCTGCATTCCACGCTTGTTTAGGCGACGGAGACAGGGACTACGTTTCACACATATTGCTATTCCCAAGTGTCTTTTTATTCCGTTTTGGTCTAATTGGTCGGTCTCTTTTTTTTTCTTTTTCTTTTTCTTTTTTCTTTTCATTTTTTTTTTCATTTTTTTTTCTTTTTCTAGTAACTCAATCACTCTATTTCATCCTAGCAGTAATAACATATCGATTTTTAGTGACCCACCAAAGTACTTAGAGAACAATAGATAAATGTGGAAAAATAAAAAATAGAATGCGATATGGTGATATTCCGAGATATGGTAACAACTATCATATAATTTGTGATTTCTGAGCTATATTCTTCCCTTTTAGTTAATTGGTTCTCAACTCCTGCATTCAAAATGGTTCCATCCACTAATGGTGTCAAAAACAAACTATACAAACATATAAATGCTCCCCCACACTTAAACTTCACATTGTCCTCAATGTGTAAAACCGAAAGTTCTGAATTCTGACGTAACAGCAGATAAAACGCAAAAACTGTGCAAATTGGTAAGGAATTTGGAAAAACTCCATTTCACAAAAGTTGTTCACCTACGTGTTTTCTACACAGTGTCAAAATTTCACAGTGTTTTGATAAACGGTCTGACAGTTATGGTCTCTGGACTGAACTACGCGCAGTCTGAAATTTTCTGACGAAAAGGTATTCGTCATAATTCTCTTCTAAGATAGATTACGGACTCAATGAAATTAAACATAGGGATGCAAATATGATATGAAAACAGTAAAAAATAAATAAACGAAACAAAAATAAAATGCAAAAGGATAAGAGATACAAAACCGGTGGGTTGCCTCCCACTTAGCGCTTGTTTTATAGTCGTCAGCCCGACTATATCCTTGCAAGATTCATTCCCCATATATCAACAATCTGAAAAGTTGGGGATCCTTCCATAGAACCTGTTTTGCAAACACTAGCTTCACACAAATATTAGTAATATAAAACAAAAGTGAAGCTATGAACCGATAAAAGCTTCCCCCACACTTATTCTTGTCCACACATGGAAGTGTATAAAGAATATAGACGTCGGGTACTTCCACGGTTTCTTGTTCCATAACCTGCATAGTATGAGAATCAAGTTTCTCTAATGGCGGAAAACGAGAAACAAAGTCATTCAACAATATTTTCAAGCACATACATTCAAACCAATAAGAGGTAAAGGAGAAGAAACAATAGGCAAAGGGTTAGATAACCTTGCACAATCTCTTGTATCACGGAATCCTCTTCATCCTTGAAAAACTCAAGTGAATTATTCACCTCTTGTATATCATGGTCCTCTATTAAACCTTGCAACCATTCTTCGTCCGTTTCTGCCTTAACCAAAGTCTCAACATAAACATTATCATTACAATCATTTGCAAGCTCAATTGGGTCTTCCACAATATTGGTTATAACGGTCTCATTCTCAACACACTCCTTTTTGTTGTAAGGCACATACTCTTTTGCTGATCCAAATTTTATCATAAGAAACCTTTTTAGAACACTCGAAAATGCATCATCCTCAAGCTCCACCCTTTGAATAGGCTCTTGATCATTATTAAGATCAATGCTTGAGTAATCTACACAAGTGTCGACATATTCCTTTTCGTCTTCATCTTGATCCCAAAAAGACTCCTCGGAGATGTCACCATGAGTTGTTTCAAGCAATGTATCATAATCACCGTCACTATCATAGTCAACATAAGATTGTTCCTCGCTGAATTTAGTGTTGCTTATCTCGAACTCATCCTTTTGAATAGGTGAATGATCATTATTACGATCAAGAGTTGAGTTAACCACACAATTATCGACGAAAGTGCCCAAGGATTGGCCTTTTTCAACATTAGCATCAATCAAATATTCATCACAAACCATATGCACATTAGAATTATCCATATCCTCCTTGTATTGATCAATGCCTCTTCGCAAGCTATCCATACCTTCACGAAGTTCTTGGAGTTGCTCGTTTGTAGTCTCTTTAGCTTTTTTAAATTCCTCTTGTAAAAAGGTGGAAACTTTGTCTATAAAATTAGAGACCTTTTGTTCACGAGCATAAGAATCCTCCCATCCTTGTGGTTGTTCCCCGCCATAAGGTTGTTGAGGAAAACCATAAGGTTCCATGGAATATTGGTCATAACCAACGAATTGGTTTTGATTATACCCATGGAATTGGTAGTTATCACATTGTTGAGGTTGAAACCCGTATCCATCCACGTAATATGCTCCTTCCATAGAAATAAGCACCTGAAATAATTCTCAAACCAAGGTTAAAAACCAGAAATAAGAAAAAATAAAAATAAAACAAAAACTAAATACAAAAATAAGAAACCACAAACAATTAACAACCGCTGCCTCCCCGGCAACGGCGCCAAAATTTGGCCAGTTGTCAGCCGACACAAATATAATTACACTTTCTTACTACTCAAAATATAAATATAGCAAGGGCAAGAAAGGATCGATCCCACAGAGAGGTCTAGGTTGTCAAATTGTTATGGTTTCCTATATAAAACACCAAGGATTTTCTGATTTTATGTAATAAAATAAAATAAAAGCAAATAAAGAAAAGTAAACAAATAAATTCAAGGATAAGAAATATTGGTTAAGGATTTCGTTTTCATTCACTAAAATGCTTTTCACAATAACTAGAATTGATATTTAATCTCAACTTTTATCAAAGACCCTAGAATACCTTGATCGCAAGAATATCCCGCAAATCTCCTCATGTCATCAACAAACACATTTAAAAGATGCGAATATGAATTCTACCTAAAGGAACAACCTAACGTGTAAAAGCACTAATCAAGTTTAATTCCCTAGATGCATTAGGTTCTATGAAATCAGGCCAATCAAAGCAATCGAACGTGGAAAGCGCACTAATCCGATTTAACAAAGGTTACGATTCACATATGATCATAAGAATATATCACTACAAACTATAATCATATTATACTACTTGTATTCAAGGAATATCACTTTTACGTATAATAAACCCTAAACTAGCAATAGATGTGATTAGAAGTTCTACCAATTTGCAACTTGACAAAACAATCAATCAATCATAAAACAATATTTTCAGAGAATTGTAAACGATAAATATGAGACAAAACTAATATATTGAATCAAAGAATCATGCTTTGTGAAATCCAACTATTCCATAACCAATAATAAACTTAGGTACTCATATTCATGGAGTTCATCACAAGAAGAAAGAGAAAAGACTTCATGGTTCTAAACCCTAGAATAAAGTAGAGGCAAAAGAATAATAGAAAAAAGATATTCAAAATCTCTAAGCTTCCCTATATATAGAGTTTTGTAACCTCCTCTTGAAGAAAACTAGGAAACCTAGTAAAATTAGGAAAGTGCACTCCTTAAAATTGTGTCCCGTGCATCAAAACCCGTGCCAAAGTAAATTGCCAAACTCTGGCCAAATTCCCAAGTCACGGCCAAGGTATGCTCAAAGTGAGCCACGACAAGTTGGTGTGTACGCAAGTCGCCAAGGCATGAATATGGGCTTGCGTCAACTGGATAGAACACAGCCCATTTAACTCACTTCAACGCATTGTGACTGCCATCAGCCCAAATCTCTTCTACCAGCAGCGATCATAGCCTCCATCTCGTTCGAGACTCACTGTTTTACTGAACCACGTCCATCAGCTTCTTACAAATGTGCTTGTCCACCATGCATTCAACAAATCCAAGCTTCATCACTGCCTCAACTTCCTTGTATACCCTCCTCCATCATGCAACAGCGACGAGCATCGACCATTGTTGCAATCATTCATCATTCGCTGGAAGCAACCCAAACTCCAGCTCTCCGTCTCTCCACAATCACCGGAACATCTACCTCCATCTCAGTCCATGCCATCAATGTACAGCTCCAGCTCACCATCTCGGCAAGTATCTTCTCGTAAACTCATCACTACCGCCAGCCATAGCTTTCCCTCGTTTTGTTCTCGAGCGCACCATCGATGGTATTAGCAAACTGCCATCTTCGATTCGAGCTTCTCTTCTTTTTCTTCTCGCTGGCAAGACCCACCAGTCATCTTTCTTTCTTCATCCACAAAGAGCAGTCCATTATCATCACTGCCAACGAACCACAACTAAAATCAGCTCCATCAATCACCATCGTAACTTGTTTTGCTTTGCAAACTCGAGTTCCTTCGCAACCCACAGCTCCAACAGAACTTCAACTTCTCTTTCATCACATATCGCCACTGCCTCATTAGTAACCATCGTAATCCCATATCCACAGCTCACTCCATGTACATTGCCGCCATCGAACTACATCATCTCTCCAACTCAAACCAACAGACCATCAACCACAAAGAAACTCGTCACACAGCCATAAATGGCAGCAGCCAAGACTCCATCCGAATTCCAGTTCAAACACCCAACCAACTCACTGAGCAGACACACGCATCACCCTTGCTGCCATACCATTCTTCATCACCGATGAGCGTAAGCATCGGCGGTTTACCGCCCATGCATTCGAGCTCCATATTCCTTGTCCACCGCCATCGACGATCATCGACAAACTCGAGCTAAACCCCCATACTTCTCTCCTCAACGTCAACAGCGTCACACAACTCCACCGGATTATCCCCGAACTCGATCGATAAGTTTGGAAGAAGAAGGTATTTGAAAAGTGGCAGCCTTGAGTAATTATCCAATTGCCTTTAAGATTATTCAAATTCCAAATTTTTCCCCAATAATTGACATGATCGCCTTTAGCGCTTCCTTTAAAACAGGTCACCCCTAACAGAATGACTGCCCCTTAACGTACGGTGGGTGGCAATAGCACTTGGCCTAGAAAATGACCATTTTGCCCTTTTTGCTTCGAGTTCTTTGTTTTGCTCATAACTTCTTCATACGAACTCCTAATGACTCCATTCTTTCGGCATTGTCTTCATCTTCTCGTCCTCTACACAATGAAAAGTAGAAATCTTATATTTGAACGAGTTCCAATTGGTCTTTTTGCTCCAAATGACTCCATTGCACCTAATAAACTCAAAAGCACACATAAGATACATAATTTACAAGAAAACTCGCAAAGAAAGCATAAATACTAGATATTAAATACGGTGTATTCTACACCTATCACCCACCTACAAGGGTAGACGAAACATCAGAAGTTTTCTGAGGTGACTTCCTCATGAAATACGATAAAGGTAGTCGATCCTCAAGATCCTCACCATCCCTCGCCGAAGCACCACCAGCATTATCGACCCTCAGCTTCTGCGCATGAGCCGATGTCAGAATCATTCAAGACAACAAATAGGGGCAAGTACATGTACTGCAAAGAAGGAGTGATATATTTGTTACCTTCCCTGCTTCCTCCTTGGACCCTGCACCAGAACCCCTATCCCTTTTGCGAGGAACGAGAGAATCAGAAGGAACGCTCTGGAACTTGGACTGAAAAAATACAAAAATTGAAACATTGCCCCATCAGTTACCCGAGCCGATCAAATAAATCTGAAGCCAAGAAACATACTCACTCGATCAATATTGACCACCCAGAAAGGATAAGGCTCGGACGGAGAAGGAAAATTGCCACTCAGAAGGGGACCAGAGATAGCCAAAGGAACTCAGTCACAAGCCGCATCGCTAGTATGACGGGCATGTCGGTTGGAACTTTTACCCTCGGGATCCTCGTCCAACAAAAGCTTCTTGACACCCTCAGGAAGAGTTTTATGACGATGCGGGCTAGCAGCAAAACCAAAGAAGGTCACCATTGGTAGCGGTCCCACTTCGATAGTTTTCAAGAAACCGGGCAGGAGTATAGTCACTCGCCTGGGAATGATCGTAGGTGGACCAGGTGGTAGGAGTACACTCGCCTCGACTGCGCCTCTCCCACTCGGATAAAATACGAAAGGTATTGCCATTCCACTGAGCCAAGGCACGGGACGGGCAAATCTTGGAAAGAGCCTCGTACCAAAACGAACGGTTGGGATCGTACAAGGGAAAACGTATCCCGAGCTCTAGCTGACCCCTGGTAACGATGGTCGCCTCGGCCGAATGTGGAAACTTTAGAACATCATCCTTCCTTAGAACGCCTTTTTGACCCGACAAGAGCCTGACATCATAGCCATGAAGATCGAATTCATCTTTCAGCTGTTGGACGAATTGTTCATCCGACAAGTCTCTGGCAGTTCTCTTGTCAGTCCTACATGAAAACGAAGAGGGATTATCAGAAAAGATAGAATCCAGAGCACGATAATCATGCCTGGAAGGGCTCTCCATAACAAACAGAGAATCAAGCGGCACACCGTCTTCATCAGAAAACACATAGCTCACGCACCTTTTTTCCACCATGGAAGGGGTTGAAGACGCCATGAAAGCTGGTAGACAGGAGGAGAAAAAGTACCACCGGAATCGGGAATTACAGCGACGACGGAGATTGAGAAGACCCGGAACAGAGAAGAAAGAAGGAAGTAAACCTATGGAGAAGATAAATTAATGGCGAGGAAAGAAACAGAGGAGGACGGAGAGAGAGGAGAAAAAATGGCTAAGGAAAGGTAAAGAGAGAATGAGGTTTAAAGATCAGACTTATAAACCTCACCTGTGGTAACCGACGTCGAAGGTAAACCGGTCGCAGCAAATGAAAAAAGTGGGGAACAGCATGGCGCAAAACCCGGCATGACCAAGGACGTGGGAAGACGAGGCGGTTTATTCCCCACGTGTCGATCACACGAGTGGAAGAAGGGCATAAATATAGGTGCAAATAATCCACAGAGCTAGGTGGAACCATCCTGGCCAAGGGCGCACCGAGAGAAGCAAGTACTGAATGCACCGGATCACCCCATCAGGCCTGGGCACGAGGAAAGAGGAACGGAGACAGCTCGAGAAGTCGACATAAAGGAGAAAAGCGTTGATGTGATGCTCACCGAGTTCGAAGACAATTAATGCACTGACAGGGTTGGTGAAGAGATAAGAGAAGCTCGTCCGAAGCAAGACTCGGCCAAGAATCTGAAGGGCGACACCGATCACCTCCACCGAACGAACGACATCGGGTGATGACACCACTCGGCTAGATGATTCGGCTCGAGGAAAAGGAGAGATCGACCGAAGCACCAACAAGTCGCCCGAGAAGAACATCCAGGAAGCTAGACCAGGCTCAACACTGTAATATAGATGTATCACTACCTGCAGCTATAAATAAAGATCGTGTAGGAAGATAGAAGGGAGGATTTTTTGGGAGAGAAAGAGAGGGAAGCTATAGAGCAGTGTTGAGTGTATGGTAGAGAGATCATTGTTGAGTATATTGGATCCTTGTAACCTTGTGTGAAGTAATAAGATCACCCCTTAACCCCGTGGACGTAGGTAATCATGCCGAACCACGTACATCTTGTGTTCTTCTATGTCTTTTGTTGATTTACTTCTTAGCATAGATCTTTTGGATGTAGTAGTAGGATTTTCTACATCTACAATGTGTATAGAGTTTTTGAACCAAATGGATGAAGATGCAGATCAAGATAGAAAAAGACGAAATTTGATTCTGCAATTACAAACCGGGATCATACCAAAGCCTTTAGAGCCAAATTAAGTTGCAACTAGAAGATGGACATGGCGGTATCAACATTTTTACCACGAAAAGCTGATGCATGATTATTTTAATCATGACTGTGTCTATTCCGATGAGGATTTTCAGCGTCGATTCTGCATGGGCCGCATCTTGACGCGAAGGATTATTGCCGAGCTTTGTCAGGTACAACCTTTGTTTAATTATCAGTATGATGCACGACATGTACGAGGCTTTAGTCCCGAACAAAAGGTCACAGCGGCCCTCTGTATACTATGTTACGGGGCACCAGCGGATTCCACGTACGATTACATTCGTATTGGGAAAACAACCGCCTTTAGGTATCTCAAACTGTTTTGCGAAACAATAGTCGACCATTTTGGTCCAACCTTTTTAAGAAAGCCTACTCAGGAAGATGTTCAAAGAATAACTGCAGAAAACACCGAGAGGGGTTTTCCACGAATGTTAGGTAGTCTTGACTGCATGCACTGGACGTGGCATGCGTGTCCGGTAGAATGGGCAGGCCAATATAAGGGTCATTATCCAAAACCAACTGTAATTTTAGAAGCTTCATCTAGCTATGATTGTTGGTTTTGGCATGCTTTTTTTGGACTCCCAGGTTCAAATAACGATCTCAACGTTTTATATAAGTCACCATTATTTGAAGATCTTAAGAATGGGATCGCGCCGCACTGTAATTTCACCATCAACGGTAATCACTACAATCAGGGTTATTATCTAGCAGCACTTTAATCTATTCAGAATGGTAAACTATGGTTCAAGCTTATAAACAGGTAGGCTTTGGTCCGACGACTTCGAAGGATATGCAGTACTTTAACACACAACAAATAGCATGCAGAAAGGATGTTGAACGCGCTTTTGGCATATTGAAAAGAAAGTTTGCCATCATAGCTGGGCCGGCACGCTTTTTTGATATTCAAGAAATGAACAAAATTATGCTGACTTGTATTATTCTGCATAATATGGTCATTGAAGAAACCAGGCGTGACCCAACCTGGACTAGTTTTGAAGATGAAGATTTAACCAAGAATCTTGTGGTAGAGCGTGGGCGTCCGGCAAGAGAATATAGACTTGCCACTGACAGACTCCACAATCGTGGAATCTATGCACAACTAAGACAAGATTTAACAAAGCACCTTTGGGCTTTACAAGGAGCAGCAGACGATACGGGAGGGCGAGGCAGGGGGAGAGGAAGAGGAAGAGGGAGAGGGAGATAATTAATAAGTTTTTCAATTTAAAAATTGTTTATTTTAATTAATATGTTTTTTAATTTAAAAGTTGTTTGTTAAAATTGATGCAATTATAAAAGTAATTTTAATTAAACTAAACTGAATTAAATTAAAAAGACTACACTTTGTTAAATTAAAACGACTACACTTTGTTAAATTAAACTAACGTGTTCTTAGCAATACTGAATTCCTCTTCACGCATTATCAAGAATGAATTCCTCTTCGTTTTCTTCCTAGGCATCACCTTCGTCTGCCACATTCACAACTGAATCGGCCCGATCTTTATCGGCCTGGACTTGTTCGGCCTGGACTTAATCCATTTTCGTATTCCATGTAGCATATTGTCGTTCATTCATTTTGCCGGTGTCCATGTTGAGTAACTTGTTTAGCTTATAATCCCTGTAGTGTTGTTCTCGCGAAAGACGAGCTTTCCGTAGATTTTCTAAATCAATGGCACGGTCCCTCACTCTATCTACCTCCATCTGCATCTCCATTTGCTTGTGATCACCATAGTTGAACTCGCTTGAACCTCCTTCTGTTGCTCGTTGGGCTGCGGCTCTCGCTGCTTTTGCAGCTTTCACACCACCTCCTCTTCTTCTCTTGCAGCTTGGTGTTAACATCTAGATTACTATTGTGTTGAACCCGACTACACCGTAGTTCCATCAGCGAGGAAAGCAGCCCTCCATTCCGAAAATCCCGCGAGATTGGACCATGTGGTGATCTTTCGGGCACTTGATGACCTTCCAAAGAAGTATGGGTTAAACTTGTTAAGCACCCTCAAAATGGTGAAACAACTTTCATATTGGAAGCTTGAACCTTTGTGGGATCTTTGCCACTCTTCCCGACATCTTCGTTCCACATCTGGTTCGCTTTCACCACTTCTTTTGTTGTTCCACATTTGAGTGATAATAGCTACATATTCACTAACAGCTGCTGCAATTGTGCAAAAACGATGACATAACCCATCCACATCACGAGCATATTTGTTACCGGTTTCTAAACAATTTTTTTTTAAAATCTTACCGTAAAAAGATTTTTTTTTCTTGACTGCAACCATTAATACTATCTATTGTATATAATACATAATTTCTGAAAAGTGACTCGTCTTCATCCATTGTATACTTCGGACCACGAATTCTTGTGCTCTTTTGCTGTGATTGTTGTGGTATTTGTTGTTTTGACGATGACATATTTGTGAAACTGAATTGATATGAGTGTTTGAAAAGAAAAAGAAAAATTAGAGACGGTATGGAAATTATGTAATGTTGAGGAAGGTGTGAGTAAAAGTCTCAAGTCGAAACGAATTTATAGGGAAATTATGTAATGTTGAGGAAGATGGGAATACCTGGTGGCGCTCATACTATGAACTCGGCGACATCATCCAAATCGCTGGCGCCAAGTTCAAAGACGCGCGTTTTCATGAAAAACGCCGGCGTCACCTGTGATGTCGCCCGAGTCATTGCGCGCGTCCTTGCACCAGACGCGCGCCTACTGGAATGTCTCAGTGTTCTAATAAACAGATCTGTTCATTTGAACATCCATTTTCTTGGTTTGTTCATCCCATAGTGGGATCAAAATGAACAAACTCTAGGTTTGTTCATTCCATAGGAATTGCTCTAACTAGTTAGCTTCTTCCTTCGAATTAAGCATCTTCCGTTTTATTTTGTGTAGTCTGCCATCATTTCTTCAGTAATGCCTGATAAGATTTATTCTTTTCAGGTTAAAAATGTAAATGGTCAAACCCAGGATACAATTCCTTATGAACCAATCCAGATTTTCAAGTGTACGTAAGGATCTAGTTCATAAGGCATTGTATCTCAGAATTCACCATTGCAGTAATTTGCATCGATTGAAATGGTGAAAACACTTCCATACCTTTTTATTTACACTAATTCGAATTGGCTTAATTTGTGTTTACTTTGTTAATTTCTGATCACTTGGTTGGCAGTGTTTCTTGTCTCTGCGGAATGGAGCAATCTTCCGTACGAAGAAGCTGAGTTCCTATGAAGCATGGATAGTGGATACTTCAAAATTGGTGAGGTATCCGTATCGGTGCCGGATACTTGGGGATACCTGGGGATACGTATCAGATCCTCTATTTAAAGTGTCACCTTTTTTTAATTACAAAAAGGGTAGGGGATACTCTGGGATACCTCTTAGATACTCTATAAGGGGATACTTCCTATAATCTAACTTTTTTTTTATACAAAATCTATATATTTATAAATTTATACATAAAATCTAAAATTCTAGATATTTATAGTTATTTGTAATCATGATCATATTGAATAATTATGTCTAAACATAATAACTTGTTGACTATATAAAGAAAAAAGACTTGGTATTTATTTTTATGGTGCTTAAAAAAAATCGTGCTAGAAAAATTTAAGGCTTATTGGGCAGTCATGTTTTTCATGTTGTTTTAAAGAGAAATCGGAGTACATGTGATTTTATCCATTCAATTAACATAAGTAAGATCAAAACCCAAACTATAAAAATTTAATATTTGCTCACTTTAATAATCAAAATAGTATTTATCGGATTTTTTTATTTTATGATTTTTTAGTAGAGTGAATTATTATTATATTAAATATTTTTTTGATAAATACACGTATCCCGTATCCCCATTTTATGAAAATTGACGAATCCCCGTATCAGTGTCACCGTATCAGTATCCCCGTATCAATATCGGTAGGGCTGTCAATGGATATTCGATATCCGGTAGCCGTTTCCGAATATCCGGATTCCGTTAGGTTAATATCCGACATAACGGTTATCCGATATCCGATAACCTTAACGTAACGGATATCCGTTTATTAACATAACGGTACCGTTAAGGGAGTTTCCGTTAGGTTAATATCCGATACCGTTAGTGTATAACTATATCATAAAATTTTCGGAAATTTTCGATACCTAATACCCTTTAGGTTTACTCTTTAGCCATTTGATTACGTCTCTCCTAAGTAAATATCGGAAATTATCGAATATTAACGGAAATTAACGGAAATTATCGGAAATTATTGAATATTAACGGAAATTATCGGAAATTATTGGAAGTTTTTGTATCATGAGTAGATAACGGAAATTATCGGAATAATATCCGATATCCGATAGCTTATCCTTAACCTTATTGATATGGAATTTTTGAATTCCGACGGATATTATCGGATACCGGATATCCGATAACTCTTAACCTTAACCTTATCGGTATTGTCAATATCCGATGGATTTTTATCCATTGACATCCCTAAATATCGGTGCATCATAGCTGAGTTCCCTTTACTAGTCAAGTTTTAAAAAAGTGGCTTTTCAAAAAACAAACAAAAAAATAAGTCTACTGAATCTGGAAGGTAATTTTTAAAGTTTCGGTTGTTGGTACTTTCATTTCACTGTAATTCTATCTTAGTTTTTGTATTAAAATTTATGTCTAAGCCAAACTGGAAGATGAAAATTTTCAAATTGTTTCCAGTATCCTCTCCATGTTGCTCTATGAAACATTTGTTTAGAACACCAAATTAAGAAAACAAAAATGAGATAATTGAGACTTCATCCCCTCGATCCTGGTAAAGATTTACAACACCAAATTAAGAAAACAAAAATCCATTTAACTTTTAATTAAACCCTAACAACAAAGTCGAAATCTAATAGTAAACACTCGGACGAGAAACAGGAGACAACAAGTTGTTCGCCATACATAACGGAGAGACTAAATCAAACAAGCTGAAACCCATGTCATCAACAGACTCTTCGGCAGGTTCATCCTTCTTCTCTTCCTCTTTGGCAGCAGCAGCAGCAGGAGCTGTAGCAGAACCAGAAGCAGCAGCTGGAGCAGCGCAGCAAACTTTGATCAGCAGATATTATTCCTTGCTCAGCCTGAGATAATGACTACTCTGTGGCAAGAGAAACAACCAAAAGATTCTTGTGAGGAGCAGCAGCAACAGTGGGGTATGCAATAGCCATAGAAAAGTAACCATGGAAAAACCGGCAGCGAACTTCCCAATCAGGTCTTCAGGTCTTCATCAGTAAGAACAAGCACCTCGGGACTGAAAACTGAACCATTGTCGTAGACAGTAAGGACCATACAAAAAATGGCCTGATACCCAACTTAGCAAGCAAAGCAGCTTCAGAAGATCCGACCATTTCACCCTTCTTAATAAGTTCAACAGGGGTGATAATTTCGACAATGCACATTGTATAATTGGTCTGTGCATACAAAACTTTTTGAGGGTTATGCTCTTAGTACTTCGATCTGTAATTGGAATGCTGTCATTCACAGCTGATTCCTTTCTTTTTGAAGCCCCTTAAAGCTTCTTTTAATAAAATTTGCCCTTTGCCTGTCAAAAAAAATAATAATTTCGACAATACCTTGTTAATCTTGGTTGGGATGTTAAGAACCTGAAAGAAAGAAGTCTGGGATGGATCCAACCCAGCGTTGCTAGGTGGAACTACAACAAAAATTGGGGCAACAAGCCCAACACGAGCAGGAGCTCCAACCTTATATTTAGCCACTTATACACTGACTTCCTTCAAATCTCCCTTAGCAAAGACCAAACCAACATTTCCAACAAGGAGAGGAATGAGTTAAGGAAAGCCTACACAAAAAGAAGGAAATAACTAAGAAATGTATATCGGAGTTAGGAGGTCCAAGAATATATCTTTCAATGTGAACTGCCAAATGATATATCAATAGTAATAGTAAACCAAACAGGCACATAATGACATAACCCAAATTTATATATATGCCAACTGTATTCTTATGAATTCCTTAAAAAAAGGTAATATAGTAGAAAAGTTGCGAACAAGGCTATAGTTATATGACTATCTTATTGCTTCTAGGTTTCATTTTTCGATTAACAGGCCAATAAAAAACATTACTAATGAATTATAAAAAAAAAAAAAGTAATAATAAGTGACTGTGCAAGTCTTCCACGAATTAACAAATAAACAAAATCGGAATGCAGACAAATCCCAGCTTAACAGGAAACATCCATGAGGCTTAGTTAAAGGACGAATTTTGACTGAAAACTTCTCCACCAGCTCTTGTAGAAAAGTGTAACTACCTAACGATTAGCTAATTAGAAACCCAACAGAGAGATGCCGACTACCAAATAGACTACCTACTTTTGGATCTGGACTATCAGTTAACAAAGTTTTTATGATCTTTAGTTCCTCCTTCGGGACAAAGAACTTTATTTATTTCGGTCGCATATACCCGCTTCAGTTTTAAGTTAGTAGTTGATTGGTACACAGGTAATTCTCAATCACAAGTATAGATGGAGCAATGAGATTTTCCAAGCATCTGACATTCGAATACTCAGGTGGTTAGGATGCGAGACATCCAGATCTACGGACAACAAAGGTTGAAGCTGTTTTTAAGAAACAGATGCACAAAATAAACAAACAAAAACTTATGAAAACAAAGCACATCCATGGTGCCAGAATTTTAGATTGTCAACCAGCAGTAAGGAACTTGTGAACATCTGAGAAAAGAAAGTAACAAAAGTTACAAAACAGAATAACTTTCACAATATGGGTCATGAGGACTAACGAGAAAGACCAAGAGAACAGTCCCATCTCAAATTTTATTTGGCCCATAATGTATACATCAATGTTTGAATAGATAGGCAAGCGAAAAATTTTCCTATTAAGTTAGAGATTTGACAAAAAATAAAATAAAGAGACTATATCAATGGAAATAAAATAAATTAAAAGACAACAACACCACTGCTTACCTCTATGATCATCATATACCCCAAGAAGGATGTCAAACTGTCCAGACCAGGGCAGCATGAGCATCATCCATGCTACCACACCCCCTTGCATAGAGGATAATCCAAACCTTAGTTTGCCATTCTCGACATTTTCTGAAAACTTATCAGTTTTGGGCATACTGAGGTAAGGGCCTATTTATATGTTCCAGGCATGGTGAATCGTTCAGAGTACCTTAACTGATACAGAGAGTGAGTAATTAGTTGATAAAAAATTTAGAAAATAAAATGATCTCAAAATTCAAAAAGAGACTAATTAGCTGAGACAGCTTACAAAAAAAATGGAGTTATAAAGTGAAATTTGATCAATGTGTCTATTTCAGTTGAGACAATGGCGATTTTCAGCACTCCAAAAACTCATACCGTCTATATATCTATGTTAGAGTTCATCTTTATTCTTCCTTTCCACAATTAGATCCTTGAGTATGTCTTTCAGTACTCCAGTCTGCCAAGGACAGCTTACAATTCAGAGCAGAGTAAATTTAAAAAGAAAAATTATGATAACAAGCGCCATAGAATTTTACCTAGTGCAAATCGAGGAAAATGTCTGACCCTCCAACAAACCCACCTTTCATGAGTATTTGAGGAAATGATGGCCAATGGCTACATGTTAAAATATCATAGAATTAGTAACACATACAATTGGTGGAAGCATTCAAAATCTTTAAGATACAGGCATTATGTAAGTTTAACACTAAGGTTTGACAAAGGAACATAAAGTTCTCTACCTAAAAAAATTTCCAGCATTATCCAGCTCCTGGTCTTCCAATATATTTCTAGCATTCAAATGAACATCTGTAAGGAAAACCCATCGTAGAAAACACCAAATCATTATATTTAGTGCTAAGTTTTATAACTAACAGCAACATTAAGTGACTGAGGGAGAGGGACGTCTCATGGAATGTCCTACATTGTTATATACTTAGAAAGACATAGATAGTTAGATACAAAGTGTGTCCCATTAAGTCATGAATGATTTTCAATGCAATGAAGGATGAACAACGTACTTGAACAAAATACACAAGTAGAAAATTACTATATTCGTTCAGTACTCTAAGTGCCAGCGAGCTGAATCCACGCCGAGGTTGCTCAGGAACTCCTTTCATGTAAATCATAACAGAACTTTCCTTGATATCCTATTTGAAAATATTCATAAACTTAACCAGTGAGCGAGGAACTACATAAACAAACTCTCTTTTAAAAATCGAAGGATAGACTCCTCAAGTACCTGTTCAACGATATCCTTCAAAGAACTATCGGATTTTGAAGCCTTGTTGCTTAGTCTGAAATCCTCATGTTTGTCTGGGTAGCCTGGCACAGTTGTGGAGTATCACATACCTTCACGAAAAAGTATCCTGACACCTACACCCACAAATTTAGGCAAAAAAAAAAACATGAGTACAGCAACATCAACATTGAAATGAAGAAACTCTCCCTAATGACACAAATTCTTTGCGGAATGTTTCAAAACCAAAAAAAAAAAAACATTGAAATGAAGAAACAAAAAACATTCAGGAAAAGAAATAGAAAAACATATACATCAAGTACTTCTCGAAGGCATCCAGCAATAACCGAAGGAAACAAAAAGGATACACTCAACTAACTGTCCTCTAATAATAAACATAGATAGGTCATATAGGCAATTGGAAAGTAGAATTAAACCAAATTGATATCAATCTCCAGTTTTAGTCCACAAAAGCTATAAGCCTTTGTTAGTATGGTATCCATGGGTTGTGCATATCAAAGTCTAGAGATTAGTAAATTGCCATAAAAAGGAATCTTAACTGAGGAAATATTGAGAAATTTCAATCGGTTTACAGAAATGATAACAAAATATTTACAAACAGATTGAAGACAGCATCACAACCTAAATCATTACAATTTGAAAATGAAACTGAAACTTAGGCCCCGTATCATAATTCAAAATTAGAAGCTCTAAATTGAAACTATTGAACCTCTCAATAAATGTTCATAACATAACAAAAGATCATGTACGATAGAGAAAGGTAATAAAAATTTAGATATTTCCAAAAACATTGTAACCTTAAGAAAATCACAAAGTAACACCATGGAAACAAACCTACAAATTGAGATCGATAAAACAAAAACAAACCCTAGAAACCAGTCCCATTTGTGACCTTGGTTAAGTTGAAGCTTTGTGATTAGATATGACTAGTGGTATTTAGGGTTTGATGGGAAAAAGATGGGGATAGTTTCCACGGAGTCAAAGCACTTTGGTTCCATAGGGAAGGAGAGAAGTTACAGAGGGCGGGGATACAGGAAGCTGTGGAGTGTGATCGAGGTAGACATTTTCGTTCCGCGGGCATTTTAGCGCTCAAACTTTGGACAGTTCATTTTAAGCTAGTACTAGTTGCCCAGGGGCCAGGACACACCGTCCCTTGACAAGGGATCTTTGGTAGGTTCCTAACTAATAAGAGCAGTGTGACTACTAATTTTCCCATAGTCTACGTAATGTATACAAATCGGAGAATCGATACTAAGCAAGATTGATGCCTCTGTTGAACCGATAATGCTAAGTAATAAAAGATACTCAAGATCACAATAATAACGAAGAACACAAATGTAATGTAAAAGCTACTAAGTTATCATGAGACACAAGAGATTACGTGGTTCGACTTTCGTCTACATCCACGGGGTAATGAGTGATTGTTTTGTATTGAGTTATGGTGGTTACAAAGATCTTAAATGCTTCCCAAGGTAATAGAGAGAACTCAAGTTGAAGTAAATACTTATGTTCTAAACATTAAAGAGGTATAAGCTTAAGACTAGATCTTCTCTCCTAGATATTGAATGCCCTTAGTTTGTTGGTGAAGCTTGGTATTTATAGCCTCTTCTGCTCCAGGTATATCTTTGCTGTCTTTTGACCCATCGATTTCTGATATACCTTTCGTACAAATGGTACCTTCTGCTCACCGCGTGCTTTCTCCAATGGACTCGCCACCTCACCGACCCACGTTCCTTCTGGGAACTTCCCAAATTTCTTAGTCGATTGTACCTTCGTTCACCGCTATCCTTTGCCATTCAGGTTCTGCCACATCATCTCTCTCCACGTGCTTTGGCTATGCGTGTAGATAAGAGATTTGTGCATTTAATGATGATTGTCATCTACCTCTGTCCCTTCGCCAACTGCATCTCTCTAGACTAGGTTTTACTTTTTCCATCTTGACTGTCGAGGTATCCCTTCTTGGAGCAAGATAAAGTAGATCTCGCGAAGGGATCTTCTCGCTACTCGTGTTTCTCTCGTACAACGAGGGCTATACAGTTATCTTGTGTGCGACCACTGAGACCGCGACGCGTGCTCCACAGAATATTGGTATTCACAGTTTGCCCCTTTTCTTTCATATTCTAACGTTTGGTAGGATTGGAAGAAAAAACTCCCATAACGCCGTTATTTTTGCACGTACCGGTTGGGTGGTCCTACATGTCTCTTCATGCAATAACTTCCCCTTGAATTTCGGGACACCCAAAATTTTGGATTCTCCAGCCGCCTATAAGAAGAGAACAAAGAGAAGTAATTTTCATTAACTCATTTCTTTCTTCCCGAACTGTCGCTCTCCATCTCTTTTTTCAGAGATTTCGTTCTTCTCCTGCTTTCAACTGTTGGTCTTACATCGACTCCCAAAATCTTTTGTTCTTCATCACTCGATCATCATCTGTAGGTAAGTGATCTTTTGCTTCTTCACTGGTTGTTTGAATTTTCGTCTTGGATTTGCCTTGCTCCCATTTTAGTTACTCGCTTTTGAATGCCGTTGATGCTTTCGAGTTATTGCATGCACTATTTGTGACTCTTTATGGGTTCTCTGCGATGTTTGATGATATGGGTTACTTCCCATTTTGCGATTTTTCCATGAATATATCATGATTGCTCCATGTCTGCAAAATTTGAATGTGTTGATCAATCATACTCCGTGTTTGCTTCTTGGGAGGATGAAATCATTTCCCTTGGTTGGTTTTTGTTAAACCCATGCCCAAACTACTATCTTTTTTTCCCCAACTTCGTTTTTTTGGGCCGACTGTAAATTTGGTCCGCCATTGTTGATGTGTTGTTCTTCCTGCTGGTGTTAGGGATCATGAGACTTCCTAAGAAGACTGTGCGCAGGGATCTAAAGCTTCGATCGTCTACTGAGCCTCCTCCGCGGATGGATCCTGAGCATACTGAGGTACCTGCTAGTACTAAGATGGTTGTAGATCCTGAGGCTGCTGCGGGTCCTGAGGTTGAAGAGGTTGCCATTAAGGATCTTCCTCCTCCTCCGCCTCACCATGAGCTTCAAAGGTTGCAACTGCGTGACAAAGATAGCTATGCTCACCTATATTTGGCTGAGATCACCAAGTCTTTTCGCCTTCACAAGCTTGAGATCTCTTTTGTCAATGGCCATGATGTTCTCACCAAATCAATGATTCGAAGTTTTCCATATGATGAGAACAACCTCTTGATCAGTGTTGGTCAGTTGGCCACGGGTATGCTCCTTCCTTTGTTTAGTAGAAAGGATCCCTTCTACTATGATGTTTTGTCTACCAGGGATGACCCGGTGAACAAGACTCAGGTCCGAGGAGTCTTGCAATATACTGGCAACTTCTGGTGTGCCCTTCGTGAGTGTTGTTACCGTAGTAAGGGAAAGACTACTCTGAAGTCTTATGACCCTTTTGCGGCTGGAAGGTCTAAGCAAGAGGATTACACCCATGCCAACTTCAATGCCACCTACGCTGATGCTATTCAGAAAAGTAATCTTATTCCTTGGAGCGTTGGCCCTCGTCATATTCATGTTACTGCTAAGCATATTAGAGAGGGTAACAGCCTCCGTCTGTTGGAGGAGATTGACAAGACTGGTTTGACTTTCATCCCTTATTCTGTTAAGCTCCCTTTGCCGAAGCCTGACCGTATTCGTCAAAATCATGATGACCGATGGGGTCGTACTCCTCTTCGTGTGGTGGGTCCCTGGGCCTACGGTTTTACTACCGCAGATCTCAACACCCCTCGTACAACTCTTTCTTTGCCCGAAAAGTATGATGGGTATCAGCCTTGGGTTTTCAACCCTGCCGCTTCTGACGAGGTAACCTTCGCTTTTCTCGGAGGTTTTTCATTTTGTTCTTTACTTAGTAACCTTTGCTTGGTATAGTAACCTTTGCTCGTTTTTCTGGTGTCTCTTTACATTCTGCCCCTGCTTCTTCTACTAGGACTGCTCCTAGCTCTGCTGGTAACTCCGTAGCTACCAGGACTAGGAAGAGAAAGGCTTCGGCCGAAGTAGCTACACCAACACCTGCGGAGGTAAGGATTATAGCCATACATTTATGTTTGTAGTTTTCCTGGTATTTTTCCCCTAATCCTTAGCTTGCGCATGTGTTTTGCTACAGTCTTCCAAGAGAAAGGGTAAGCTGAAGGCTGTGATCGATCTTGAGGGATCCGATGATCCTAAGGTTGTCGCGGAGGAGAAGGATAACGAAGATATGGAGGACATTGAGGATACTGGCCTTAGTCTTCATATGGATGATATTGAGGAAGATTTTTCCAAGAATATCCCCAGTCCCATACGTGCTGCCTCCGTGGAGGGTGAAAACCTTCCAGTTGGTGATCGCTGTCGTATGCGTCAAAAATAATTTCACTTTCCTAAAGTATATGATAAGAAAGAGTTCGTTTCCACAGAGAGGAAATTGTAGTTATTATGTAATCAATCTCCTAAAGTAACCAATTGGGGGGATTTCTGATTTTTAAGTAAGCAATAAAAGTAAATTAAAAGCAAAATAAATTGTAGAAAGTTATCAATGAGAGAAAGATATTGGTCAAGGAATTCATCTTCAATCTTAGACATGTGCTTCCATATATGATTAGAATTACAATTTAATCTCCTTTATTATCAAAAGCCTAGAGAATCAAGAGAGCAAGATAATCTATTAATTTCCTAAGTTCATCAACACACATATTAGAGCTGCGTATGTGAATTCTACCTAAATAATAACCTAACGCCTTGCGCTAATTAAGTTCAATTCCTAGGAGCATTAAGTTTCAGAAATAGGCTAATCAATGCAATTGTCATACATTGCGCATAACAATTCTACAATGGTCAAACTCTACATATGATCACGAGAGTGTATCACTACAAACCGTAATCATATCATACTACTTGTATTCAGTGGTTATCGCCGATGAAAAACCCTAAAATAGCTATGGGCAAGGATGCAAGTTCAATTAATTGGCCACTTAACTAACCAAACATCTTAGTCCTATCACAATACATCAATCATGTGATTAGTAAAAACAGTAGAGATTTAAACGATAATCAAGAGAGAAAAACTAATACATAACACAAGCACAAGTTTTAGAAATAGGACTACATCCTTAAACAATAATATAGAATTTAGCTACTCATAGCTATGGAGTTCATCACAAAAATATCAATTGAATAAAGAAGAAGATGAACAAAAACAAACCCTAGTAGCGTAAACAAAAGCGACTCTCTCCCAAAACTCCAAGAATAAAACGTATTTTCCAAAAGTTGTAGGACTTCTCTTTTATAGCTCCTCTTGTTCCAAATTTAGGTCTAGTCTTCAAAGTCCATTAGATGAAAATACACCAAGCCCATAAGTGAGAGAAACCCATGTAGAAAATATGCCCAAAACCTGCCGCCGAAAATGGTATTATGGCCGAATTCGCCTGAGAAGTGACCGAAAATGGCTCTGTGACCAAAGTCCACCCTGGCCACCGGTCAAACGATTCAAATCGGCCAGGTCAACTCAGTCAAGTCACTGAGTCAAACCGGGTCAAACACCGAGTCAGATGACTCAACTCAGTAAGATCATGAGTCAGAACCAAGTCAGCTATTCAGGTGAGCTAACTGGGCTGACTCAGTTGAGTTGCCAGGGCTTGAGCCATTTCACATGCTAGAATCTGAGTTGCACCATCATTGTGCTTCACTACCAGCCCTGATGGCCCTTCATCGACCATACAACCATGTCATTCCCAGTTGCACCACTGCAAAACACCACCATTCCATTTCAATTCCTATTGATCACTTGCTCGAGCCTCTGCCAGCAACCAACAACACAATCACAGACTGCCATAAAGCAACATCAGCTTCAAATTCACTACTGCCATCTCATTGCAGAAGATCTATAGTTCAACTTCACAAACGCAACTCCGCTAACTCCTTGCAAAACCAAAACCCAAATTCCAGCCATTCTTTACATTAGCCATGCTGCAATCAACTCCAGGATCAACCCCGCAAACATCTGTTGTAAACACCACCTGTAGTTCATACCAGCTCGCACTTTCTATCGATTCAATCTTGGAGCAACACAACAACAACTTCAGGCCACCAGTCCATTGCAGTGCCATTTCAAATGCAATTCATAGCTGCAACTCCATCTCACATTCTCCCATGTTTACTGGCTCCTTCTTGACTGCAGTTCAGCTCATCAACATGGCTTGCTCCCTGCACCTTAATACAGCTTTCCAATTCCATCGCAACTCAACCCATGTGCACCAGCATCATCGAACATGATTTCAATTCCTTGCCATCTAACTCCACCAGTCCTCTCATTAAGCTATATCAACTTAACCAGTTGATACTCTCAACATCTCGGTCCTCGCAATTGCACCGCCATTTCACCTTGCAGCTCAACTCAAAACCAGCTCAAAGTCACAGCTCAAATCCGCAGGTCAAAGCATCACAACTCTCATTTCATTCTCTGCAATACAACCCCTGGCAAAAACATACTTGAGCCTCAACTCCACATCTCTATCCTGCAGTTTCGTCTTGCTGTTCTGTTCCTGCAAGTCTTCATTCTCGCAACCAACTTTGTCGTTCTCTTGCTCAATACCACAGCTGTAGCATCAATTTATCAGTTCATTGCTCTTTCTGTAAACATGGCGACTCTCTCTCGATTATCAGCATCAGCGTCTCAATAGCAGGCTCATATAGCAGCCACATCTCCACCTGCAATGAAGCTTCTCCTTGTTTAGTTAAACCATTTCCTGTAACAGCAACCATCATTGCACATCACCTGAACCACAACTCAAAATCCACAAAACCATTCTCCTTCTCTCCCTGTTTACATCTCATACTCATCAACTTCAACTCCTTTCTATATTCTCATGTTCACCTGCACAGCACAACCTGCTGGTGCTTCTGTGCTTGCACTTGGTTGCACACAGCTCAGTTCATGCCTGTTTTGATTATCCCTGGCCATTGCAAACTCTTACTGCATTGCTTTATCATCTTTGCCACCACAGCTGCACTACCAATGCCTTCAAAATCATCATCACAGCTCCATTGCTGCAAAGCCTAACCTGAGTACCACCAACAGCTGCTCATTCAACCACAACACAGCAGAAGAACTAACCCGAGTCTCAAATCAACCACCATCGAACCCATCTTCTAATTCTTCAACAGAAAATATAATTCACTAGATCCCCATTTCAGTTATGCTAACCCTAACTTCTAATTTCTTCAAAACCTGTTGAATCCACCATTCTTATACAACTACATAAATTCCTCCATCAAGAAAAGACAATCAAAACCCATTCTTAATCTCTCCTTCTTTGCTGGATCATCGTATTTCTTTTTATCAATCGGCAATCATTTTTTTTTTGCAAAAATAATTGAGAGGAAATACTTTGGGGTACATTCAACATTCACAAGCACCACCTTGCTTGAACTAAATAACTCAAAAGTAAGATACATAAACTTGCAAAGATTTCCTAATTCTTCAGGCTACCCCTAGTGGACTAGATTTACCCCATAGTTCCATCACTACAACAAAGGAAATCAACCACTTAACGAAGGTGGGAATATGCTTTTACTTACCTCGTTATCCGTTCGACTCCATTGTCGTAATGAACCTAAAGAAATTTTCTCTTGTCTTTTTTTTTTTTTTTTTTTTTTTTTTTTGGCAAGAGAAGAATGAAATACAAATAAACAAATAAACAAAAATGCATTCTATCATAATCTTCGGCTCTTGTACAATAGTCTTCAACTTGTAAAAATTCCTTGAATCAATCTGCCCAGTTCACCTCAATGGCAAGATTACAAGTGGTATGTAAGTTAGCATTCAACAGCAACCAATACCACCGAATGATCACATTCACTCTTTAACTCGATCTTCTTGAGCACCAGGAACTTGTCTAGAACTTCTCAAATCAACCACCATCGAACCCATCTTCTAATTTTCAACAGAAAATATAATTCACTAGATCCCCATTTCAGTTATGCTAACCCTAACTTCTAATTTCTCCAATCTTTCCTTGTTGGATTCACCGTCTTCTCTAGAATGAATTTCACCTCTCGGTTGGAAACCTCGGCTTATCCATTTGTTTGTGGATGGTAAGGTGTTGCAATCCTATGTGACACATTGTACTTCCTTAACAAATTTTGCAAAAACCTGTTTTTGAAGTGTGAACCTCCATCGCTAATTATAGCCTTTGGAATGCCAAACCTTGCAAATATATTAGCTTGCACGAAATCTGAAACAACTTTAGAATCATTAGTTGGGGTAGCCTTAGCTTCCACCCATTTCGAGACATAATCCACATCAAGCAAGATATAATAATTCCCACTAGAATTGACAAAAGGGCCCATAAAATCAATTCCCCATACATCAAAAACCTCCACAAATTGAATAATAGTTTGCGGCATTTGATTTCGAGCACCTAGATTGCCTGTTCTTTGGCACATATAACATATGGTACAAAATGCATGTGCATCCTTAAAAAAAGTTGGCCAAAAGAAACCACATTCTAGTACCTTGAGAGCGGTTCTATTACTCCCAAAGTGTCCTCCACAAGCATATGAGTGGCAAAAAGACAAGATAGAATTAAATTCTGATTCAGGAACACACCTACGTATTACTTGGTCACTACAATGTTTCCATAAGTATGGATCATCCCATATGTATTGGTTTCCTAACTTCTTTAGTTTGTCCCTCTCAAAGACGAGACAAGTTCTTTGGGATTTGTTTAGAAACTAAGTAATTAACAATATCAAATAATACTATGGTTCTCCAAAGGCAATTGAGAATAGTTGCTCATCCGGGAACCTTTCACGCAATAGGATAGTCTCCTTGTCCACAGCAAGACGGCTCAAGTGATCTGCAACGGTGTTCTCAATCCCCTTCTTGTCCTTGATTTCAATATCAAACTCTTGCAAGAGTAAAATCCATCGTATGAGCCTCGGTTTCGCCTCTTTCTTTGTAAGCAAGTACTTAACCGCTGCATGATCAGAAAAAACAACAACTTTTGTACCAATTAGATAAGAGCGAAACTTTTCCAAAGCAAAAATAATGGCTAACAACTCTTTTTCAGTGGTTGTGTAGTTTTGTTGGGCCTCATTTAACATTCTAGAAGCATAATAAATAACATGAGGAATCTTCCCCACACGTTGCCCAAGCACCGCACCAACTTCATAATCACTAGCATCACACATAAGCTCAAAGGGCTTGATCCAATCCGGTGGTTTAATGATAGGGGCTGAAATCAAAAGTTCTTTCAAACGATTGAATGCCACCACACACTTTTCATCAAAGTTAAAAACCACATCTTTTTGTAATAAGTTACAAAGTGGTGATGCTATCTTGGAAAAGTCCTTGATGAATCTACGATAGAAACCTGCATGACCAAGAAAAGAGTGTATCTCCCTCACTGTAGTGGGAGGGGTTAGAGCACGAATAAGGTCTATCTTAGATTTATCGACTTCCAAGCCTTTAGAAGATATTATATGTCCTAAAACTATGCCATGAGTTACCATGAAATGGCACTTCTCCCAATTCAGCACAAGATTTTTTTCAACACATCGTTCAAGGATTAGAGACAAGTTGTTCAAGCAAAGGTCAAATGAATCACCAAAGACACTAAAATCGTCCATGAACACTTATTCCGAAAAGATACTCACCATACACCTTTGAAAGGTAGCTGGAGCATTGCATAAGCCAAAAGGCATCCTTCTATAAGCAAAAGTACCGAACGGACAAGTGAAAGTAGTTTTCTCTTGATCCTCCGGTGCTATCACAATATGATTGTAACCTGAATAGCCATCAAGGAAGCAATAGTAAGAGTGTCCAGCTAAACGTTCAAGCATTTGATCAATAAATGGTAAAGGAAAGTGATCTTTTCTAATAGTGGCATTCAATTTTCTATAATCAATACAAACCCTCCAACCGGTTTGCACACGAGTTGGGACAAGTTCATTCTTATCATTTTCCACCACCGTCACACCTGATTTCTTTGGTACTACTTGTACCGGGCTTACCCACTTGCTATCGGATATGGGGTAGATAACACCCACGTCCAAAAGCTTGAGTATCTCCTTTTTCACAACTTCCATCATGGGAGGATTCAAACGACGTTGTGCTTCCCTTGTAGGCTTTGCATCATCCTCCACACAGATCTTGTGCATACAAACGGCAGGGCTTATACCCTTGATATCGGCGATTTTCCATCCTATGGCCGTCTTGTATGTCCTTAGCACCCTTTGAAGTTTTTGCTCCTGTAATTCATTAAGCTCGTTAGAAACAATCACGGGTAACTCCTCATTGTCACCCAATTACAAGTACTTTAAGTGACTTGGAAGAGGTTTCAATTCTAAACTTGGAGATTTAACAATAGATGGCACAAGTTTTTCATTATTGCAAGGTAAAGAAGCATATGAAATATTCTTAATTGCTGATTTTTCCGGTAATGAGTCAAGAGAACCAAGGTTTTCTTTAATCTCATCACCATACTCAAAACCATTATCAATGGGTGTAGTGAGCACGGTTTATCAACACCATTCAACTCAAACATTTGTTGCGCCAATGTGTCCATCACATCAATGGAGAAACAAGAGTGGACATCACTAGGATATCTCATCGTCTCGAAAATGTTGAAACGTATTATTTCTCCATCAAACTCCATAGTTAGCGTTCCCTTGTCAATATCAATTATGGTTTTCGACATTTTCATGAAGGGACACCCAAGTAGCAATGGAAGAGACGAGTCCGGTGAACCTTCATCCATCTCTAACACACAAAAGTCAGTTGGAAATACTAATTAATTAACCTGCACAAGAACATCCTCAACAATACCCATTGGGTAGACATTAGAACGATCGGCTAATTGCAACACAATTCTAGACTTTTTAAGAGGACCAAGATCAAGTGAATTATACATAGACGCAGGAATAACATTAACGGATGCACCTAAGTCCAACATAGCTTTATTAAATGTGGTGTTACCAATTGTGACGGGAATGTCAAAGCTACGGATCCTTGCACTTAAGTGGGAGTTTGTGTTGTAAGATTGCCAAGCATTCTCCCCACACTAAGCACTTCATTACCTTTAAGCCTTTGTTTATTGGTACACAAGTCCTTCAACACCTTTGCATACTTTGGAACTTGCTTGATTGCATCTATGAGTGGTATGTTCACATGGATCTTCTTGAGAATGTCTAAAATCTCCTTTTCTAGTTCCGCCTTCTTGGAATTTGCAAATCTGCGAGGGAAAGGTAAAGGAGGAACATAAGTAGAAACCGGAGTTTTAGAGTTAGAAATAGGTACCTCAGAAGTTTGGGGAGAATCCTCATTTTTCTCCTCCAAAATAGGTTCCTTTGGTGCTTCCACCGTGCCCGAATCAGTAACTTCGGGTTGCACAAGTTGTGTACCACTTCTCAACGTAATTGTATTGACACCCTCTTTTGGGTTGATAGGTTGAGAAGGGAGTTTCCCACCATTTTGTGCCTTCAATTGATTCAACTCAATAGCCATAAAACCAACTTGAGTTTGCAAATCCTTAACCGTAATATCCGTTCTTTGCATAAAAGATTTCAGCAACTCTTCCATATTGGACCCCGTATTTTGAGGTTGTTGTTGTTGTTGAAATTGTTGTCTCGGTTGGAATTGTTGTTGTTGAGGTTGAAATCCACTTGAATAGTTGAAGGTAGGTTGTTGAACCGCTCCTTGCTTATTGGCATAGCTAAAATTGGGGTGATCTCTCCATCCCGGATTGTAAGTGTTTGAGTATGGATCATACCGTCTTTGTTGATTTGGAAAGACCGCATTAGCTTGCTCGTCCTCATAAGCTTGAGAAGAACCTGGTATCACCGCGGCTGCAACTTGTTGCATCATTGCTGTCATGTTACCCAATTGTTAACGAAGTTCCTCAACCTTGCTCACTTCATTAACTTTCCTAAGAAGCACATCCGAACCACGACTCAAGAATTATTGGGAGTTTGCTGCCATGTTCTCAATCAACTCTCTAGCTTGTGCCACCGTCTTGTTAACTAGTGCACCACCACCCGCAGCGTCAAGAAGATTCCTATCACTTGATTGGAGTCCTTCATAGAAATATTGGATAATCATAGCGTCACTGAATTGGTGGTGAGGACAGCTTTCCACCAATCTCGTGTATCGTTCCCAACATTCATATAAGGATTCTCCCACATTTTGCTTCATCCCACAAATCTCCTTTCGAATTTGAGTAGCCTTTGATGCAGGAAAATATCTCTCTAAAAAGAGTTTCTTGCCCATTCCATGTCGTGACACTTCCGGGAGGTAAATAGTACAACCAATCCTTAGCAATAAGAGAAACGGAAAACTTTTAGCATTGCACCATCCGCCTCAACATCCGCTGGAACAATGGCCGTGACAATGGTGTGTAAGTCCATAAGATGCTTGTTTGGGTCTTCATTCACCATGCCATGGAACTTTGGTAATTCTCTAAGCAACCCCGGTTTTATCTCAAAAGTAGAGTTCGTTTGAATACACCCATGTTGTGTATCAAGCCTATGAGAAGCTAACTCCTTGAGTGAACGATTTGCATCACCCATTGCTTCTTCTTTTTCTTTAAAAGGTGGTTCTTGTTCACCCGGAACCCCTTGTTCTAAAACTGCTTCTTCTTTTTGGAAAGTCTCTTCTTCTACTTCCAACTCTTGTTCTTCCGTTGTATCTTTACTTGGTTGGAGTATTGTGCCTCTTCGAGTAGCTATCCCGCACCTTGGATAATCCCAATCTTTAGAAGCCAGGGATTAGGTACCTGAAAACAATTCTCGCAAACAAGTGAGAAACAAGACAAGGAAACAAGAAGCAAAGATAAAAGCAAAAACAAAAATAAGAAACTAAAAACTTAATAACTAGCCGTATGCCTCCCCAAATGCGGCGCCAAAATTTGATCGTTGTCTTTATGCGTCAAAAATAATTTCACTTTCCTAAAGTATATGATAAGAAAGAGTTCGTTTCCACAGAGAGGCAATTGTAGTTATTATGTAATCAATTTCCTAAAGTAACCAATTGGGGGGATTTCTGATTTTTAAGTAAGCAATAAAAGTAAATTAAAAGCAAAATAAATTGTATAAATTTATCAATGAGAGAAAGATATTGGTCAAGGAATTCATCTTCAATCTTAGACATGTGCTTGCATATATGATTAGAATTACAATTTAATCTCTTTTATTATCAAAAGCCTAGAGAATCAAGAGAGCAAGATAATCTATAATTTCCTAAGTTCATCAACACACACATTAGAGCTGCGTATGTGAATTCTACCTAAAGAATAACCTAACGCCTTGCGCTAATTAAGTTAAATTCCTAGGAGCATTAAGTTTCAGAAATAGGCTAATCAATGCAATTGTCATACATTGCGCATAACAATTCGGACAATGGTCAAACTCTACATATGATCACGAGAGTGTATCACTACAAACTGTAATCATATCATACTACTTGTATTCAGGGTTAACGCTCGATGAAAAACCCTAAAATAGCTATGGACAAGGATGCAAGTTCAATTAATTGGCCACTTAACTAACCAAACATCTTAGTCCTATCACAATACATCAATCATGTGATTATTAAAAACAGTAGAGATTTAAACAATAATCAAGAGATAAAAACTAATACATAACACAAGCACAAGTTTTAGAAATAGGACTACATCCTTAACCAATATAATATAGAATTTAGCTACTCATAGCTATGGAGTTCATCACAAAAATATCAATTGAATAAAGAATAAGATGAACAAAAGCAAACCCTAGTAGCGTAAACAAAAGCGGCTCTCTCCCAAAACTCCAAGAATAAAACGTATTTTCCAAAAGTTGTAGGACTTCTCTTTTATAGCTCCTCTTGTTCCAAAATTAGGTCTAGTCTTCAAAGTCCATTAGATGAAAATCCACCAAGCCCATAAGTGAGAGAAACCCATGTAGAAAATATGCCCAAAAACTGTCTCCGGAAAACTGGTATTATGGCCGGAATTCGGCCGGAGAAGTGACCGGAAAACGGCTCAGGTGACCGGCAAAGTCCACCCGGTCACCGGTCAGTCAAGTCACTGAGTCAAACTGGGTCAAACACCGAGTCAGATGACTCAAATCAGTAAGATCATGAGTCAGAACCGAGTCAGCTATTCAGGTGAGCTAACTGGGCTGACTCAGTTGAGTTGCCAGGGCTTGAGCCATTTCACATGCTAGAATCTGAGCTGCACCATCATTGTGCTTCACTACCAGCCCTGATGGCCCTTCATCGACCATACAACCATGTCATTTCCAGTTGCACCACTGCAAAACACCACCATTCCATTTCAATTCCTATTGATCACTTGCTCGAGCCTCTGCCAGCAACCAACAACACAATCACAGACTGCCATAAAGCAACATCAGCTTCAAATTCACTACTGCCATCTCATTGCAGTATCTGTAGTTCAACTTCACAGCTGCAACTCCAGTTAACTCCTTGCAGGTGCAAAACACAGTCCAGGCCATTCTTTACATTAGCCATGCTGCAATCAACTCCAGGTTCAACCCCGCAAATATCTGTTGTAAACACCACCTTTAGTTCATACCAGCTCGCACTTTCTATCGATTCAATCTTGGAGCAACACAAAGAACAACTTCGTGCCACCAGTCCATTGCAGTGCCATTTCGTATGCAATTCATAGCTGCAACTCCATCTCACATTCTCCCATGTTTACTGGCTCCTTTCTTGACTGCAGTTCAGCTCATCAAGATGGCTTGCTCCCTGCACCTTAATACAACTTGTCAAATCCCATTGTAACTCAACCCATGTGCACCAGCATCATCGAACATGATTTCAATTCCTTGCCATCTAACTCCACCAGTCCTCGCATTAAGCTATATCAACTTAACCAGTTGATACTCTCAACATCTCAGTCTCTGCAATTGCACTGCCATTTCACCTTGCAGCTCAACTCAAAACCAGCTCAAAGTCACATCTCAAATCCGCAGCTCAAAGCATCACAGCTCTCATTTCATTCTCTGCAATACAACCCCTGGAAGAAACATACTTGAGCCTCAACTCCACATCTCTATCCTCGCAGCCCGTCTTGTTGTTTCGCTCTCGTAAGCCTTCATTCTGGCAACCAACTTTGTCATTCTCTTGCTCAACACCACAGCTATAGCATCAATTTATCAGTTCATTGCTCTTTCTGTAAACATGGCGACTCTCTCTCTCGATTATCAGCATCAGCGTCTCAATAGCAGGCTCATATATCAGCCACATCTCCACCTGCAATGGAGCATCTCCTTGTTTAGTTAAACCATTTCCTGTAACAGCAACCATCATTGCACATCACCTGAACCACAACTCAAAATCCACAAAACCATTCTCCTTCTCTCCCTTACATCTTCTATATTCTCATGTTCACCTGCACAACACAACCTGCTGGTGCTTCTGTGCTTGCACTTGGTTGCACACAGCTCAGTTCATGCCTGTTTTGATTATCCCTGGCCATTGCAAACTCTTACTGCATTGCTTTATCATCTTTGCCACCACAGCTACACTACCAATGCCTTCAAAATCATCAGCACAGCTCCATTGCTACAAAGCCTAACCTGAGTACCACCAACAGCTGCTCATTCAACCACAACACAAGAAGAACCATTTCCACTTCCCCGTAGTTCCATCACTACAACAATGTACTCCATTGTCGATTCTATCACCGCCAGTAGTTCACCTCAATGGCAAGAACTCACAGCCAATACCACCAGTTACCAGATCCATTCACTCTCTGATCTTCTTGAGCACCAGCTTGCTTGAACTTGTCTAGAACTTCTCAAATCAACCACCATCGAACCCATCTTCTAATTCTTCAACAGAAAATATAATTCACTAGATCCCCATTTCAGTTATGCTAACCCTAACTTCTAATTTCTTCACAAAAGCAACTCCAGATCCCTTGAATCTCTTCACTAATTCGAACTAAAACTGAAATATGAAATCAACCCATCATTCTCATACGCAGAACTACATAAATTCCTCCATCAGCAGCACAATCAAAACCCATTCTTAATCTCTCCGTCTTGCATCAGAATTAACCCTTTCCTCTTCATTACTTCCTCCATTTCATTAACCTATTTTACCAGTAGCAATGGATTCATCTCATTTCTTTTCTCAATCGATCTCTTTCATCAACATATCTCACTGATTCTGTCAATTTCAGCAGCCGCAATCATTTTTTTGTTCTCTCTCTCTCAATTTCTGGTTCAGGGGAAAATAATTGAGAGGAAATACGATTTGGGATAAGTATAGGAATGAATGTTGATATAAGCACCCACTGAAAGATAAGGGGCACCAAAGTGATATTTGTGGCCTGTCGGTTTCAGGGAACTGACCGCCAATTATGTTTTCTAGCTCAACTGTCAGTTGCGCGGAAATGATAATTCACTCTTCACCTCTTTTCCTGTATAACCTCAACTAGCTCCTAGTATTACTCGCCTGTGAGTTGGCCTTTACGCTCCAAATAGACGATTTTTCCTTCTTTTGCTCATAATGACTCCAAAGTATCTAAATAACTCAAAAGCAAACATAAGATACATAATTTACAAGAAAACTTGCAATGAAAGCATAAACAATAGATAGATATTATGGTGTTTTACAACACCTATCAGTTGGTGCTGACGCTTTATTGGTGACCCTGGTTAGTGTTCAAGTTCCGACTTCTGCTTTGCTTCCAAAGGTACCTTCGTTTTCTGCCCCTGGTGATTTGCAACCCGTTGTTTTGACTACTACTGGTGGTGTAGTTGTATCTTCCAAGAGTCTTCCATCCTCTCCCGCCACTTTGCTCCAATCGAGTGGTTCATTTGCAAAGGGTGTTGATCCGGTGGTGGGGGTTAGTATCTCAGACTCGCGTTCAAAGAAGAGGGTTGTGATTTCACTGGCTAGCTTCTCCTTCAATGCTACGCCCACCTAATTAGGGAGTGCTCAGTCTGTTTCTACTGCCCCTGCTAGCAAAGTTGTTGGACCTCCGCCTTCGTTACCAGATTGGACCGTATTGGGCAATCTTCCTTCTGCTGGTGATATGGATTTAGGTGGTGCTCAAGCTTTTTCTTCGGTTCCTAGCTCATCCACCATGCCTTCTCTTCATCGTGGTGAGGGTTCAGTTCTCGTGCCCCATGCTCGCTCTCAAGCGATTGGTGGAGTTATTGCTGAGTCTGAGAAGGGTAAGCTGCCTGAGAGCTTGAGCCTTGGGAGTTCGATGATGCCATCCTTGAAGCCATTCTGCGGGATTCAAAGGGCCCCTTTTCTGCCGAGGTCGATCGTCACCAACTGGCTGGTTCTTTTGAGGTGGCTTTGTAGCTGGATGTTCTGTCTGCTCAGTATCGTGTGTCTAAGGATTTATTCTTTGATCCAGACTGCCTTCACTCTAGTCAGATCTTTGGTGAAATCCACATGGGTAACATCCAAGAGATGGAGGCTTTCATGGACACCTATGCTGATTTCCTTCCCCGTCTTTCGTTGTTTTTTAGTAAGTGATCCTCACCTTACTGTCTCATGCTTTGCTTTGAATCTTCGCATGTTCTTATGCCTTGTTGTTCGCAGCTTTGGAAACAAATCGATGTTGGTTGTACCTTGTTTAAGTTATATAGGGCTAAGTGTACTCACTTGAGTGCCTTGGTGGAGCGTACCCGTCAAGATCATGCTCTTGCTGGGGCGCCATAATCTTCTTCTAGTGGTGCTGATTCTGCTGCCAAGATATCTCTGCTAGAGGATGACCTGAGGAAAACTCATAGATCTTTGGAGGCTTATTTGTTAGCCCTCACGAGAGCCAATAACGCTGCAAAGGCTGCTGAGGATGGTCGTAAAGCTGCTGATTCTGCTCTCGCTGCTGAGTCTTCCAAATCCATAGGTTCGTTTCTCTTCTCCCTTAGTTTTGTCTTTAATTTTGGTTGGTAGTATAGTTATGAGACATCCTACGCCTGTCATCTGGTGGATCTAGTGAGCTTAGACACCTCCGGGAGCAAGTAACCAAGTTATCCTCCGATGTTTGGTATTATCAGAAGAAGTCGGACAGGTTGATGAACTTGACTGTTCATAACGAGGCCCAAATTTCCCTTGAATCTGCTCATAACGCAGATCTTGTGAAGCAGATGGCTTTGCTTCGTAAAGAATGTGATGAAACTTTTAAGTGGAAAGAGGGTCTCTTTTTAAAATCAAAAGGAGGATATTGCCTTAGTCGAGAAACGCCTCCTAGCCCAAGAATTTATACGTAAGAAGTATCATGCGGATTTCGAAGATGCATGTGCTTCCTTAGCTAAGGTTACCGCAGAACGTAATGTACTATCTTCTGAGGTTTGTTCTCTCAAGAACAAACTTGTTGAGGCCGGCTCCGTGTCTTCTTCCATGTCACATGCATCTTTGATTAAAAGGTTGGAAGAGTTAGAGAGTGTGTACCAGGTTTTATCCTCTGAGAATGCTTCGCTCCGGATTGATGTCGAGGATCTCCAGACTGAACAGGACACCCTTGTGGAGGACCTTGATGCTTTTGAGGTGGACCTTGAAGAATCCCAGCATAGTTTAAAAGAATCCCTTAGACATGCTGGAGGTAGCTTAGGGTTTCTTCATTCTGCAGTAGTCTTTGTTATTCATTATTGGCTCCATTTTTATTTATCCCTTCTATTTCCGCAGGTCTCCAGGAACAACTTGTGGGTGCGAATGCTAATATTAACCGTCTTGAGGGCCAGATATCTTCGTTGGAGATTGCCCATCAATTTGATGCTGCTGCAAAGTTCAAGGCTGAGGCGCTCCAGCAAGCTCAGCAAGCTCATGATCAGCTTAGTGCTCAGGTGATAGAGCTTAATCAGAAATCAGCCTCGGATCTGGTGGCTCAGGCCTCCCAAATGAAGGCTCAGTTCGAGAAGTCGGCCATTGATTATATCAATGACACCTTTGCGGAAGCTGAACGTCAGGCTGAAGGAATAGTCTTTCCTCGTCTTCCTTATCCTTGATTTTGTTGTTTCTAGCTTTGTTTAAGCAAACTCCTTGTTGTATTATGCCCTCAGCTGAGGCATCTTTTCTAGCTTTGATGTCTCTCTTCTTTGAAACAATGCTTTGTGAGGTTTTGAACCTTTGTTATCTGCAACGTTTTAAGACATGTTAGACATATTTTTTGTAAAACTATTATTTTACTTATGTTACTTGCATGAATATTTTTGTTTTTGGACGTATTGTGTCTTTTTGATCGCATAATCAAGTTATCACAAGGTGCTAAGGTATGCTTAACCTTTGGTGGAACATTCATCGTCCTACCTTAGTATCCTTTGGCCAGAAGGTACCGCGGTGGCGAAGGCTCCTACGTGGGCAATATTTTTCATGTAATCCTACGCGTTCAACGCGAAGACTGCTTTACTTCGACAAGGTATCTCTATAGGGGATATCTTACTTTTTCTTATTGCCTCATGAAGGGAGCTATTTCCCTGAGGATTCGAGTATTGACATATGCGCAGTTATGTCTTGCCTTGTCTCATCGCCAATCCTGACAGAGGGTGTCTATTCTAACCTAATTGTATTTAATCAAAACTAACTTTCCTTTAGAAAAAAGTTTATTTCATTGATTAGTAAGTTTTATAATACCTATGATCAGGGATAGAACATGGTAGGCTAATGCCCGTTCCTTTCTTCTCCTGAGCGATCAATATTCTCTTACGGGTAGTACTTTTTTAGATACATTGCATTCCAGGGATGTTGTAATACTTCACCTTTGGGTGTCCTTAGATAATAAGACCCTTTTCCGGCAATGTTGCGTATGATGTAAGGCTCGTCCCATGTAGGAGCCAACTTGCCCCATTCCTTCTTTCTTTGATATGATGGTATTTGACGCAGTACGTATTCCTCGACCACAAAGTTTCTAGGGATGATACGCTTGTTGTATTCCCGAGCTAGCCTTCGTTGCTAGTTTACCATCTTTTGTTAGATTCCTCAGCTTCATTATCCGACTCTTTCATTTCTTCGTTTGCTTCTTTTTCAGCTTCTCTCATGGACCGAGTTTGAACGACAAAGGTCTCTTCGCGGCGTCTGAGATGGGTCCTTCTATCGAAGGTTCGTAGATCCTCCAAATTTGCACGGTGGTGGTGTTTCTAGCTTTTAGCATAGAGGATATAAATGTTAAGGCATCTGCGTGTATGTTGTCCTTTTCGACATACATGCCTGAATGTTACGTTGTTGATATTGGACGCATGCTCCTGTGCTAGCTTTAAGTACGAAGATAACACTGGATCCAAAGTTTGGTATTTGAGTTCGATTTGCCTAATGACTAGCTGTGAATCACTAGTTAACCGAACATATGATAAGCATAGCTCTCGTGCCAAGCGTAAGCCATGTATGACCGCCTCGTATTCTGTGATGTTATTGGTGTATTGCTCGAATTCTAACCTGAATACGTAGATGAGTCGGTCTCCGGTGGGGGTTGTTATTACAATCCCTATGCATGCGCCCTCTCTGTTGGAGGAGCCATCTACGAATATCTCCCATCTTCGTGAATTCTGAGGTTCCAGCAGATCTTCTGGTTCTTGCTTGTCTTCCTCCATTCCAGGGATGTCGTCTATCTCTGCTTCGTCGCTGAGAGGTAAATCTGCCAGAAAGTCCGCCAAGATCTGTGATTTCTCAGCCTTTCTAGTTTCAAAGATTATGTGAAACTGTTTGATCATGGCATTCCATTTTGCCACCCTTTAAATTTTCTCCGTGCTATCGAGGATTTGCCCTATATGAGCCTTCGTGGAGACTCGGATGGTATGTACGTCAAAATATATCCTTAGTTTTTGTGTTGCCACAACTAAGGCATATATAAGTTGCTCCACCTTGGTGTAGTTACGCTCCGCTGAACTGAGTGTCTTGCTGATGTAATAGATGGGTTTTTCACCCTTCCCTTGGTCTCGTACCAATACTGCGCTCACAGCGTAGCTTGTTGCTGCTAAGTACAAGGTAAGTATTTCACCTGGCTCCGGCTTTTGTAGTACTGGTACTGAAACCAAGTATTCCTTGATTTTCTGGAGGGCTTGCTCGCACTCCGTGATCCACATGAATCTGCTTCCTTTCCTCAGTGTGTCGAAGAATGCCTTGTATTTTTCCGATGACCTTGCTATGAATCTTCCCATGGAGGCTAAGATTCCATTTAGTTTTTGTACTTATTTTAGTGTTTTTAGAGATGGCATCTCCATTATTGCTTTGACCCATTCGGGGTCTACTTATATTCCTCGCTTAGTTACCAAGTACCCTAGGAATTTTCCTGAGGTTACTCCAAACGTGCATTTCTCCGGATCTACTTTCATGTGAAAGTTTCTCATGGCTTCAAATATCTCCCTTAGGTCTGACAGGTGATTTTTCGCCTCTTTGCTCTTAACTAGCATGTCGTCCACGTAGACCTCTAGTATCTTGCATATCCATGGCTTGCAGATTTTGTCTACCAATCGCCGGTATGTTGCCCCCGCATTCTTTAGTCCAAAAGGCATCCTTGTATAACAATACAGGCCTCGTGGGGTAAAGAACGCAGTATGCTTCTGGTCTTTTTCTGCAAGGTATATTTGGTTATAACCAGAGTAGCCATCCATGAAGGATAGTATCTGGTGACCTTCGGTTGCGTTGACCAGTTGGTCAATATTTAGCAGCGGGTAGCAGTCCTTGGGGCACGCCTTGTTGAGATTGATAAAGTCGATGCAAATGCGTATGCCTCCGTTCTTCTTAGGTACGATGACCATGTTAGATATCCACGTGGGATATTTGACTTCTCGTATGAATCCTGCTGATAGGAGCTTCTGCAACTCCTTTTCTAGTGCCTCTTGTTAGATATCTGCCACCTTGCGGATATGTTGTTTGAATGGTGGCATTTCCGGTTTGAGCCGAAGATGGTGGGAGACCAAATTCGGGTCAATTCCTGGCATGTTGATACGTGTTGATCTATGGACCTTGGTAGCTATTACTATAAAGGCGAAATTCAGAATAATAATAGACTTAGAAAACAGAACACAAGTAGTAATTAGAATAAAATATCTTTTCTAGATTATGAACAAGAAAACAATAACAATTCTCTCTTTGTTACGCTCACAATCTTCTCTAAACAGTGGATTAACCTTAAACTGTTTGCTAAGCTTGCACAAGTTTTGTCCCAAGCTTTCTCTAGGTTTTCTGTGCCTAGATTTCTGTGTGTGCGTCTATATTAAGAATACACTAACTAGTTGTGTTTAGTTATGAGCTAAACATCCCTATTTGTAGGCTTGGTTTGGTTTCCCAAACGTCTTAGGAATCTATTTCCTTTTGTATGACTAATTCCCTTTCTAGGTATCTTACCTAAACTAAGAATACTGCTCAAAACAATACTCCTTCCTAAACTAGGAATTTATCCTAAACAAGGAATCCTTCATAATATAGGATTCTATCCTCAATTCGTCTTGAGGATCACTAGTTCCCAGGGAAAGGAAGATACACATGTATCATGCCCGATAGGGTGTAGAATACATCCTATTTACTATCTATTGTTTATGCTTTCTTTGCTATTTTTCTTGTAAATTATGTATTTTACGCTTATTTTGAGTTTTATAGCTACTAAGGAGTCGCACGAACGAAAAGAAGAAGAAATCACCCAATTTGAGCAAAAGGGCAAAATTGTCATTTCATGGGCGATCACTATCTGGAGCTGACCCAAGGTTAAGGGACAACTTTCTTTGGAGAAGTACTAAAAGACAGACAAAATACATGTTAAGGGGCAACCCATGAAAAAAAATTACTAAATGCACCCGTCCTGCGCGTTCAGGGCACCCATCAGCTATACCTAATCCTAAACTCGAGAGGTGTTTCTCTCAATCATTTTACACATCTGAAATTGGGAAGGAAAGCAGCGGTTGCTGCTGTTGAAACCGAGAGAAGAAAGTATGATGATTCAAGTTCGGTGATGGTTTGAAGAAATTCAAAGATGAATTCAAGCTAGGGTTGATGTTGATTTACAAGCTGATGACTGATTGAGATGAATCGAGATCTCAAGAAATTAATGGGTCTGTTATGGGTTCGAATATGCAATGAATGAAGCTGTTGTTGTTTGAATCGATTAGGGTTTGTTGGTCTAAAAGATGATGTTATTGCTGCTGTTCAATCGATTCTGCTGATGCTTGAGATGGGTTCGATCTGGAGGTGATGTTGATGGCTGCTGCTGTGAGGTGATTGAGATCCAGAGAAGTAAATCGATGCTGCTGTTGCAATCGATTCAGGGAAATGGAGATGAAGAAAGGCGCTGTTGTTAGATGGGTTATGGAGCTGTTGCCGTCGAACTCAGTGGATAGAAGAGATGGAATTGAATCTCATCGTTGCTGACAAGAACAATAAGATGGGTTTCTGGAATTGAAATCAGGGAAGATGAATTGAAGGGCTGAATAGGTGGTGGCAATGTTTGAGAAGGTGAATCGAAGATTGATGGCTGCTGTTGATGTGAAGTACAACAAGGAATAGTGTTCGAATGAGCTTAATAGTTGTTGATGCTGTTATTTTGCACTGGGTTTGTTGTATGTCAAGGGTCGATAATGGATTTGTTTGAATTGAAAAGTAGGACAACGAGTTGATGTTGCTGTCAGTGGAGAAGTTGATAAGGAAGAAGGAGCAGACAATGGTGAATTGCTTGAAATAGATGAATGTTTAGGACTGCAGGAATGGAGCTAAGAATGGCCTGAATGTGGCCTGGAAGTCCTATAAACAGCCGAAACTCGGCCGGTTTTCTGCACCGGCGAGTCAACTCGGCGATGACCGATCCAGCTCAGTGATCCAGTCTAACTCAGCCGAGTAAGCCAATGAGTCAGACCAGCTGTCTCGGCTGACTACTCCTTCCCTTGACCCGGTTGGATCGACGGTTTGATTTTTGACCGTTAGTCCTAACGGTGGACTGACGGAATATTCCGTCGAATATACCAGTGACGGCGAAGAACTCAGGTGGCCGGCGACGACTTTTCCGGTCGGATTCCGGCCATAATACCAGTTTTCCGGCGAGCCAAAATTCCATAATTTTCTGTGGACTTCTCTCATGGGTGTGAAGACTTGGACTAGGAATTGGATGGAGAATTGGGCTCAAATTTGGAAAGAGAAGATGGAAGAGTTGAGAAAGGCTTGGATTTGGAAATTGAATTGCTAAAGGAAAAGGATTCTATTCCTTGGAAGATTTGGAGAATATTGAAGCCTATAAATAGAGAAGTTTTCTACATCTTTTGACACACCTTTTTACACACACAACACTTCTCTTTTCTTTATTCTTTGTGTGAATTCCTTAACATGAGTAGCTAATTTTATTATTGATTGAGGATGAATTCCTAGTTCTTAATATATGATTTAAGTTTTGTTTCAATTCTATATTGAAGTTTTTCACATGATTATCGTTTGTTTTTACTAATAGGAATGTTTATACATTCATGGTTGATTGATAGGTTGTTCAGAGTGCACGCTAAATTAATTTGTTAATTTGATCTAAAGCTAGTGAAAGTTAGGGGATAAGTAATCGTTTCTTGACTCTTTACATAAGTAGCAAACACGAGACCTTGCGGAGGGATTCCGTGGAGCAATTGTGTGTGAAAACAACGTTAGCAAGTAGACCTTGATCTAAGAGTCTAACTACTAATATCAACCTAATAAGTTCATAAATCTTAATGCGTTTATTTAAATTACATCTTGAGTGATCTACTACTAGGTGGTTTGGTAAATAGAATCCGGTAGTCGAGAACTTCCGTATCCGGTGATATAAGGGATTTAGGGGTTTAGCACTGATCTAGCTGCTTTACCTACGGTTGGTGATAATCTTTGACTAATAACATGTGGATGAAAAACATAACTTGAATCATTGTTTTGCAACGAAGAAGGATTCCTTGGTCTTGTCTCTCTTATTGATTTCAACTCTATCTTTGAATTGCTTTGTTTATTTTCTTTTGCTTTATACATCCCCCCTTTTGTGACAATTTTTACAACTAGAATCTCTTGATCCTCGTGGGAACGAACTTGACTACACTATATTACTTGTTAATTAGGTGGAAAAATATTAATTAATTTGTTGTGGTTACGACACGCATCAATGCCCCCCCCTCCCCCCTCAAGAACTTGAACTCCTATGAAAGTTATATTTGTAGGTTAGGGAACTCGTGAGTTCCTTTCACCCTGCTGGACCATCTCTCCTTGCTGGGAACTTGACCTTGAAATCTACTTAGGAAAGTCTCATTCTCTTCCTGGCGTGTCTTTGTCGTTTTTCGCTCCATAATGCAATCTTCTTCGAGTGATTCCTTTCTATCAAACCACAAGTCTTCCACATGTGGAATGATCATCTTGTCATCTCCATCATCATCTAGTAATGGTGGTTCAAACATACTTAACCTTCTTAGGTCTTCTTATTGTTGTTTGGTAATGTATTCCAAACTAACTCTACTCGGCTTCTCATCAAGAGAACGGATCACAAGGAGAATGAATTTCATAATAGGATTCACCAACCGCTTAACCTGAGTGGTTGTAATCAAGCTTGCTCCCTCAAGAGGAGAGTTAATAGCTCGTATTACAAAAGCTTTCCCATCTTTGGTAAAGGTATACTTTTGCTCCCTCTTATGTAAAACCGCATCTCGATCCCAAAAGTAAGGACTACCAAGTATAACTTGACAAACATCCAATGGAACCACGTCGCATGTAACCTTGTCAATGTATAACTTATCAAAATCAAACTTGAACGTGCACTGCTCTGCAACCTGTAGACCACCTTCCTTTTGAAGCCACCCTAAAGGATAGGGTTTCGGATGTTTTAAAGTTTTCAAACCCAACTTATGAACCAAAGAATGTGAAACTAAATTCTTCTGACTTCCCGGGTCAATAACAACATCTATTAGTGTTGTATTAACCTGCATCTTAACCGTGAAGAGTCGTTCCCTAGGATCGTCCTCCATAAGTTCTTCTACGTCTCCTTCCATTAGAGAGAGATTTTGATTAGGTTTTGTTGGTCCTTTGACTTCTTTTGGAACTTGTGCGACTAGTGTTGCCATCCTGTCTTCTTTCTTCTGCAACCCTTTTGGTTTTAGATTAGGATACTTCATCCAACACTTATCAACAACATGCCATGTTTGTTTGCAATGTTTACAAACTAAACCTTCTTGGTCGTTAGACTTTCCTTTCTCTTTGCTCCTTTCATCTCATTTAGCTACGAAACTTCCAGACTTTCCCTTGACGTTTCTTTCAACATTAGTTTTCTTCAGCCCGCCTTCGATGGCATTAGCTTTTATGCTTGCTTTGGAGATAGTATCCACCGAAAATATCTTCAACTCCTTATATATATACTCATGGAACCAGGAAATATATTTCATATAGATAACATAATCTCCCAAGTCTAAATCCAAAATCATAGCTTGATTCCGAAATTCCGAAGTATATTCTTGCACGGTTTGGTTGTAAGTCTGCTTCAAGTTGTACCACTTGAACCATCAATCCTCAAGGTAGCCAACCGAATAAAACTGTTTCCTTACAACTGCCTTGAATCTTTTCCACGAAAATACTCCATTACCTAAGTTTTGTCTTTGATAAGCCTTCCACCAGGTTAGAGCATGCTTTTGTAGCTTCAATGCCGCGAAAGCTATCTTTTCCTTTGAACCATATTCAAAGAAAGAGAAATACGTCTCTAGACATTCAATCCAATCATCCAATTTTTCTACATCGACACTTCCATCGTAAAGTGGAATATCAACACGAAAATTAATTTTCAGATTCTTACCATGAGGTTTGGAACTTTTAAGAAGCTCGTTTTTCTTCTTTTTTTCATCCTCATCCTCTTCTTCTTCTTCTTCTTCTTCTGAATCGTCTTCTTCCGAATCATCTTTTTCCGAAGCTTCAGGCGAAGGTGTAATCTTTTTCTTCGTCTCTGGCTTTGTATGAGAACGAATACATTCACTTAGCTCCTGAAGGGTAACTTGAATTGACTTCATGTCTGTTTGCAACGTAGCCAATATTTCTTTCATAGTTTGTGGTTCGCCTTCCTTATGATCACCATCTGACTTTGTCATCCTTGATCCCCCTGTTTTCTTAACGTCTTCCAACTTCTCGCGTACCTCACCAAGCTTTATATAGAGAGATCTAGTAAAAACCATAAACCACGGGGATTTACCTTAAAAACTAACCTTGATCGTGATGCCAACTTGATACGTGTTGATCTCTGTACCTTGGTAGCTATTATTATAAAGGCGGAATTCAGAATAATAATAGACGAGAAACTTAAAAAACAGAATACAAGTAGTAATTCGAAGAAAATATCTTCTCTAGATTATGAACAAGAAAACGATTACAATTATCTCTTTGTTACGCTCACAATCTTCTCTAAACATTGGATTAACCTTAAACTGTTTGCTAAGCTTGCACAAGTTTTGTCCCAATCTTTCTCTAGGTTTTATGTTCCTAGATTTCTGTGTGTGCATCTATATTAAGAACACACTAACTAGATGTTTTTAGTTATGAGCTAAACATCCCTATTTATAGGCTTGGTTTGGTTTCTCAAACGTCTTAGGAATCTATTTCCTTTTGTAGGATTAATTCCCTTTATAGGTATATTACCTAAACTAAGAATAATTCTCAAAACAATACTCCTTCCTAAACTAGGAATTTATCCTAAACAAGGAATCCTTCATAATATAGGATTCTATCCTCAATTCGTCTTGAGGATCACTAGTTCCCAGGGAAAGGAAGATACACATGTATCACATGTCTTCCATTGACCATGCGAAGATGTCTGCGTGATCCCGTAGTAGCCCTTGTAGTTGCATCTCCTCGTCCTCTTCTAGTAAAGTTCCGATGTTGATCATCTTTGGTTCTGCCTCCGTTCCGATGTTGATTTTCTTTGTTGGTTCCACCGGTGAGAAGGTTTGTTTCAGAGGACGTTGAGGAGTACTTTTATGTAATTGTCATTTGGTGGAGACATCTGCTGCTGGTGCTGCGGATGTACTTGCTTCCTGAACTGAGGGGTGATAGACACATTTTTGTGTCTAATTTGTCTCGATTCTATATATTAATAGTGCTCATTTTTGTACTTATTATGGTGTTTTATGTGTGTAGGTATTTTTGGCCAATAAACATTTTTGGAAAAATCGGCTCGAAAAGTTGCACCCGGAGGACACCTACTATTCGGACTCTTATTTTGGATAAGGGGTACCCAAATTACTAAGGGGCACCCTCAGGACACCCCCAAATCAGCTGCTAAAGGTACCCCATCAGAGGATATGGGGAACACCATCTTCTTCGTTTAAAATCCAAAAATGGTGGGAAAGCTAGCTGCAGATTGTGCGTAATTTCATGGATCGGATTTGACGAGATTCAAGGGCTGTTTTTTGTTGGGCTGGACCTGTTAGAGCAAAACAGGGTTGGTGTGTGTGTTTAGATCGATCAGATTGGGCTTAATCATCAGGTAAGAGCGAAACAGGGAGAAGAAAAGTTACGGGTTTCTGCTGGGATAAATTTGGAAGATTCGTGGAAGATAAGTCATGTGATGATTCTTATCTATCAAATATAGAAGTTGGAATAAATTTGGAAGAATTTTACAGCGTATAACCGCGTAGAGAATCTTGGCAGGGAAAGAAAATCCCGGGACTTTCTGCCGAAGAAAATAAGAGAGTAACTCGGGTTTGTTAGGGTCTGCTGGCTATATAAGGAGTTGGTATGAGTCATAGAGAGGTTACAGATACTTTGGGGGAAGTTTAGAGAAGAACAGAGAACGAAATCAAGAGTTGCAAGAAATTGTTTCTGCTGGTGCACAAGGAAGAACACGAAGAACAAAAGGCCATTGAAGACAGTCGTTTTTGGGGTCTTAAAATCAGCGACAAAGCAACAGTGTTTACAACAATTTTCTATAACAGTTCCATTGTAACAACTGTTTTGTAACGCCGATACACTGTTGCAAACAGTCTGTGTTATTACTTTTCATCCTTTTAATCATCTTTTGAGCCATAAACACATACTTTGAGATCATGATTAATATGAGGAGATAAACCCCATTGCTGAGGCGATAGAGGAAGCTATTTTTCCAACAAAAAGTGGTATATTCTATTTTATCTATTTATTTGCAATTATTATATGAAGCAATTGTTATTTCTTTTGATAGAGCATGCTTGGACCTAGGTTTTTGATGTTCTATGCTTCGGATTTACACTTGTTATTTTGAGAATCTACTTGTTGCAATAGTTAGAATCAAATTGAACAAGAAAATTGCATGAATATAAATATTGGGATTAAATCACTTTGAACTTGGAAAATAGTGGAATCTTAGCCTCAGTGTCTTTTAATATTGATAACATCTTTGTCTGAGTTTGTTATAATTTTTAGTGAGTTTTCTAATTTAGTTTTGAATTTAAGTCTAAAAAAAATCCTTCACAAGTCTGAGTGAACGACATCTTTCTTACCACTTTCTCCAACAACTTTTAAAAACACATCAATTTTTGGCGTCTCCGACGCGGACTTGTTTTTAGGGTTTTAGATTTATTTTTCTTTTTAGGTTTAGGGTTTAGATTTTTATTTTTATTTTTATTTTCATTTTCTTTGATTTTACTTTGGGTATTTTTGCTTTTGATGTGCAGGTTTTGCTTGGAACGAGGTGAAAAGTTGGACTTGCCATAAAAAGTGCAGAAAATCCAAGACGCTTTTTATTTTTGGTTATATTTATTTTGGAAGTTTTTATTTATTTTTGGACTTGTAATTATTTTTTTCTGCTTGCTTGTTTATTTTTATTTATTATAAAAAAAAAAAAAAACAACTGCACACACCAATTGCATCTCTCGTCAGATCACCGAGTTTAGGAAAACTCGTGGATTAGTAAGCTGAACCCATGCCTTGGGCCTTATGGGAATTACTAGCTGAAAGTCCACAAACCTCACCTCGTACCCTTGGGTATATTTTGCTGTGGTAACCCAAGCTTACCTAAATTAGTGAGCCCAGCATTTGCATGTGCACAGGTTTTTGCTGGCCTGTACGTAAAAGAGACGCCCTAGGTAGATTTGTTAAAGAGAAACCTAGTAGTTCTAAGCGTCTCGATTACTTCAATTTAGAAAGTCCGATTTTTGAAGAGTCCGTTTTTGAGGAGACAATCCCTAATATTCCGATAGTGCCAGAAATGGCAACTTTGAAATCTTTGTTGAACCCGACTAGGATTACTCGTCCCTCGTTTATCGAAGTTAATAAATGTAAGCAAATTATGAACTTAAACCTGGGACCTTACAGCTGCTCCCAATCTTCTTAGGGAAAGAAAATGAAAACCCTTATTTTCATGTTAGGGACTTTGAGGAAATTTGTAGTAGCCCTAAAGATTAGAAACCTTGATGATGATGCTTTGAAACTTAGGTTATTCCCTTTTTCCTGAAAATATAAAGCTAAATCGTGGCTATATAGTTTGGCTTCTGGTTCAATTGAAACATATGAACAACTTACATCTGCCTTTTTGAACAAGTTTTTCCCTAGGCACAAAAAATCGTCTATTAGGACGCAAATCTGCACGTTTTCTCAACAGAAGGGAGAATCTTTGTATAGGTATTTGGAAAGGTTCAATGATTTATTAGCCCAATGTCCTCATCATGGTCTAGAAAAGGTTAGGTTAGTTCAGATCCTTTATGAGGGTTTAGATTATTCCACTACGACCACAGTAGAATCTGTGTGTACAGGTGGGTTGAAACCCAAACAGTTGATGAGGCGATGACATATTTGCATGAAATCGCCGAAAAGACCCAACAATGGGAAAATAATAGGGAACCCCAGAAAACAATTCTTCTAGGCAGAGGAAACGTTAATAGGGTAGAAGGAGGCTTTGAATCAGATGCCAAAATTGCTGCAATAGCGAAAAGGTTAGAAGCTTTAGGAGTGGTTCACATTAGTGGTAGATTGGAGCCTTTTTGGGAAGGCCAAAATAATGAAGAGCAAGCCAATGCTCTATATTATAACACTAGATTTGATAACCGTCAAAAGTTTGACCCATATTCAGAAACCTATAATCTTGGTTGGACAAACCATCCGAACTTTTCTTGGTCTAAGGGCCAAAGTCAAGGTCAGTTTAGTAATTCTAATGCTCCCCCAGATTTTGGTTACACTAAGAATTCTTCAGGCCCAGAAAATAAAACGACTAGCTTAGAGGAATCTATTAAGATGTTAGCAAAAACTCAGGATATGTTAGCACAGAACCAAATTAGTTTTCAACAGGAAACCAAGTAGAACTTTCAAACTAATGCTCAGAGCCTTGCTAAGTTAGAACTTCAAGTGGGCCAAATAGCTAAGACCTTAAGTGAAAGACATAACGGAAGGTTCCCTAGTCATACTAATCCCAATCCTAGAGGAGTTCATGATGTAGGTACAAAATCATCGAACCAATTAAATGCTATTAGAACCCTTAGGAGTGGCAGAATAATAGACAATCAAGTAACCATGCCCGATAGTGAACATACTATAGTTCACCCCTCAGGATCTCACCCCTCAGGACCACCACTAGCTGAGGGGACTGATAAAATTTTTGATGATGCGAATTCGGTTCCTAAGAGGTCTGATTCTATGCCTAGAGCCCCATTTCCCCAGCTATTAGTACCAACAAAGAAGGAATCGAACTTTAATGACATATTGGAGGTTTTTAAGCAAGTTACCATAAACCTTCCTTTATTAGATGCAATTAGGCAAATTCCTGCTTATGCCAAGTTCCTTAAGGATATGTGTACACGAAAGCGAAAACTTAGCATCCATACGAAAGCCTTTTTAGCTAGTCATGTAAGTTCAATCATTCAGAACACCACAACTCCAAAGTACAAAGACCCAGGTTCCCCTACCATTGCTTGTACAATAGGTAAACACCGGGTAGAAAAATCTTTACTTGACTTATGAGCCAGTGAACTTACCGCCGTACCATGTGTACTTACAAACTAGGACTTGGTGAAATGAAACCTACTCGGATGACATTGCGGTTAGCTGATAGGTCATTAAAATTCCTCGAGGTGTTATTGAGGATGTTCTTATTGAGGTCGACAAGTTTATTTATCCAAAGGGATTTCGTAATCCTAGATACCCAACCTGTCCCCGACCCAAAGAACCGTATACATGTGATATTAGGTCGCCCATTTTTAGCTACGTCTAATGCGATCATTAACTCATCGAAATGGTGTGATGAATTTATCTTTTGGTAATATGACTATGGAGATGAACATTTTTAATGTCAGTAAGCTACCTTATGAGCTAGATGACACATGTGTTGAAGAGGTGAACATGATAGAAGCCTTAGTTCAGGAGTCATTACCAAACGTTTTATCTAAAGACCCATTATAAAGTTGTTTATCCCATTTTGGTTTAGATTTTGATGACGATAGCACTATTGAACAAGTGAATGCTATACTAGATTCTACCCTTATGTTAGACATTGATAAATGGAAAGCTAGGTTCGAACCATTACCAGTTTCTGAGACTACCTTAGTTCCTTCTTTAAAAGAGCCTCCTAAGTTGGACCTAAAACCACTACCCGACACTCTAAAGTATGTGTTTTTAGGCCCATCCGAGACTTTACTTGTGATTGTAGCTTCCGATTTGGATAGTGATGAAAGTAGGCTAGTAAAAGTACTTCAAGACAATAAGGAAGCTTTAGGGTGGACAATAGCAGACATTAAGGGTATAAGTCCTACTGTGTGTATGCATCAGATTCATTTAGAAGAAGACTCCAAACCTTCTAGGGAGATGCAACGTCGACTGAACCCTAACATGAAAGAGGTAGTTCTAAAAGAGGTGCTTAAGTTGTTAGATGCGGGTATTATCTACCCAATTTCGGATAAGAAGTGGGTCAGCCCCGTTCAAAGTTGTCCCCAAGAAATCAGGTATCATTGTAGTCCAGAATGATAATAATGAGTTAGTCCCAACCCGAGTGACCATGGGATGGCATGTCTGTATAGACTATAGGAAATTGAACAAGGTCACAAGGAAGGATCACTTTCCCCTTCCTTTTATCGACCAAATGCTAGAGAGATTAGCTGGACATAGTCATTATTGCTTCTTAGATGGATACTCTGGTTATAATCAGATCGTTATTGCCCCATAGGACCAAGAGAAAACCACTTTTACATGTCCCTTTGGTACCTTTGCGTATAGACGCATGCCTTTCGAGCTATGTTATGCCCCTACGACTTTTAAGCGTTGTATGATGAGCATATTTTTCGATATGGTAGAACGATTTCTGGAGGTCTTTATGGATGACTTTTCAGTGTTTGGTTCTTTTTTTGATGAGTGCTTGCATCATTTGACAGTAGTGTTGACTAGGTGTAAGGAAAAGAATTTAGTGCTTAATTGGGAAAAATGCCATTTTATGGTTAAATCAGGAATTGTGTTAGGGCACATCGTTTCTTCAAAGGGTATAGAGGTACACAAAGCCAAGGTTGACCTTATTAAGACTTTACAGGTCCCAAAAACCGTAAAAGATATTAGGTCATTCCTAGGGCATGCAGGTTTTTACCGTCGATTCATTAAGGATTTTAGCTTGATTTCTAGACCTCTTTGCAATTTTCTTGAAAAAATATGTTAAGTTTGTCTTTGATGATGCTTGTTTAGAGGATTTTGAGAAGCTTAAGAATTTACTCACTACTGCCCCGATAGTCCAGGCACCTAACTGAAACCTACCCTTTGAAATTATGTTTGATGCTTCAGATTATGCTATAGGTGTTGTGCTAGGTTAGCGAGAAAACAAATTACTTCATGTGATTTACTATGCTAGCAAAACTCTGAATGATGCCTAAATGAACTATACAACTACCGAGAAGGAACCGTTAGCCATCGTGTTTGCCTTGGATAAGTTTAGATCCTACCTATTAGGTTCTAAGATCGTAATCTATACTGATCATGCTGCTTTGAAATACCTTTTGTCTAAGAAGGATACCAAACCTAGATTGATTAGGTGGATCCTTTTGTTACAAAAATTTTGTCCAGACATTAGAGACAAAAAGGGTGCCGAAAATGTAGTAGCAGACCACTTGTCTAGGATAGTTGTTAGTTCCCCTAATGATTCCCTTCCTATAAGGGATAGCTTTCCTGATGAACAATTGTTCTCTGTTTCCCAATCACCTTGGTATGTGAATATGCTGAATTATCTTGTTACTGGTGGAATGCCTCAACATTGGGGTAAGAAAGATCGTTCTAGGTTTTTATCCGAGGTTAAGCATTTCTTTTGGGACGATCCTTATCTGTTTAAGTATTGTCCAGACCAGATTATTAGGAGATGTGTACCTGAGAGTGACCAGTCCAAGATTATCTCCTTTTGTCATGAACATGCATGTGGGGGTCATTTTAGTGCTAAGAAGACTGGCTGCTAAGATATTGCAATGTGGTTTTTACTGGGCCTTCGTTGTTTAAAGACTCACATAGTCATTGTGTTTCTTGTGAGCGTTGCCAGAGAGGTTAGGAACCATTTCCGTAGAAATATGATGCCTTTGAACCCTATTTTAGTGATTGAGGTCTTTGATGTGTGGGGCATTGATTTTATAGGTCCATTTCCTAATTATTTTGGTTATCTTTACATACTTGTCGCTGTAGACTATGTGTCTTAGTGGGTTGAGGCAGTTCCGTGTAAAACAAATGACCACGGGGTCGTAGTCCAGTTTTTGAAAGAGAACATACTTACACGTTTTGGTACGCCGCGAGCTATAATTAGTAATGGAGGTTCACACTTTTGTAATAGACCGTTTGCTCTTTTAATGAAACAATATGGTATTACCCACAAAGTAGCTACCCCATATCACCCACAGACTAGTGGTCAGGTAGAGGTCTCCAATAGGGAAATTAAGCGTATTTTAGAGAAAACAGTTAATCCCAATAGGAAAGACTGGTCGTCGAGGCTTACTGATGTCTTATGGGCTTATCGTACTGCGTTTAAGACACCCATTGGAATGTCACCTTATCGTCTAGTATTTGGCAAGGCATGTCACCTTCCTGTCGAGTTAGAGCATAGAGCCTATTGGGCTATTAAGCAGCTAAACTTTTCACTTGACAAGGCAGGAGCTCACAGAAATATCCAGCTCAATGAGTTGGACGAGATTCATAGAGATGCATACGATAGTACTAAGGAGTATCAGAACAAAATGAAACTTGTGCATGATAAGAATATTTTACGAAAGTCATTTTCTCCAGGTCAAAAAGTTCTTCTGTATGACACTCGTTTGCATCTATTTCCCAGGAAGTTGCGCTCTCGGTGGACCGGTCCTTTTGTGGTCCGTATTGTTTTTCCTCATGACGTTATTGAGATTGAGACACCCGATGGTAGTAGTTCTTCAAAGGTTAATGGTCAGCGATTGAAGCCCTTTTTAGAGCCTTTTCCTACATGTGATGTTGAGGAGGTCCCTCTGGAGGACCCTGTTTACCTTGATTGACCATCGAGGCGGTTTGTATGTTGTATATTATTTTTGTAGGTTTTTGGTTACACTTCACCCAGGTACTATCTTTCCGACTTCTCATGTTACTTATATTTTTGGTACTGTTCTTTAATTAGAAACATTGAGGAAAATGTTAGATTTAAGTTTGGGGGTGGGGTAGAAACTTTTGTTACCTTTTTGTTACAATAAATAAACTCCAGAGCCTAGAAATTTATGCTTATTAAGGATGGCACTAACCAATCTAAGTGGATGGAAGCATTTTGGTTGTAGGAGTTGAGGAACCAATCTGATTAGATGGAAACATCTAAAGAGTCTATTCATAAAAGCACAGAGCTCAGGTGTTAGAATTAAAGAAAAAATATGGTAGTTTCGCCATATCTCGTTGAATCCTTTTCACTTCTATTTTTATTTTGTTTTCTTTAAAATATGTTTCTCTAAGTGATTAGGTGGGGCTCATGATTCAAGTTGTTACCACTGCTAGTGTGAAATAGAGTGATTGAGATACCACCAAAAAAAAAAAAAATGGAGACCAGACCATCAGACCAACCGGAATAAATTCAATAAAGTCGACCACTAGAACCCTTGTATATGCCAGTTGTGTTGACCTAGAGTTAGGATTATTGACCACTAGTTCCCTTGTATATGCCAAAGTGTTGATATTAGTCCGTACCAAAGATCTCATTCCATTAGGATAGGTTCATTTTGGCAAAGTGGCCTTCGAACGTATATGAGAAACACTGTTCACCTTAGTCAACATCAAAACCATCTACGTTTTCTCTACATCCATCTTCTTAATCTATCCATGTGATTGGTTGACTCGGTTATGATGTCCAAACTATCCGAGTAGAGCTCGTGACTTATATATGAATTTTAGTATGCTTGAGTGCAAACTCGTGTACAACAATTGGAATTTCGCATCAGGGTACTTCCTCCTATAGTCAATAAGTATGCCAACCAAGGAGATTCTTTAGTGCCTTCCAAGGTTCTGTGTAGATAGTTAGGGTCTGGAGTGTAAAGGTTTTGTGGGTACACCTCTGGTAAACCCTCCCGAGACTATAACTCGGCCACTAGGGCCACCTAGGGGTTTAAAGGCTTGTTGCATATGCTAAATGCAATCGACGATGCCTGCGACAGTGAGTTAGGATTTTATTTTATTTTTGCTCGAGGACTAGCAAATAATAGGTTTGGGGGTATTTGATAGACACATTTTTGTGTCTAATTTGTCTTGATTCTATATATTAATAGTGCTCATTTTTGTACTTATTATGGTGTTTTATGTGTGTGTAGGTATTTTTGGCCAATAAACATTTTTGGAAAAATCGGCTCGAAAAGTTGCACCCGGAGGACACCTACTATTCGGACTCTCATTTTGGATAAGGGGTACCCAAATTACTAAGGGGCACCCTCAGGAAACCCCCAAGTCAGCTGTTAAAGGCACCCCATCAGAGGATATGGGGCACACCATCTTCTTCGTTTAGAATCCAAAAATGGCGGGAAAGTTAGCTGCATATTGTGCGTAATTTCATGGATCGGATTTGACGAGATTCAAGGGCTGTTTTTTGTTGGGCTGGACCTGTTAGAGCAAAACAGGGTTGGTGTGTGTGTTTAGGTCGATCAGATTGGGCTTAATCATTAGGTAAGAGCGAAACAGGAAGAAGAAAAGTTACGGGTTTCTGCTGGGATAAATTTGGAAGATTCGTGGAAGATAAGTCCTGAGATGATTCGTATCTATCAAATATAGAAGTTGGAATAAATTTGGAAGAATTTTACAGCGTATAACCGCGTAGAGAAGCTTGGCAGGGAAAGAAAATCCCGGGACTTTCTGCCGAAGAAAATAAGAGAGTAACTCGGGTTTGTTAGGGTCTGCTGGCTATATAAGGAGTTGGTATGAGTCATAGAGAGGTTACGGATACTTTGGGGGAAGCTTAGAGAAGAACAGAGAACGAAATCAAGAGTTGTAGGAAATTGTTTCTGCTGGTGCACAAGGAAGAACACGAAGAACAAAAGGCCATTGAAGACAGTCGTTTTTGGGGTCTTAAAATCAGCGACAAAGCAACAGTGTTTACAACAGTTTTCTGTAACAGTTCCATTGTAACAGCTGTTTTGTAACGCCGATACACCGTTGCAAATCGGCTGTGTTATTACTTTTCATCCTTTTAATCATCTTTTGAGCCATAAACACATATTTTGAGATCATGATTAATATGAGGAGCTAAACCCCATTGCTGAGGCGATAGAGGAAGCTATTTTTCCAACAAAAAGTGGTATATTCTATTTTATCTATTTATTTGCAATTATTATATGATTATTTGCCTTGACTGAAAATTGTTTGAATGATTTTTGTTAAGCAATTGTTATTTCTTTTGATAGAGCTTGCTTGGACCTAGGTTTTTGATGTTCTATGCTTCGGATTTACACTTGTTATTTTGAGAATCTACTTGTTGCAATAGTTAGAATCAAATTGAACAAGAAAATTGCATGAATATAAATATTGGGATTAAATCACTTTGAACTTGGAAAATAGTAGAATCTTAGCCTCAGTGTCTTTTAATATTGATAACATCTTTGTCTGAGTTTTTTATAATTTTTAGTGAGTTTTCTAGTTTAGTTTTGAATTTAAGTCTAAAAAAAATCCTTCACAAGTCTGAGTGAACGACATCTTTCTTACCACTTTCTACAACAACTTTTAAAAACACATCAAAGGGGCTTCGGGTACTTTGAAGCCTTCGTCCTTTGCTTCACTGGCATTTGCCTTTCGTCTTTTTCTTTCATGTTGTTGTGCGGCAGCTCTTTCTTCGTTGAGTCTGACCTCCGCTAGATTGCATAGCCTTGCATCTTGTTGATCACCTTTGATTTCCATTTCACCCATGGGTGTAGGGAATCGAAGGTATTGGTGGTAGGTCGAGGTTGTTTCTATCAACCGTTGGACCCATAGTCGTCCCATGATGACGTTGTAGGGCGAAGGTGCTTCCACAACACATAACCTTGTATTGGTTACTAAGGGTCCTGCACGTACCTGCAAGACGATTTATCCTTTTGGTCTAGAGACTGCTCCGTTAAAGCCATATATTGTGCAAGTGGATGAATCCATTTGCTCAGCTGTCAAACCCATATGTAGGTAGGGTTCGTAAAACAATACATTCAATGAGCTGCCCCCATCGATGAGGACCTTCGTAACATTCCACCCATGTATTGGTAGAGTGCTCACAAGTGGATCGTTGTGCATCTCGACTTCCTGGTTGACGTCCTTTGTTGAGAATGTTAATGGCGTATCCATCCATTCTTCCCAAGTGGTAGTGGGTGGTCCACTTAGCTTGAACACTTCGTGAGCTTCTATCTTTCTTCTGTTTCGAGCTAACTCGAGGATGTATTCGAGTAACTCCTCCTAACCTCCACTGGACAAGGTGATCATATTGATGTATTTGTTGTCCTGAGATAGTTCTACCCTTTTCTTGGGGGCTACCTCAGCGTCAGCCGGTTGGATTTGCACATACTCCATGAACTTGCCTTCGTCTATGAATCTCTGAATCGTGTTCCGTAAGTGATAGCATGTGTCAGTTGTATGCCCGTAGTACTGGTGATACTCACAGTACTCCTTAGCCTCCTTTGTTTTATATGGTTGCTTTCCCCTAGTATTAGGGTAAGGAAAGCCCGGCTTTGCCCCCTCCTTGCTTAGAATGTGAGAGAATATTGTGTTCATCTTTGTGTAGATTTTATCTACAAATTATTCTCTTCCTTTTCCTATGCCTTTGCCATCTCCGTATTTGGATCTTTTGTCTCGAGAGCTGGTTCTGCCCCCGGCCTCGTTTTGTCGCTTAGGTATCTCCGTAATTGGTTCCAGAGAGTTGGTTCGCTGCGGAGCTGTTGTTGCCTTTGTTTGCACCCTAGGGTTGTCCTTCTGGATTTCTTATAGTCTGATGTAACGATCTTGGACGACCCTAAGCTCTCCTTCGGAATCAAGGGATTGGTTGTAGAGATCCACGAAGATAGCTGAAGTTCTATCAAGTCCGTACTTATAGCAGTTAATGCTAATTTCTGGATTGACTTTCCCGATTTCTTGGCACGTCTTCTGCCACCTGTCTGTGTATTGCATTAATGTTTTTCGGGGTCCGATAGATAAAGCAAATAGCCTATCTAACCCTTCCTTTGTTGACTTGTTGTACATATATGTCTCCAAGAACACCGTAGATAATTGCTCAAAAAAGTCAATTGAGTTTGCTGGTAAATTATCATACCATGCCAATGTTGATCCCTTCAAGCTTGCAGGAAAGTACCTACAAAGTACTACCTCATATCTTTCCCCATGGGCAAGGACACGAGTGTAGTATCGTAGGTGGGCTGCGGTATCAGAGGTACCGTTGTAAGCCTGAAACGTAGGTAGTGGAATTTCGCAGGGATTGGTTCTCTCAAAATGCGAAAAGACAACGGAGATGTTGTCGCTTCTTGTATCACTTCTTCCATCCTTGCGCATGTGTGGCCGGTTTTTAGTCCTTGTATCTCCATCTGCATCTTCTCCATTTGCTCCATAACCATGTTCACATTGTGAGCGTCTCTGGAAAATGCCTCATCATAGTATGACTTAGAGGGCTTGTATGTTGGATCCGTTTCATCTGGATCGTGGCGTGTTTTTCTGGCTCCCCCCGGTGGGTTAGCCTTTGGTGGGTTAAGACCCACCCTTCGTCTTCCTGAGATAGCTCCGTTCTCACACCTCTTTAACGGAGGTTGAGTTTGGGAACCTTCGATATGTACGTCTAGCATATCTTTCAAATTCTGGTTCTCCTGGGCCATCACGTGCATTGCATTCTCATGCTCCTTGTTACAGAGTAGCAAAGATTCTACTTGTGCTGCCATTTGATCTTCATTGTGGATTCCACCACCCTGAGGAGTGTTGTCGGCCTGATCCTCAAAGTCATCCACTCCTTATTCTAGGACTGAAGCATCGGGATCTATCTGTATCGGGTTTAGGTTTCCCAACCCTCGTCTCGTAGGAACTAAGGTTCTGGGTAACCCTGCGTTGGCCGCAGGTGGCTGCGTGATATTGGGATGCTCCTGTAACGGCATGCCGTAAAGTGGTTGTGCTCCCGATGTTTGCCCCATCCCTTCGGCAGGAGTAGTTGGCTTGTTAGCGACTGTTTTTTTTTCTATTTGACTTTGCCCGTCCTCTGCTTCTGTTCTTTGATTCGCTTGAGATGGATTTTGAGATCTTCCTCTCGTAACTGCTGGGCGTGAGCTTGTTGGTACGTCACTTGGTTTCTGCATGGTTTAGAACTTTTACTATCATGTTGACACATAAAAAAGTGGAAAATCTGCTACTTGGATGCCTTCGCTAAAAACAGCAATTAATGCTATGACACAGAAGACGGCTAAGTAGCTTTTCCAAAAAAGGACTGAAATGACGTCTTGAAAGACGGGTATTAAATTTCTTATGACACCCTTGGAAAGAACTACCTTAAATGTTGAAAAGAAATTAAAAAGGGGGTGTAATATCTCCCAAAAAACAAGGTTATTAAATGCTTTAGAAGATCTTTTTCCTTAAAATCTCACTGAGATTCCTCTGCAGTCAGAGGTACTCAGATCTAAAGGATGCCTTGTCGGAAAAGGCTGTTTTCGTACAAAACAAAAGTTTTAACGTTTTGTGAGTGCGTTTTTGTGAAAAACTTTGTAGATCTGTGATGTGGTAAGTCCTTAAAGGCTATGAACTCCAAGAACATACGTAAATAACGGATGAACGAATCACTATAAAGTGAGATTCATCGTTATAGAGCACAGATCTCTTCGTGACAGAAGATGTGTAAGTTAAAAATAAAGGAATATGAAAACTCAAGCTAGTGAGCAAAACCTTCTAGCGCCAAACTGTGACTACTAATTTTCCCATAATCTACGTAATGTATACAGCTCGGAGAATCAGATACTAAGTAGTATTGATGCCTCTGTTGAACTGATAATGCTAAGTAATAAAAGATACTCAAGATCACAGTAATAACGAAGAACACAAATGTAATGTAAAAGCTACTAAGTTATCATGAGACACAAGAGATTACGTTGTTCGACTTTCGTCTACATCCACGGGGTAATGAGTGATTGTTTTGTATTGAGTTATGGTGGTTACAAAGATCTTAAATGCTTCCCAAGGTAATAGAGATAACTCAAGTTGAAGTAAATACTTAAGTTCTAAACATTAAAGAGGTATAATCTTAAGACTAGATCTTCTCTCCTAGATATTGAATGCCCTTAGTGTGTTGGCGAACTTTGGTATTTATAGCCCCTTCTACCTGTATATCTTTGCTTGTCTTTGGACCCATCGATTTCTGATATACCTTTCGTACAAATGGTACCTTCGTTCACCGCGTGCTTTCTCCAGTCGGACTCTGCCACCTCAGCTGACCCACGTTCCTTCAGGAACTTCCCAGCCTTAGTATAGATTGTACCTTCGTTCACCGCTATCCTTTGCCATTCAGGTTCTGTCACATCATCTCTCTCCACGTGCTTTGTCTATGCGTGTAGATAAGAGATTTGTGCATTTAATGCTGATTAGATATGTCATCTACCTCTGTCCCTTCACCAGCTGTATCTCTCTAGATTAGGTTTTACTTTTTCCATCTTGACCATCGAGGTATCCCTTCTTGGAGCAAGATAAAGTAGATCTGCGAAGGTATCTTCTGCTACTCAGGTTTCTCTGTACAGCGAGGGCTATACAGTTATCTTGTGTGCGACCACTGAGACCGCGACACGTGCTCTACAGAATATTGGTATTCACAAGCAGCACTACGGTGGTAATATCTCTACATCGTAGCCAAGAATAATCACTATGGACCTATGCTAGTCAAATTGGCCTACTTTTGTTGTACCTAACTAAGTTTAGGCTATTGGATTCTGGGGAATCTGGGGATGGCTGGCATGTTTTAGCCAAGATTTGTCTAGCGGAAATTGATTTTTCAATTCCAACTCAGTCTCACTAATCACAAGACAGTTTAGAGATCTTGTTTTGAAGAGGAGTAAACGGTTCATTAGAGATAAACCTAGGTCATCAGTTAAACCTCATGACTGTGTTCCTCCTAAAAACAAGGACACCATCGATACTGATGATTAGGATATGCCATAGTGCTTCAAGTGTAAAGGTCTTGATCATTTTTGCTAATGAGTGCCCAAATCGTAGAAAATACACTGGGAACAAAGGTCTTGCTGCAACTCTTGATGAAATATCTGATCACTATGATTCAAATGAAGATGAAAAATCAAGTGTTGCACTCTTTGGCGAAAATATTAATTTTGATAATTGTAGCAATACGTACATCAATCTTGATATTCTTCCTGGAGAAACTTCTTCAACCACTTTGGAGGAGAAAATGAATCTTTCTATGTCTACTGAAAATTCTATCTCACATGTTTCAGGTACTTCAATTTGTTTAGCAGCATGCTCGGTTATGGTCCCTGAACCGTCCTCCACATTGAAATGTTCTTATTGTACTTTTAAGTGTCATGACCTCTCAAATTGTTTCAAGTACAAACATAAAGTAAGATATGTCAAAAAAAACTTCAACGGAAAACAAATCGATTAGCAAACAAGCTTAAACATGTTCTGACGTCAAATTCATCCGAGGTATGTAATTTTAACTCATCTCCGAAGAAGTTAATTTCTAAAGAAAAGGTTGGACCTCTACAGAAAATAGCTAGTTGTAAAAAAACCTATGATAAAGGGTACAGAGAATTCCATACATAAATCACATGGTGAACAGATTATTATTCACCCCAACACAATCTAAATTGTGTTGAAGATGCATCTTGTCTCACGTGCCCGAATTCAAAGAGACAAGAGTTTTGCACAATAAGGTTTTAGGAAAAAAAAATATTTTGTTTATTTTTCTTTTTGTTTTCTAGAATTTTGCTGATCTTTTCATATCCTCAAATGATATTGAAAAGGTTTACCTTGTTTTGATTATTAAAAAAGGGTTAAAATCGACGATTTTACCTTTTTTAGGGTGATGAGTTGGTCGTAAGTGAATCCTACTTACTCTGTATATGGGTTCCATAACCCTACATTCCTTTTTTCCTTCTCTAAAACTCTTTTCATCAAAATATTGCTTGTGGATCTAGTTTTGTGTATATCTTTCACAATCCCATATTTTATGGAGACTCCAAGCATCATATCTTCTAATGGAAAAGATGTTAACATGAATGTTAAACCATCAATCACAAAGAAAAAAGGTAAATCCCATTCCTCTACAACTTTGAAGAGAAAAGGGAAGAATATGAAGAAACCAAGGGCTAACCCCTCAAATCTTCAGAAGTTTTCTGGTGTTCTTGAAGAGTTGAAAGAACCAAGAATGGAGATACAACAAATAAAGGCTATTGTTCTAAGATCTCTTGAAATTCATAAGGCCCTAGTTCGGCATCAGTCAAGAAGGTTTGTTGGAATTGACTCCTTTCTTCATGAACCTCTTGTTCCAATGTTTGTTGACGACAAGGGGTTCGGGGACGATAAAGAATTTTCAAGAATCTTAATGTCTAGGAAACTTCTTATGAGAATTTATTCTTGTTTTTTAAGAAGGATAACTAGGGTTTGGAATATCAAATAATGTGATTACACATAGCTATTGCCAACGATTTTCATCTTGCAATGTTTTAGATTTATTTATTTAAATTCTAAGTTATTTGGAAGATGATTTTGCAGTATTGATCTTTCTTGGTTTTATATATTGCAAAAATATTTTATGGGATATGGGTGTTTACATCCGTGAACTATGATTATCTCATATATGTCTAAAGTTAAGTCTATTGTGTCTTATGCAAATATTGATAAAAGATAGAATGAACTTTTGAATATTCCGCAGTATTGATCTTTCCCTGATCCATTTCTATGTGAAAGGACTGTATGGCTCCATAATTTTTCTTAAGTTGAGCATTTCCGATTAAATTAATCAATAAGGTCTTCTTGTGGTTAATTTATTCGAGTTTTCTGGATACAAATTCATGTTTCATGTAATTTATTAATGTCCAAAGAAATCCTTCTTTTCTTGTAAAAGTAAGGGGGCTCTTGTTGTTCTTTCGGGAATGACATATTATGGGGGAGAGTTCTTAATTGCACTTGTGATTAATTGCCAAATGTTTGTGGGGGAGTGCGGCTGTGGAATATTATAGGAGTTATCTTGTATTTTTATAATTTCCTTACACTAAGTTTCGACTATGTGAAATTATCGAAACCAAGTTGATATGTTCTCTTTTAGTCATGAATAATCTCTTTGAGAATTTCAATATGATCCCGTTAGTTTTCGTACCTTTGTCAATTTATATTGACAAAAAGGGGGATAATTATTTTGTAGTTCACACTACATTCATATGGTTTATGGATCATTATGTAAGAGGGGGTGGTTTTTATTGTGATATGAAGTATGGACTAAGGGGGAGTGATACATATCACCGTAGTATTATTGTCAAATTTGTGATACAATTGAACTTTGATGTTGTGTAATAATACTATGACATTGTATAACAATGATTGAGAACAGATGTTTTTCATATGTTTTCTTATTGTTATGGCTACGGATATTCAACAACAATGATGCTGAGTTGAACACGTTCAGAATCGTTGAAGTACTTGAAGTGATGAAGAATTCAAGGAATGTTGAAGAGCCAAGGAAATCAAGCATGTTGGATGAGAAGCTACAAAGATTATTTATTTTGTAATCCATATGTATTGATAGTTTTGTCAATAAAATTGTCAAAGGGGGAGATTGTTAGAGCACTGCTCGGTCGAACTCGCAAGCGTTGCTATCTCAAGCTTGTTTGTCAAGTTTAGGTGATCAAAACTATAATTCTTGGTTTCTAGTCTACTTATAGCTATGTCTCGGATTAGGATAGAATGTGTAGTTGAACTTTAGACTTCACGGCGTTCATCGATTAAAGACGAAGATCTACTGAGGAGAGCTTGGAGGAACTTCATCAACAAAAGGTATGTGGAGACCAATACTTATCTATCACTCAAAAGTTTATTCTATTTTATCTCCTAATGAGATTTACTCGTATATCTATATATACTTTTATATTATACACATTTGATATTTCGAGACGAGCTTATCTCGCCTATTTATTTCTCGACATATGTGTTGTAAGCTTTTTTCATTAGCTACATTCATCATTATTCTTGACGAGTTTAGTTGGAAACAATTTATTTGTTGGAAAATAAATAATAAGCCAAAAGATGATCATGTGAAAATTGCCTTGAAACATCTTATATGATTCGTGTGAGACAATCATTTGATGTCGACTCGGAATGTTTCGTATTGATCATTCGTTCACTTGAAAATTACTTATAAGCTAATGGTATGCGTGAGATAGCCATTGTCGTCTTCTAAGGATTTTTCAATGATTGATATGGGAGTTTAGAAAAATTAACCATTGTCTGGATACAACACAATATGCATACCAGTATGCAAACTGTTGTGGTATAATTAATTCAGGTCCGGGAACCAAATTTGCATATATACCAGTATGCAAACGGTTCTACCTGAGTTAAGGTCCGGGACGGCAGTCTGCATACCGGTTTGCAAACTACTTTACAAGACCTAAGTCTGAAACTATAGTTTGCGTACCATTTTGCAAACTTAGTGGTTATAGTTCTATAATTGGTTAAGTATGTTTTCATACTCATGAACAAACACATTAATAAATTAAGGGGGGATTTTGTGTTTCCCCCTCAAAAAAGACAGCTATTTTGCATTACCCCCTTTATAAATAGCTAATAGGTGAAACCCCCTCTCCGTCAATTTTACCGTCACTGCATAGTTAAGTAAGCACGTGCATTATGCGTGCCCCAAATTCATTCTCTTAAAAAGAAGCAACAAATTCTCTTCCATATCGGCCATTGGAGCTTCTTTGCAAGCTGTGATTTTTATTCATAAAATCAGTTTCATTGAACCTTACACAAATCGTTGAAAATAGGGGCACTAAACCTATTCTTAATCGAGTCATCTATTGCCACGAAAATTCTAATTTACCCAATTCATCATTAATCAAAATAATGCCCTAATTTCAATCTTACGCAACCCCACCGAAAACATAAATTTCTATATATAATAAACTAAATCAAAGAGATCTAAACCTTAAATTTGATCAGTGACTTGATTATGATCTAGTTCTTCAGTAGCAGTACCAATTTGTGCACCAAATCCAAAAATTGAAAAGAACAGGCATCGGCAACAGTAATTTCTTTGATTAATAAGTTGTTCCTATCTTTTATGGCATCGGTATTAGCCTCCCGACGTAGCAAGGTCTTTGATTGAGAAAAAAAACACACTCACCAATAACACAGTTGAATGCATCGGTAATTACCTTCTTATATCTTAGGAACCATCATTAATTTGAATGATCATAAACACTCAGGAACTCCAAAGAATAGTGAATTGTATAACACAATTGAAATGTAAATTATGCTTACATAATTAAACAACCGATGAAAATCCATCTGCCATGAATATACAGCTTTGCAATTTTCTCTTCTCTTTCTATGAAACAGTGATGAAATTGATAAATTAAAAGAATAGAATAACCGTGTGGGGAAGAAGGCGGTGGAGGAATTTGTGATGGAGTAGGCGGGGAAGAAGATGACTGATGGTATTAAGGTTAATCTAGAAAAAGAAAAAAAACCCGGGACCGTCGGATTAGATTACGGAGTACATCTATACACCTTTGTGTAAGGAATAATATTTTATCATTCACGCACGTGTATGGTGCATATTAACTTAACTATGCAGTGACGGCAAAGTTGACGGAGAGGGGGTTTCACCTATTAACTATTTATAAAGGGGGTAATGTAAAATAACTATTTTTTTTTTAGGGGAAAATACAAAATCCCTATAAATTAAGGAATGTAATCTTTGCAAACCGTGGCTTAATGCTCATGAATTGATTTCGGTATAAGTACAATTACGAATCAATCCGATTTAGTTTCAATTGGTTCTTATATACTTCTATGAGATATATACAATTGAACAACTCTATGAGTAACACAATTAGATCCATTTGATTATCCTTCATGATTAATTAATTATCATATTTGATCTAGAAGTGTTAGATGAATGTGGTTAAGACAAAAGTGTTCATATGGCTAACTTCGGTTAATTGTTATTGAGCCAACTCAATATACACGTTTAGGTACGGTTACCCATATATGAATGAGGGTTCGTTTGTGTGTAACAAGCTAAGACCATCTAACGATGGAGAGATATTGCTTTGGTTTTAAGTAAACTTAGCTTGAATCTTAAATCAGGTTTTCATCTAACGGTCAATATTGAATGCTTTTTTACTAAGCTATCTTAGAAAGCAAACCCTAATTTGAAAGACTATATAAGGGAGAACTCTAGCAACTGGAAAACCTAATCCCGACACTTTCCTGTGTCCTAGTTGCGACTAGAGTCGGTTGTCCTTTAACCTAAGTTTTTCCAAAACCATTATAGGCTAACGACTTAAATACTTCATTTGGGATTCGTAAAGCCAGACCCAACTATTTTCTTTGTAGTTGCGTGTTCTGATCTTACTTGTTTTATCGTATTGAGTACTATCTTCTCTAATATTTGCTTGAGATTTATTTCCGATAGGTAAGATATAAAAAGTAATCACAAATCTCTTCGTCTCATTCTTTGCGATACCATAATAACTTCTTATACTACCATATAGTTAAGTTATTGTGAGGTGATTGATATTTCTAGGTTGTTCTTCGGGAATATAAGACCAGATTATCAATTGGTTCTTGTTCACCTTGATTTATCAAAAAACAGAACAAAAAATTCGTAGGTATTTCTGCGGGAGACATATTTATCTATCAGAAAAGTCTTTTCTGCGGGAGACAGATTTGTTTATAAGTCTTCGAATTTGGGTCGTAGCAACTCTTAGTTGTGGGTGAGATCATCTAAGGGAATCAAGTGCGTAGAGTCCTGCTGGGATTCAGAGGCGTAAGGAACATGACTCTACCTTAATGAGTGTGAGACTTGGTTAGGGCTCAACTATATTCCAGTCCGAAGTTAACTTGTAGTAGACTAATGTTTGTAGCGGCTTAATACAGTATGGTGTTCAAATCTGGACTAGGTCCCGGGGTTTTTCTGCATTTGCGGTTTCCTCGTTAACAAAACTTCTGGTGTCTATGTTATTTCTTTTTCGCATTATATTTTTTTATATAATTGAAATATCACAGGTTGTGTGTAGTTTAATCAGTTGGTAAATCCGACCTTTGGTTGTTGGATAGAAATTTATTAACGCTTGGACATTGGTCTTTGGTACCGTCCAAGTTATTCTCATACTAATCAGTTCACGGATTCATTCATGTTGATATGTTGATTGATTTGAGAAAGTGATATAACTCTTGGATATCTTTCCTTGATTGAGTCTGACTGTCTAGTTGATTTCCTTGGAATTATATTGGAGAATGAAATATTGGGTGTGGTTGTCAGACCCCCGCTTTTTCAAATCTTAATCTTTATAACGTTTTTCATGCATATTTATTAACTGTTATTTGTTCCTTTACATTTTGTGATCTTGTACTAGTATTTCCTTTCTTATAACTAGGTTTTCAAAAACTTTTTTGATTCGGTTTTCAGTTTGATGAGTACCTAATCTTCTTTGTATTCCCAATGTGTGTTTGAAGATTGACTTATCTTTTATGGCGTTTTCCTTTTCCAATGTTGTGATCAAAGCGTTTGTTGAGTTTGTTAACAAGCTTTTGCTGAAAAGACTCGTTTGTGTTGGTATCAATGGTGTATGGTGGAAGAAGCTCTGGATCAGTCTCAACTCATTGAGTCATGGTTTTTAAGGAATCCCGCGTCATGATCAATTAAAAAAAATATATGTATATATATATATAAAAACAGGAAGTTTGTTTCCTTCTTTTTCTCAGTTGGTCAATAGTCAATCACAATACTTTCTTTTCAAATGAAAATAAGTATTAAATCTATTTCCCTGATTATAACTACAATATATTCTCATCTCTATATCGTATATTTTTCATAACCCTAATCATTATATCCTTAAAAAATCTACCTTGCATTTTGTCACTTCAAAATCGTAAACTCTAAAATTATCTATGAAATGGAGGCTGGAAGTTCTTCGCAAGTAGGTGACTTGGTCAACAAGTTCAAGCAAGAAAGATTTGGGAGATACGAATGAAGTTGTGATTTCCCAATGACCAAGCAATAATAGGGAAACAGAGGATCTGAATTAGGAGGCTGGTGTTATAACAATATCACGCAATAGTTCAGTGTAATCCTGGTCAACCTGAATGCTTATTATTTAGCATGAATGGCTATTGTAATTATTCCAAGAAGCAAAATCAGTCGGATTTCATCAAAGAGGTAGGTAAAAACATTTCTCAGCCATGGATTCTTCTGGGAGATCTTAATTTTCATCTCATGAATAATGATTTTAGTGCTTATTCTTTTGGTGATTGTTTGACTCATTCGGTAATGCAACAAGTTGGGTTAGAAGATGTTGGTTTCATTAGGAGAGAACATACATTGTCAAGTAATAATATTGGCACTGGTATAAAGAGATCAAAAATTGACATGGCCTTAGGTATGATGAATGGAACACCAATTTTCCAAACTCCAAACTTCTTCATCTGAATCAGTTGGATAGTGATGGTAACTGATTACACCAAATCAAAATTATGGAAGCCATTTAGGTTTTTTCTCTCATGGCTGCATGGTTAAAGTTGTGCTACTGAAACAAAAAAAGCATGGGAAAATAAGTTCAAGGTTTAAGCTTATCAAAAGATTAAGGTTTACTAGAATTACTAAATCTAAATGGAATAGAAATCATTTTGGGGAATAAATCAGAATGTTGACAATCTACAGGAAAATTATCAGCAATACAAGCTCTTCATTTCTCTCAAGAGAATATTTATAAAGCTATTGAAGTCAATAATAAATTGCACAAATGGCATCAAATCCAACAGGAATTCAGTAAATAAAAATCAAGCGATAACTTAGTTAATGATATGCATGGATAACAACACAAAGTATTTTCACACTTTGAAAAAAAAAAAAAAAAAAAAAAAAAAAAAAAAAAGAAACAACATTGATTCAGTGAAGGAAACAAATGGAAATGAGTTCATTTAAGAGAAGATGTAGGCAAAAAAGAGGGGGTCTAACAACCATACGCAATATTTCGCTTAACAATCTGTATGTACTAACTCCAATATACTTTCAAGAGAATCAACTAGACAGTCAAACTCAGTTTTGAGAAAAGTATATCAAAGAGTTATATCTCTGTTTCATAATGTAATCAACAAATCAAACAGATAGAAATCTGCGAGCTTGATTATTATGTGAAACAACTTGAATGGTACCAAAGACCAATGTTCAAGTGTCAATCAATATAATCAACAACCAAAGGTTGGATTCACAATTGATTGAACTTGCGCACTGATGTGATTTTAAATTGTTGTAGAAAGTGGTAGTAAAAGATGTCGTTCACTCAGACTTGTGAAGATTCAATTTTAGGTTCAAACTCAATAGAAAACTTACGAAGTTTTTATCAAGGTTATAAAAAGCACCGAGACTCGGGATTCCACCATTGACCAATTAAGTGATTCAATCTAATCAATATTCATGCAATTCTTTGCGTTTGAAGTGATTCTAATTTATTGCCTCTAGTATATTTTCGAAGTAACAATTGTATACATCAAGCATGAAACATCAAAAGTCTTAAACTAAGCATGCTCCATCAAAACGAATCACAATCATTCAATAAAAATCAATTTTCCAATATTAGTTTCATGCAAATATTCATAAAAGAAATTGCAAAAAAATAATTAAAATAGAAATATACCACTTTTCATGGAACAATGGCTTCCTCCGTCGCCTCGGCTAAGGGGTTTAGCTCCTCATATTATTCACGTCTCAAAATAGGTGTTCATAGCTCAAAAGTGTGAAAAATAAGAGAAAACTAATAAAGCAACGAGTTTGTAACAGATATAATTGTTACAGAACTCACTGTTACAGAGAAACTGTTGCGAACTCGAAATATTTGTTGGAAAAATCGTTACAAAGCTAATGAATTTGAAAGTAAAGGTCACGGTTTCTGCGACTTTCTTTTAGTGCTGTTCTCTGTTCTTATTCTTCCTCTTCTCTGCAAGTTATGAATTCGTCTCTGCAACTCCTCTGCACCTCTCTGCTAGTACCCAAAGGTCTCGACAACCCCCTTTTGTGACTCCTAACAATCCTTTTATATACCACAGGGTCAATTGAGTCTCGAGAATACCCTTTTTTTCTTCACTCTTCTTTTTCCTTAGGTTACGGACTTTCCCTCTTGTTTTTCTGCTCTCTGCGGCTACCTGTTTTCATCCCAACTCCTTTTTTCGATCAACCCAAATCATACAAGGAATATCTTCTCGTTATACAACTTCTTTTTTTTTTAACAAACCAAAGTTCCATACATATTCTTCCCGTAAATATAGTTGCTCTGTTTCCGGGAATAAAAGAAATCTTCTCTCTTTTTCTCCTTTCACACGTAGAAAACATACCCTGAGTTGTTTTGAACTCTTTCCAATCGAACGAATAGTATCCGGAGAATATCTTTCCCTTAACGACACGTCACTTCCGGAATAACTCGTAATCTCTAACTCCCCCGTTTTAGAAAATCTCCACGTAAGCTTCCTTTTTCTTTGACTGTGAAACACTTACTGGCCTTGTCTTTCCGTAACAAGCCCATACCAGTCCAACTGCAACAGAGACTTCGACTAAAACTCGTGCAAACCAAATCCAAGGAGTTACGCTGTTGTAGCAATTGTTTCCCTCCTTTTTCAATCTTTAAACGATGAAGATAAATGCCCCCTATCCTGAGTTGGGGTGTAAATAGCACTTGGGGTGTCCTGGGTGTAAATAACAAATGGGTGTCCCTTAGTAATTAAGGTGCCCCTTATCCAAATTGAGAGTATGAATAGTAATTTTCTCCCACGAGCGCAAATACCACTTTTCGAGCCAATTTTCCCGCAAAAGCTTATTTCTCCAAAAACACATACAAAACCATAAAATACCAGAATAAGTACAAAATCGAGCACTAACAATACACATAATTGAGAACAAAATAGACACATAAATGCGTCTATCAAATACCCCCAAACTTATTATTTGCTAGTCCTCGGGCAAAGTTAAAATAAAATCCTAACTCACTGTCGCAGGCATCGTCGATTGCATTTAGCGTATGCAATAAGCCTTTAAACCCCTAGGTGGCCCTAGTGGCCGAGTTATAGTCTCGGGAGGGCTTACAAGAGATATAACCACAAAACCTTTACACTCCAGACCCTAACTATCTACGCAGAACCTTGGAAGGCACTAAAGAATCTCCTTGGTTGGCATACTTATTGACTACAGGAGGAAGTACACTGATGCGAAATTCCAATTGTTGTACACGAGTTTGCACTCAAGCATACTAAAATTCATATATAAGTCACGAGCTCTACTCAGATAGTCGCACTATGGACATCAATACCCTGAGTCAAAACTAATCACATGGATAGATCAAGAAGATGGATATAGATAAAAACATAGATGGTTTTGATGTTTATTAAGTGAATGGTGTTTCCCATATCCATGCAGAAGGCCTCCGTCAAAATGAACCTATCCTAATGGACCGAGATCTTTGATCTGGACTAATATCAACACACTGGCATATACAAGGGAACCAGTGGTTGATAATCCTAACTCTAGGTCAACACAACTGGCATATACAAGGGTTCCAATGGTCGAATTTATTGAATTTATTCCGGTTGGTCCGATGTTCTGGTCTCAATTTTTTTTTTTTTTTTTGTTTTGGTATCTCAATCACTCTAATTCACCCTAGCATTGGTAACAACTTGAATCGTGAGCCCCACCCAATCACTTGAGAAACATAGTTTAAAAACGAAACAAAATAAAAAACAGAAGTGAAAAGGACTCAACGAGATATGGTGAAACTATCATGTTATTTGTAACACCTGAGCTCTGTGCTTTTATGAATAGACTCTTTAGATGTTTCCATCTAATCAGATTGGTTCCTTAACTCCTACAACCAAAATGCTTCCATCCACTTAGATTGGTTAGTGCCATCCTTAATAAGCACAAATTTCTAGACTCTGGAGTTTAATAATGCAACTAAAAAGTTTCTCCTATACCCCCAAACTTAAATCTAACATTGTCCTCAATGTTCGAAAGATAAAATTAAAAGCATGAACAAGGAGAAACTGTTACCATTTGAAGTAAAAGAGTTAAGGAAAGATATTACCGTGTCGCATGAATATTGGGTTACCTCCCAAGAAGTGCTAAGTTTAAAGTCTTCAGCCAGACTAAGAAAGGATTAGTTACCTCATAAAATCATAAAGTAATAGCCGAAATATATGTGGGTCATCAAAACCAAATAAAGCTATCACAAGTAAAAGGAATCTGCAACATGCCAAGAAAATTAACAAATAAAGCACACTCTTGTCTAGTTTCCTGTTTAAGACAACTACATCTAGCTGTGGTTCAGGTTCAGGTTCTATAACTGGTCCAAATAAAATATTTTCATGGGTTGGATTTCCTCGTAGCTAAGATCCGATTCAGGTATTAGAGTCTGAAAAAACTCAAGTAAAAATTTAGAAGCACATAATAATAACCTGAATGATTGCGGATCCTTAAAGTCAATCAGTTTTGACTCACACAATTGACCACGATGAAACTGGCGGTCAATCATAAGAAAATGTGTCGATACTAATTTCCTAAAGTACTTAGGCTCAGTCTCAAAACTTAATAATTGACACATCTAAAACTTATACGTTCCCACAATTGGTTGAAATATATTTGGTGGGAAAACAAAATCTATCTTGGTATCATAGCCTGGGTAAACCACATCAACCAGAGGATGGGTTTCTAACAACTGAACTTCTTCCTGGACATTATTAGGTTCTGGAGAACTAGTATGAAGGCAATCGGCACAATGGTTGAGGCACATATATCAAGTCCCAAGTGAGGGATCTCTACAAGAGCTAAAGGTAAAGCACGGGGAGAATGATAATCACCCCCAAACTTAGAGTTTTGGGTGTCTCTAGATAGACTATCTACAATTTCCCTAATTTCTAGATCTTCATAATCCTGAAAATGGTGAATTGCTTTTTCTAGGTTGTACTCAGGTGATGCATCCTCGCTCAAATTTAAAAGCTCTACGAGTTCATCTTCCTCGTCTAAGACTAATGTTTCTAAATCGCTAGACTCTAAAACAATATTCTCAGAATAAAACCGTTCCTCTAAACCATTATCAGCTTCGTAAAAAGGAAATTCTACGTCGTCCAAAACAGTATCTCTAGTCAAATCCTCGTCCTTTTGAATAGGTGAATAATTGTTAAAATTATTAGGATCTGAACTAGAAATAACATTATCATTGTGAAGCTCAATTGGAGTAATAAATTCCTGATCACTATGCCTATATATTTCAAATTCTTCATCAACACTATCCTCATCATAATCATCATTATAATAACATGAAAATGGTCGAACCTCATCTAAAAAAGTAGTGTTACCAATTCTAACCTCGTCATCTTGATTATGTGAATAACTATCTTCATTTTCAAAGGTACTATTGGAAACACTATATTGGAAATTAAGACTATCTTGAGCAGCTCTTTCCTGGGCCTCTAATAACATTTTCTGAGTCGACTCACATGACTTCCTGATTTTATCTAGGAAAGAAGGTTCACACGTTGCATTGCTTTCGTCCATAACTAAGTTATTCATCTCATCTGAACTACGTGTCGACTCAAGTAACTTTTGTGTTGACTCAGCTAACTTACGTGCAGACTCTAGTAGAGAGGAATTTTGCTCGTATGACCGGTGGGTGTATGGATAGTAATTGGGCTCACCATGGTATGGACCATAACCTTCAAAAGGCTGATGTTCCCAACCACTATTCACATTATGATCAAAGTAGTAACGTCCATTTTGAAACTCAGTCGGATATTCGTTGTATTGGCTATTGTAATACCAGTTCGACATTCTATTGCATGGGTGTGAGTTGTCACACAAAATAAAACCCACTGACAGGGGATTCGTGGGTGGATAGAGTCTTACCTCCCGTACCAGACGGGCGATGAACCGTTGAAGTCGACTCAGGCCACCGACTTCGATGTCAGTGTACGAACCCGAGGGGCCGAGACAGTATCGTAACTGTCGTCCTTCCCTGCAAACAGTTTATATTTAATTTTTAACCCTTCCTTAGGGTTTAAAATAATAAAGTTCAAGTCCAAAAATAAAGTCCAAAAATAAAAATGTCCAAAAATAAAAAGAAAAATTACAAAAATACAACCCTATTTACAGTTTCTAAAAATAAAACAAAATAGCTATATACAAAATCTTCTTATTCACTCCTTTTGAATTCCTCTTTTCTTTCCTTCTTTGGAAGATGTTTTCCTTTTATAGCACTTTTTCTTTCCTTGTAGCTTCGCTCCAAATCTGAAAAGAATCGAAATATACCAAAGGCGTAAAAGAGAACAAAAAATATATAAAGTAAAAATAAAAATAACTCTAAAACCTAAAACCTAAATACAAGTCCGCGTCGGCGGCGCCAAAAATTGATGTGATTTTAAATTGTTGTAGAAAGTGGTAGTAAAAGATGTCGTTCACTCAGACTTGTGAAGATTCAATTTTAGGTTCAAACTCAATAGAAAACTTACGAAGTTGTTATCAAGATTATAAAAAGCACCGAGACTCGGGATTCCACCATTGACCAATTAAGTGATTCAATCTAATCAATATTCATGCAATTCTTTGCGTTTGAAGTGATTCTAATTTATTGCCTCTAGTAGATTTTCGAAGTAACAATTGTATACATCAATCATGAAACATCAAAAGTCGTAAACTAAGCATGATCCATCAAAACGAATCACAATCATTCAATAAAAATCAATTTTCCAATATTAGTTTCATGCAAATAATCATAAAAGAAATTGCAAAAAATAATTAAAATAGAAATATACCACTTTTCATGGAACAATGGCTTCCTCCATCGCCTCGGCTAAGGGGTTTAGCTCCTCATATTATTCACGTGCTCAAAATAGGTGTTCATAGCTCAAAAGTGTGAAAAATAAGAGAAAAATAATAAAGCGACGAGTTTGTAACAAATATAATTGTTCTGAGAACTCATCATTCTGAAACTGCTGCGAAACTGTTGCGAACTCGAACTATTTGTTGGAAAAATCGTTACAAAGCTAATGAATTTGAAAGTAAAGGTCACGGTTTCTGCGACTTTCTTTTAGTGCTGTTCTCTGTTCTTATTCTTCCTCTTCTCTGCAAGTTATGAATTCGTCTCTGCAACTCCTCTGTACCTCTCTGCTAGTACCCAAAGGTCTCGACAACCCCCTTTTGTGACTCCTAACAATCCTTTTATATACCACAGGGTCAATTGAGTCTCGAGAATACCCTTTTTTTCTTCACTCTTCTTTTTCCTTAGGTTACGGACTTTCCCTCTTGTTTTTCTCCTCTCTGCGGCTACCTATTTTCATCCCAACTCCTTTTTTCGATCAACCCAAATCATACAAGGAATATCTTCTCGTTATACAGCTTCTTTCTTTTTTTTAACAAACCAAAGTTCCATACATATTCTTCCCGTAAATATAGTTGCTCTGTTTCCGGGAATAAAAGAAATCTTCTCTCTTTTTCTCCTTTCACACGTAGAAAACATACCCTGAGTTGTTTTGAACTCTTTCCAATCGAACATAATAGTATCCAGAGAATATCTTTCCCTTAACAAAGACGTCACTTCCTAATAACTCGTAATCTCTAACTCCCCTGTTTTTAGAAAATCTCCACGTAAACTTCCTTTTTCTTTGACTGTGAAACACTTACTGGACTTGTCTTTCCGTAACAGGCCCATACCAGTCCAACTGCAACAGAGACTTCGACTAAAACTCGTGCAAACCAAATCCAGGGAGTTACGCTGTTGTAGCAATTGTTTCCCGCCTTTTTCAATCTTTAAACGATGAAGATAAATGCCCCCTATCCTGAGTTGGGGTGTAAATAGCACTTGGGGTGTCCTGGGTGTAAATAGCAAATGGGTGTCCCTTAGTAATTAAGGTGCCCCTTATCCAAATTGAGAGTCCGAATAGTAATTTTCTCCCACGAGCGCAAATACCACTTTTCGAGCCAATTTTCCCGCAAAAGCTTATTTCTTCAAAAACACCTACAAAACCATAAAATACCAGAATAAGTACAAAATCGAGCACTAACAATACACATAATTGAGAACAAAATAGACACATAAATGCGTCCATCACGCACAACCTGTGATATTTCAATTATATAAACAAATATAATGCGGAAAAGAAATAACACAGACACCAGAAGTTTTGCTAACGAGGAAACCGGAAATGCAGAAAAACCCCGGGACCTAGTCCAGATTTGAACACCACACTGTATTAAGCCGCTACAGACACTAGCCTACTCCAAGTTAACTTCGGACTGGAATGTAGTTGATCCCTAACCAATCTCACATTGATCAAGGTACAGTTGCGCTCCTTACTTCTGTGAATCCCAGGAGGACTCTACGCACTTGATTCCCTTAGTTGATCTCACTCACAACTATGAGTTGCTACGACCCAAAGTCGAATACTTGATAAACCAATCTGTCTCACACAAAAAAGTCTCTTGAATAGATAAATTTGTCTCCCACAGATAAACCTGCGAGTTTTTGTTCCGTCTTTTGATAAATCAAGGTGAACAGGAACCAATTGATATACCGGACTTATATTCCCGAAGAACATCCTAGAAATATCAATCACCTCACAATAATCTTAATCGTATGGTAGCGAAACAAGATATTATAGAATCATAAACGATGAGACGAAGATGTTTGTGACTACTTTTTATCTTGCCTATCGGAGATTAAATCTCGAGACAATCTTAGAGAAGATAATACTCAATCACGATAGAAAACAGCAAGATCAGATCACGCAACTACAGATAAAATAGTTGGGTCTGGCTTCACAATCCCAATGAAGTCTTCAAGTCGTTAACCTACATGGTTTTGGAAAAAACCTAAGGTTAAAGGATAATCGACTCTAGTCGCAACTAATATCACACATGAGGTGTGGGGATTAGGTTTCCCAGTTGCTAGAAATATCCTTTATATAGTCTCCAAATCAGGGTTTGCAATCAATTTACCTTGGTAACAAATCATTCAATATTCATCGTTAGATGAAAACCTGATTAGACTCAAGCTAATATCTTTCAACCGTTAGATCGAACCTAGCTTTTTATACACAAATCAAAAGTGACTTTATTTAGATATGAGTAACCGTACCTAAACGTGTGCACCTTTTTTGGCTCAACAATAGTTAACCGAAGTTATCCATATGAACACTTTCATATCAACCATAGTCATCTTAACCATAACTAGTTCAAATGACTCAAATGAAACTAGTTCTAGAGTTGTTCAATTGTTTATATTCTCATAGAAGTATACAAGACACAATAAAAGCAAAATCAATTTTGATTCACTCGAATCAAGTCATGAACATTATAGCCACGATTTGCAAAAGATTGCATTCCTAAATATATAAATGTATTAATTCATGAACAAACCGATTTTAGAACATAACCCACTCAAGTATGCAAACATGTACGCATACCTCAGTGGCCGGACTGAGTTTGGATTCACCAGTACGCGAACTTGTACGCATACCACAAACTCAGTAAAGTTTCAAACTTGAACCTCACGCCCGATCGCGTCGGGTATGCGTCGAGTTCTCGGACCTTGACTAAACCAAACAGTACGCATACGAGTATGCATACCATGGTTCCCGGACTTGGATTACACATACGCAAGTACACATACTGTGCTTATATCCAATTGTTCTAAACTCTCATTTCAACCATTGAAACATTCTCGGAAGACGATAATAGCTGTCTTACACAAACTATTAGATTCAAAGCAATTTTCAAGTGATCGAATGATCAATACGAAACATTCCGAGTCCCAGGCGATTTTCACATGATCATCTTTTGAATTTCGTCAATAATATAAGATGAACTTGGTTAAAGCGAAAGCTTACCAACACATATTTCGAGAAATATGTAAGCGAGTTAAACTCAGCTCGAAATATCAAATGTGTATAATTGAAGTTTATATAGCTATACGACTTTTGTCTCAAATAGGAGATAGAGTAGATAAACTTTTGGGTGATAGATGAGTTCAAGTCTCCACATACCTTTTGTTGATGAAGTTCCACAAGCTCCCCTTGGTAGTTTTTCGTCTTCAATCGATGAACGCCGTGAAGTCTAATGCTCAACTACACTTTCTATCATAATCCGAGACTTAGCTATAAGTAGACTAGAAATCAAAACTTATAGTTTTGGCAACTAAACTTGATAACAAGCTTGAGATAGCAAAGCTTGCGAGTTCGACCGAGCAGTGCTCTAACAATCTCCCCCTTTGTCAATTTTAGTGGCAAAACTATCAATAAATATGGAATACAAAATAAATAAACTTTGCAGCTCTCAATCCACATGCTTGATTTCCTTGGTTCTTCAACATTACTCGAAATCTTCGTCACTTCCAAGTACTCCAATGATTCTGAATGTGTTCAACTCAGCATCATAGTTGTTGTAGATCCGTAGCCATAACAATGAGAAAACATAAGTTCTCAATTATTGTTATACAGTGTCATAGTATTATTACACATCATCAAAGTCCAATTGTATCACAACTTTGACAACAATACTATAGTGATATCTATCACTCCCTCTTAGTCAATACTTCATCTCACATGAAAACCACTCCCCCTTACATAATGATCTATAAACCATATGTATTTGTAGTGTGAACTACACATTAATTCCCCCCTTTTTGTCAATAAAATTGGCAAAGGTACGGAAACTAGTGGGATCCTAATGAAATTTCCATATAGATACTTCATGACCAAAATAGAACATATAAACTTTTTTTAGATGCAATCATATAGCCGAAACTAAATGCATTCATCAAGGAATTAATAAATACACAAGAAAATTCCTACAATATTCCACAGTCGCACTCCTCACAAAGATTTGGAAATTAAGCACAAGTTCAAATAAGAACTCTCCCCCATAAAATGTCATTCCCGAAAGAACAACAAGAGCGACCTTACTTTCACAAGAAAGGAAGGATTTCTTTGGACATTAACAAAATACATGAAACATGAAATTGTATCCATAATACTCAATTAAATTAACTACAAGAGAACCCATAATTAATTTAATCGGAAATGCTCACATAAGAGAACTTACGGAGCCGCACAGTACTTACACAAAGATGTGGATCAGGGTAGACCAATACTACGGAATATTCAAAGATTCATTCTATTCTTCATCCATATTTGCATAGAGACATATAATATACTTAATCTTTGTAGACAAAAGTTCATCCTATCTTCCATAAATATTTGCATAATGACATAATAGGCTTAACTTTTGTTGTCAAAAGCTCATTCAATCTTTTATCAATATTTGCATAATGACATATATATGAAATACTTAACTTAATTTTGACATATATGGGACAACCATAGTTCACGAACGCAAACACACATATCCCATAAAAAGTTGCAATATATGAAACCATAAAGATTAATACTGCTAAATCATCTTCCAAATAAACTTTAGAATTTAAATAAATAAATCTAAAATCATTGCAAGATGAAAATCGTTGGCAATAGCTATGTGTACTCACAATAATGGCTATTCCAAACCCTAGTTATCCTTCTTAAAACACAAGAATAAATTCTCATAAGAAGTTTCCTAGACATTAAGGCCTTTAAAAAATTCTTTATTGTCCCCAAACTCCTTGTCGTCAACAGCCATAGGAAAGTAAGGTTCATGAAGAAATGTGTCAATTCCAATAAACCATCTAGACTGATGTCTAACCAGGGCCTTTTGAATTTCGAGAGTCCTCAACACAATAGCCTTTATTTCCTGAATCTCCTTTCTTGTTTCCTTCAACTCTTCAAGAACCCCAGAAAACATCTGTAGATTAGAAGGAACAACTTTTGGTTTTCTCACATTCCTCCTTTTTGTTTTTTCAAAGTTGAAGGTACAAAAGATTTATCTATTTCCTTCATGATTTATGGCTTAACAATCATATTAACATCTTTTCCATCAGAAGATATAATGCTTGGATTCTCCATACCAGTATGAGATTGTCAGAGAAATTCACAAATCAGACTCAACAAGCAATCTTGTGATAAAAAGACTTTTCAGAGAAGGAAAAAGGAATGTAGGGTTACAGAACCTTTATACACTAAAAAGGATTCACGTACGCACAACTCAGAACCCTAAATAAGGCAAAATTGTCGATATTAACCCTCTTTTATTGACCAAACAGAATAAACCCCTTTAAATATCACTTTCTAGCGTTGTTTCTACACACAATTGCTCCACGTGAATACAAAAGAGTCAAGAAACAAATCTCCTAACTTTCACTAGCTTTAATTAAACTAACAAATTAATTTAGCATGCATTCTAAACAATCTATCAATCAATCATGAATGTCTTTAAGATCACTCCTATTAGTAAAAAACAATTAATCATCTCTTTAAAAACAAAAACTCAAATCATATTAAGAACTAGGAATTCATCCTCAATCAATAAATTAACTACTCATGTTAAATAGTTCACACAAAGAAATAAGAAAAGAAAAGAAAACCCTTTTATAGTCAATATTCTTTCTTCCAAGAATAAATCCTTATTCTTTGCAATTCAATTTCAAATTCCAAGTTTTCTCAACTCTTCCACCTTCTCTTTCAAATTTGAGTCCACCTCCATCCAATTCCTAGCCCAAGTCTTCACACCCATGAGAGGAGTCCAAGATTCTTAAACCATTTTTCTCGACGATCTCTAAGAAAGGAAATCAAATTATTATCGAGATGAGATTACGCCTTCACATCCGATTGGGAAACACCACTCTCGGCATCATCCAATAGAAACGTCTTCCGATCTTGGATCTAACTATTGATGATAAAACCTTGAATTTCATAAATTCTTAACAATTTAACTCTTTTACCTTAAATATCCTTTGTCGTGAAACTTCTTATATATTTTCCTTCCCTACGGCTTAAACAAAACAAATATTTCTCTTGTTTTTCTCTCTTTTTTTTTTTTTTTTTTTTTTTTCTTTTCTTTCTTCTTTTTTTTTTTTTTTTTTTTTTATTAAAACAAGAGAAATTAAATACCAAAAATAAAACCATGAACATTTTAATTCTTCACAATCAGGTCTTGAAATCATAAACTTCAAAAATTCTCTCACCTTTTAATTTTCTTTGCTTTCATGAATAAGTCTTCATACTTGAATATAAAATTACCTCATTGTAGTGTAAGTCTTCAACATATATGTAAAATCCGCCATTTGTATGTTGCTTTACTTGAATTTGAAATTTGCTCTTTTCTCATTCCGTTGCTTGTAAACCTTAAACTTTTCCAACTTTCCTTGATATGAAAAGATAGAAGAATTCCATAACCGTGAATACAAGACCAAAAAGAAGAAACAAAACATGAATTTTTTTCTTTTCCTAAATCTGAAAGAAGTGTACAAACCCTTGTCTCTTTTGAATCGTCAAGCTATCACTCCCATTTTTCCAGCACATGAGACAAGATACACAACCAACACATTTAAGTTGTCTTTGGGGTGAACAATAATCTGTCCACCATAACTTGCTTGAATGGAATTTTAGAACCCTCTGTTTCACGAGATGTATTTAGGTTGTGAGTGGGTCTCGGATTAGACCGTGCTATTCTTTTTTCTAGTGGTCTAATTATTATTTTTGGAAATTAACTTCTTCGGGGAAGAGATGAGATTACATACCTCAGACGACTTCTGAACAAACTTGGGCTTGTTTGCTAATTGATTTGCTCTTCGTTGAAGTTTATTGACATATCTTATCTTATGTTTGTACTTGAAACAATTAGAGAGTTCATGACCCTTGAGAGTACAATAAGAACATGTCCATAGAGAGGATGGTTCTGACGCCATAGCTGTGCAAGCTGCTAGACACACGGTAGAACCTGAAAAATTAGAAATAGAATTTCCAGTAGACACTGAGAAATCCATTTCATCCTCCAATGTGGTTGAAGTTTCTCCCGGAAGAATATCGAGGTTGATGAACGTATTGCTACAATTATCAAAATCAATATTTTCACAGAAGAGTGCAACACTTGATTTTTCGTATTCATTAGAATCATAGTGATCAGACATTTCATCAAGAGTTGCAGCAAGACCTTTGTTTCAAAGTGTATTTTCTACGAGTTGGACACTCATTTTCAAAATGACCAAAACCTTTACACTTAAAGCAGTATGGCATATCCTCGTCGTCAGCCTCGTGAGCATCCTTGTTTTTAGGAGGAATGCGATTATGAGGTTTAACTGATGACCTGGGGTTGTCTCTAGAAAACCGTTTACTTCTCTTCAATAGAAGATCCCTAAACTGTCTTGTGATCAAAGAGACGGTTTGTCAAGATCTTCATCCGATGAATCAGCCTCAGAAAGATCATCCTCAGAGACATAAACACTTTTACTTTTGTCAAGTAATTTAGTGTTTTTTTGTGTTTTGAAGGCAATATCCTTTCCAATTTTGGATGTATGATCATGATCAAAGATCTTTAGCTTTCCAACCAATGTGTTTCCGGAGAGAGCATCAAGCTTATTTCCGTCAACGATGGCATGCTTCTTAGAATCGTATCTAGATAGCATCGATCTGAGAATTTTCATCATAATGTCCTTTTCAGGAATAGTCTTACCCAATGCAAACAATGCATTAACAATTTCAGACACTTTGTGATTAAACTCATCAAACGAATCTTCATCTTCTATACAAAGGTTTTCCCAATCGGAATTAAGATTTTGAAGCCTAGCTTCCTTTTCACTGGTATTTCATTCGAATACGGTTTCTAAGATATCCCAAGCATCTTTAGACCTAGTGCACGTAGTCACATGGTGCTGAAGATCTGGGTAATGGCATGTATGATGGCATTCATACCGTAGGAGTTTTGCTTTGCAACAAGTATCTCGGCAGCATTGTATTCACTAATGTTCTTTGGAACGGTTGCATTCCCTACTGCCACAACGGGAGCATCATAGCCATTAACTACATAAACTCATGATTGAAAATCACGCGCTTGAAGAAAAGCACGCATATCAATTTTCCACCACAAGTAATTTGATCCGTCTAAGACTGGTGGTACGTTTATAGAGATAGCACCTTTGTCCATATCAGATTGCTACAAACACAGACTTATGAGGTCTTTAATGTGTTTGCCTGCTCTGATACCAATTGAAAATGCGGGGGTCTAACAACCACACCCAACAATTCGTTTGGCAATCTAGAGAATCAACTAGACAGTCACACTCAATCTAGAGTAAAGTATATCAAAGAGTTTTAATTTCTCTGTTTCACAATGTAATCAGCAAATCAAACAGATAGAAATATGCGAGCCTGATTATTTGAACGGTACCAAAGACCAATATTCAAGTGTCAATCAATGTAAATCAACAACCAAAGGTTGATTATTCTAATTGATTGATCTCAACGCACAACCTGTGATATTTCAATTATATAACAAAATATAATGCGGAAAAGAAATAACACACCAGAATTTTGTTAACGAGGAAACCGCAAATGCACAAAAACGCCGGGACCTAGTCCAGTTTGAACACCACGCTGTATTAAGCCTCTACAGAGACACTATCCTACTACCAATTAACTTCGGATTGGACTGTAGTTGAACCCTAATCAATCTCACAGTGATTCAAGGTACAGTTGCGCTCCTTACGTCTCTGATCCCAGCAGGATACTACGCACTTGATTCCCTTAGTTTATCTCACCCACAACCAAGATTTGTTACGGACCAAAGTCGAAGACTTGATAGACAAATCTGTCTCACATAGAAAAGTCTATATGATTGAATAAATCTATCTCCCACATAAATACCCAAGAGTTTTTGTTCCGTCTTTTGATAAATCAAGGTGAACAGTAACCAATCGATAACCCGGACTTATATTCCCGAAGAGCAACCTAGAATTATCAATCACCTCACAATAATCTTAATCGATTAGCGAAAGAAGATATTGTGGAATCACAAACGATGAGACAAAGTTGTTTGTGATTAATTTTTTATCTTGCCTATCAGAGATATAAAATCTCGAGTCAATTATTCCAATTGTAATCAACACGATAGAAACAGAAAGATCAGATCACGCAACTATAAGATAATAGTTGGGTTTGGCTTCACAATACCAATGAAGTCTTTAAGTCGTTAACCTATAGGGCCTCGAGAACAAACCTAAGTTTAAAGGAGAATCAACTCTAGTAACACACATGAGGTATGGGGATTAGGTTTCCCAGTTGTTAGAGTTCTCCTTTATATAGTTTTCAAATCAGGGTTTGCAATCTAAGTTAGCTTAGTAACAAAGCATTCAATATTCACCGTTAGATGAAAAACATGATTCACCCAAGCTAATATCTTTCAACTGTTAGATCGAACTTAGCTTGTTACACACAAATGAAATATACCCTCATTTAGGTTTATGTAACCGTACCTAAACGCGTACACCATGTTGGTTCACAAATAATTAACCGAGGTTAGCCATATGATTACTCTCATATCAACCTTATTCATCTTAACCATAACTAGTTCAAATGACCAAAATGAAACTAGTTAAAGAGTTGTTCAATTGCTATATTCTCATGGATTATACAAGAACACAATTGAAGCAAAATAGGTTTGATTCACTCGAATCAATACATGAACATTATAGCCACGGTTTGCAAAGATGGCATTCCTTATTGATAAATGTTTAGGTTCACGTACAACTGATTTTAGAAAAGTAACACACTTAAGTATGCGTACTTAAGTAACCAGATTTGAGTTTGTTTTAGTTTTCAAACTCAGCAAAAATTCAAGGACGTGAACTTTCCGCCAGTACGCGTACTTTAGGTAACCAGATGAGTTTGGTTTTGGTTTTCAAACTCTACAACCTTTTTGTATACACACAAGTATGTATACTTTAGGTTCCCAGTTTTGGACTTATACACTAATGTGCGAACACACTATGCTTATATCCAAAGATGGTTACAAGATTCTAAACTCTTTATTTCAATCATTGAAACATTCTTCTATAATGAAAATAGCCGTTTTCACACACTATTAGCATCAAAGCAATTTTCAAGATATTGAAATAATCATTATCGAAACATTTCAAGCCTACATCAAATGATTGTATCACACAAACCATGTAAGATGTTACTCGGAAATTTTCTCATGATATAAGATGAACTTGGTCGAAGCGAAAGATTACCAACACATATTTCGAGAAATATATAAGCGAGATATACTCATTCGAAATCTCAAATGTGTATAGAGAAAACTATATCGTAACACGACTTATGTCTCAATATAGGAGATAGTAGAAATAAACTTTCCAAGTGATAGATGAGTTCAAGTCTCCACATACCTTTTGTTGAAGAAGTTCCACAAGCTCCCCTTAGTGGTTCTTCGTCTTCAAATGATGAACTCTTTGAAATCTAAGCTCAACTACACAATCTATGTCCTAGTCCGAGACATCTATAAATAGGCTAGAAATCAAGACTTATAGTTTTGATCACCAACATTGACAAACATGCTTGAGATAGCAATGCATGCGAGTTCGACCGACCAGTTCTCTAACACCTATCTTCATCTAACACACAAGCCTATTTGATTTTCCTTTTGATACGTTTCAATCTAGGCTTAAATCTTTTTGCAGTAGACAAGTATAGAAAACCTCACGGATCTAGAACAGTTACACTCTTATCAAAGAGAAGCCTATACCACTAACCACCTCTCAAGAACAATTCAAATAAAACAACGAAAAGTTTAGACTTCTATCTTGAGGAATCACAAAGTCTGAGACAAAGAGAACTTTGTGATTTCTATCTATATTGTTCCTGATCTAAAGTTCGTGAACTTCAATAACTAGTAGAATAATATCCGGATAAAAGAACTATTAGGTAAAAAAGATAGTATGACCGGGCTTCACAAATACCTAAGTGAAGTCTTCAAAGTCGTAGCCTAATTCACTTTTGTAAAGAAACTTACGTCAAAGAGAATGGTTCTAGCTTTGCTACTATGACATAAGAGTAGCAGGGAGTAAGAAACCCAACTGCAAAAGTCTCTCTATTTATAGATTTTCTAGGCTACATGTAGCTTTGAATTCAAGCTAAGGTAGCTAGAGATTCAAGCAAACACTTTCTTAGTTTAGATGAAATTCTAAGTTAAGAATTCATGTAAGCATGCGAAAACTCTGCCTTGAAATTACACATAAGAATATTCACTATGGTCCGATTAGTTATAGAACCATGGAGAATGATAGTCCATAGCGGCTAAGAAAGCCTGTGAATTTACAAGAAATAATAATGTTCAATAATGCTCAAGACTAAACAATGATTCACAAGACCAATATGATTTTATGAATAAAGTTGTCTTAGAAGTATCTATGAGAGTTGTAAAAAAAGCAAACTTGGTCATACAAGATAGTACGAGTGCTTCTGGTATCTGAAATTGGGTGGGTATATATGCAAACTGGGTATGCATACCTCTCGGCAGTCCGCGAATTCGTATCCAAAAGGTGGTCATACCGGGTGTGCGTACCTCAAGGAAGTTCGCTAAGTCATATCAGAAAGTATGCATACCGGGTATGCATACATTCCTCCATTCCCGAACTTAGATGGAAAGGATATGCATACCCGATATGCATACATGTCCAGTTCACGAAATGCAAATTGACTGGGTATGCATATTGGGTTACGTACATATCTAAGTAGTTTCTGAAATTCTCACATATTCAAATTCTAAACATTTTGAATAGCTATAGACTGTTTTCACAGTTTGCTTGGGCAATTTCCAAATGATCAACTTAAATAAAAATAGTTTTTGAACAATAAATTATTCTAACTAAGATTGTTAAGGATCTATGAACATTCACTGCTTGCATCATATTTCGAGAGTTTAAACAAGACATGTACGATGGGTAAATATGATAAGCCAGTCTTCACAAACCCCTTTGTTAATGAAGTTCTCGCGAATATCTTATTTTGTTTTCCAGTCTTTAGTCTTCGAGGGTTATTCAGTTGTATCTGATACTCAACTACCATGCTCTAATCCTAGTCCGAGATTTGACTTTAATATAATAGAAATTAAGATACAGTTTTATGCACCTTGAAAAGGAGGATACCAAGTACACCACCAATTTTTTTGTTTCAGCAACATGTATGGACAAAACCTAATACAATTGCAAGCAGACCAACTTAATGATCCTTGAGAATATGTATATATAATTTATATTCCACATGTTCTCAATCAGTGTGTGAACCTGATTGTTTAGAAGAGTACTTGGATGATCTCAAAAATCAGTATCCAAGATCATTCAAGTCGTACCCAAATAATATAATCGGAATTTTTCTAAGTAATAAAACTTGTTATATATCTTTCAAGATACGAATCCTACGAGAAACGAGTCTAGTAATTGATCACAATTAGATGGACGTATTACTAAGATTGAATACATACTACATGCATAAATCCAATAATAATGATAAACAATACAATGCGAAAAAATAAAAACACAAGACACCAGAAGTATTCTTAATGAAGAAACCGCATCTGCAGAAAATCTTAGGACCTCGTCCATATTTGAATACTAAACTGTATTAAGCCTCTCTAGACACTAGCCTACTATTAGACTTCGGACTGGAATGTAGTTGAGACCGAATCCACCCTCCAAGTGATTCAGTTACAATCGCGCTCCTTACTCTCTTAAACCTCACAAAAGATATATGTAATTGTTTCCCTTAGCTGACGTCCTTTACAACTTAAGAGTTGCTTCAGCCAAAATGAAGACTTTTAATGAAAATCTGCCTCTAACAAATAAGCTTATTTTATTTCCTTTAGATCAAAGATCAAGTCATGAAAACCTGTTAGTAATTTTTTGGGAAAGTTTCGGCTAACTTTTCTAAAGATATTGCAGCTTAGTAATGATATCGATATCTTGTGATCGTCATGAGGTCCTACTGATACCTGCAAATCTTAAAAGTCAGGGAGGATGTGTGTTGGATTGTGGCGTTGATGTGCATGTTTGCAACAATCGTTAATTATACAACAATTATGAAGATTGCAACGGGTTTGTCTACATGGGGGATGGATCCATATTGCTGGTTCATGGAGTCGGTGAAGTTCGCCTAGAATTGTTTGATGGATCAGTTCAAATTACCACAAATGTTAGACATTGAAAACAAAATAAATATCTTCTTTTATGTAAAACTTAATGAGTATTAAAAATACCTTTAATGGGAAATTAAATTTTGTTTTAAAAACATATATCCCAACAATCTCCCACTTAATGTATATTTTTTAAAACATTGAGCAAGAACTTACAGAGTTGTGCATAAGTAAAGGTGTCTCGCGACTTGAACCTTTACGTAATGTTAATAGGCTCTCTTAAAATCTCACTAAAGAGTGAACATAAGTCTTGAACTCTATGAGATAAAAATATTTATTAACACATACAACTATACTAGTGTAAAGTCTAAAGTCAGCACATTAAGGCCCTGCACTTGTATCCCAGTTTAATGAATGATCTAGAGAACTACCCATATTTTCATAGAAAACGGCCACACTTTCACATTCATATAGGTGTGTTTATCAAGAATACTCCTGAAAGTACGCCACTCTAAATAAATATATAAACATCATTAAGAGTTTAAAAATTAAACTCAACCTTTAGTCACTCTAGGATATCATGCCATGGGATGAATTCTTCAAAAGCATGATTCTCGCATGTCCATAATATCTGTGACTTGGTGTCCCATTTGAACCTATATTTTGGGATCTCACTCCATAGGTAAAGGTTACCCTTTTGAACCTACTTTTGATATCTTGATTTATAGGTTGGTAACCGCATCATAAATAACTCGATATCAATAATGCATATCATTCATGACTTCATTTAGTCCATCTGAACCTATTTCTAGGTTGGGTATCAATTACAGATGACTCAATCTCAATGATTCTCATCCCATAAGATGTATTTACATCTTCTTATTAATCTTTTCGTCAAAGGATCAAAAAATCTTTTCAGACACTATATAATCCATTCTTATAACATACTCTTATAGTTTTAGTTATAATTCTCAACTCTTGCAATATCCGCGGTACTATCACAATTGAATTAATATGTCTGTTAATATTTCTCTATCTAGTAGAGGACTGAAATGTTCCATCCTTTAGAGGATTCACCTGAAAAAATAATTCCAATCAGCTTCGAAATATCCATAAACGATACAACAATTTAGAAAATGAATTTTCAGGTTTGAGATGCATTTCAAACACCTCATATCCTTCTCAATATTTTACTAATTTTCCATACAAGGATTATTAGTAAATCTGCACATAAAACCCCCACTATGGAAGCAGTATATTAAACCCACACACTATATATATATAGTCAATAAGTAGCAAAGAAACATACTAAGCTACCTGTTGATGGTGGTTTTTAGATTAGGGTTAAAATCGTAAAACCTTGCATCTGATGTGACGTAACTCTGTAAGGAAACAGAGCCACGTGTGCTAAGCTCTCCACTTGCATACTTATTGAGCCGCTCAATACACTTATATGAAATTTATCTAGACTGGCGAATGTAGCAACCATCTCAAATGTTCTGTGAATTTTGGCGCCTCGCGTATATTCACTTAATATAAGTTCCTCTAAATGACTTCTATGCTATGTTCTCCGGCTGAACCCTTAATGTTGATATGGCATGACGATTTGTGTTCACTCACAACAGAGTAGCACGAATCTCCAAGTATCAAGGATAAGGTCTTTGCATAAGGTATTCGAATCAGAAAAGCATGCTGCTCTCTGGAAATAAATTTAAAAGAACTATGTGTCAACACATAGAACTCAATCAATCGTCCTGACTAACTTACAGAAGTTAGGGTTTCGCGCCTCGCGCAATGTACCAGACCTTGCTTGCCAAAATTAAGCCTAATTAATTAATCCTCCATGGATTAGCAGGTGCAGAACCTCGCCCAGAATAAGAAAACAGGGAGCCGCAACAGCAAAGAGAGGCGTGGCTATACATTAGGCTAGATAGTGCCATGATCCACGCCCCGACCCTATTTATCTCGACCAATCAGGTCACTTTAAACTCTCCACACACACACAAGTTGTGGTTGGGCCCATGCTTGCCGGCCCCACTTCTAATCGACCAATCAAAAAGTGCCAAAGCCGCCACACTCTCACCAGAAATGTGGTCGCGTCTTGTGTTTGGCCGGCCCCCTTTTGTGGCCAATCAAGTTTCTTTAAACTTGCTACCATACATTAAAGGCCAAACACACCCTGCCGCGCCACCTTGTTAAACTGACAAGCCAAACCTGCCCTACCACAACAACATATTGGTCGGCATGCCAACATGCCACTCTACCGCGACAACTTCGCAACATGCTACCTCGCAAACATGCCACTTTGTGGCAACCAACCATAAATAGCCACCCACGGCAATTCCTACTCCTATGGCCGTTTCCACATTATGTCCTTGCCATAGTTCCTTTGGAATAGTCATGGCGCCGTTTGCACAAAAGTAACGTCATGCCGCAGCCGCATGCCACGTGCACTAATTAGGGTTTCGACATGCCAAACCCTAATTCGGGCAAATTGCTACCAAAGCCAAATAGAGTTTCCCGGAGCAATGAGATTGGCGTGGCAATGTAGCGCCCCCTAAGCTAGTAGCTGACTAATCCAAGAGATTAACTAAATAAAGAGGCACTAAGAATCTAAATCATTTACTTAAACATTCAATTAAGAAATCTTCTACAAAACTTAACCCAAAAACTAGCCCCGCTCTGAAATATATATACAAAAACTCCTCTCAAATGATACATATTCATTAGTGAGTAGATTTACAAATAGAATACAAACACAGAATAAATATAGCGAAAGCTAACTAACTAACGTAAATAATTCTTCGAAGCTTTCATCGTCACATGCACATCTTGATCTGTCTCAGAAACTGAAAGTGGGAATGGGTGAGCACATCATCCCTAAAAGGGGTGCCCCGTAGGAATAACAACTAGCTTTCAAGTAAACATTAGTATGATTCGAAGACAATGCAAGTTTTATCAAAAGTCGGTAATACAAGGAAAGATGATAAAACATAATGTAGAAACTTCTTCAAAGCAATTTAAAAGAACAATAATAACAAACAGTAAACATCCATGAATAACAGTAAATAAACATCCAAGTATGAGATGTGTGTGTTGCCGCACATAAGGAAGAATAATATTGAAGCCCACTTCCACTCCGATTAAGTAATATTGCGGTGTATCGCCCTAACCATAGAAAATGATATAAAGGAAGATAGTTTTGGCCATGTAATATTGCGGTGTATCGCCCTAGCCATAGAATACTGGATATTGTGTCGGCACACATCTTATACCACACAGAACACACAAAGATATGCATGAATTTCACAACACAAAGATTGATTTCTAAAACATTAATGAATACAAGAGAGTTCGTTATCGATTCCCACCTCTTTTGATGACAAGCCTCGCCTACCTTGAGATCCATAATCCACTGGTTCATCCTTTGGATCGTTCGTTGTTAATATAGTCTAACTATTAATCATACAAGCACTCTAAGAGTTAGCCAAAAGGCTCATACAAGGTTCAAACATAATCTCATACAATTCTCTAGTTATAAACTAAGTGAACTATCTAATGGTCCTAAGCCCATTATGATTCTATAACTTAGTAATAAGAAATTTTGGGATTATAAAATATCTACTTATTCAAATAGGGTCAAATTGGGTATCATCGGAAAGCCCTCGAAAAATTCTACAACTTTGCAGAAGGAAGCAAAAGCTGGGTCCAAAAACTCTAATTAAGAAAACAGTCCAAAAGCCCAAGCCCGCTGGGCCTACCCCGGCCCAGCATACCAAACCGGACCCCATTGACCCCATCGGGTCGACCCGTGACCCGACCCATTAACCCGTTTCTCTAACCCATGACCCGAACCGACTGACTCGGCTGACTCACTGACTTGACTGAGTCATTTATCTGACTGGGTCATCTTCTTCTCAAAACTCTGAAAATAATTAAAGTGTTGGATACTAAAACTCAACTCAAGAGGTCAATTTCTAAGGTATGTATACTACAGATTATAAATCCAAATCAAACAATTTACGTCTCATTAGAATCACGAGATCGTCCTCTACAATTTATCCCTACTGACAATTTTCTAATACCCACTCGAACCTATCAAGATCATCTCATACTTATTGACAATCATGACTGATTACCCTGGTTTCAGCTTCGTCGGCTAGTTTTACGGAATCAATATCTCACTCGTTTCTCAACCAAACGGAACAATATTTATATGATATGAACGGTCACCCGGCGTACTACAAATTCTTATTATAGAGATACGTCTAATTACGTCTCTAAGATACCTAGAAAAGTCTCTAGATTATTACCAGTGACACAAATACCATGCACATAAAATCATGGATTTCTAAAACATAAGAACTTATATGATTCTTGTGTAAATAAGTATCTATCAATTACCCAATACTATTATCATGTTATATTATCTATTTAAATCAAACTTGAAGAATTATAATCTAGTGAAGGGGTTACCTTAATTGGTTCATCAATCATCAACAACTCATCATGAATAATTCCATTAACATATTTCTTTCAAGTTCTTCTCCATCCCTTCACAACTCTCTATCAATCTTTACTCCACTGATTTAATACAAACTCTACCTAGTTGTAGTTTATGATTTTAAGTTTTATATCAACTCTCACCCAACTCATCATAACCATCAATTACCATTCCTCTCAGATAATTCTCTGAAACAATTTCTACATCCCCTTTTTCCTTTCTCTCATACTATATGTATAACCTTTGATTTTCCCAGTATACAACACCTCCTACTCTTCCAACCCGACACCAGCTACTTGAAAAACAAGAAGATAAACTTCAACCTTATAATATCTGTTTACATTAGGGTTTAATTAATTAATCTAATTACTTCTTAACCTAACATAAGCATAATTATTTATCAACTAAACCTTGATTATGTTTTATTACTCAACGTCTAGGAAACTACTAAGGGTTGTCCAAATTCCAATTAAAGATACCGTCAGTTAAAGGTTCAGTCAAAAGGTCAAGTCTCGTCGGTCAACGGTAAGGTCAACGGAAGTTTGACTAATTTCTACCCCATCTTCCGAGTCTCGTACCTTCTCCGTCCGGTGTCCGATTGATGCGTTCGAGTAGTCCATTTCGCATAACTTTTCGAGATCTATCCAATGGTACTAATTTTGCATCTAGATCGTTGTTATATTAATTTATATCAAAACGTTCGTCTCTAATTAATCGAGTCATTAGCGGCTTAGTCGTCTCTTGACTGGTCTAATAGCGTTGACGAGCTTGAGGGTCGTTACAGGCAACATGGCCAATGTTTCCACGTCACATGTGGGTCCGACTCCACGGCACCAAAACCAAGCCTTGGCCACGCCAAGCCCTAATTCTTCCACTGTACCTTGGCCACGCCAAACCTAATTCTTCCACGGTGAATTCTTCCACAACACCTTGGCCACGCCAAACCCTAATTCTTCAATGACGAATTCTTCCACGGCGCCAAAACCTAACTTTGGCCACGGAGCCAATTTTTAGCTTTGGCCATACCGCAACATCACCGGCATACCGCTATGCCATTAGCATGACGTTATGCCATGGCTACGCCACTGGCATACCATTAGCATGTGGCTGACGCCACTTCGGTATACAACAAGATATGGCCATAATCAATGGCCATCCTTCTTCATGAGATGCAATCTCATCCATCCAAGTTCGTTACCGAACTGATGGACTTGTGGCAACTCTTAGGCGACCAACCGCCTAAACCCAACGACCATGGCTACGCCAGGCGCTACTTGCACCATCGTGCCACTGGCATGCACAAGTCATGCCGCAATGCCACTACGCCATTCTCAGGCGCCAACACAAGGTAGCCACAATCAACGACTACCCTTATTCATAAGATGCGATCTCGGCCATCGAAGTTCGCCATCAAACCGTAAGCTCGCGACAAGTTTTAGGCGACTAGCCAAAACGAGCCTAGCATCACATGCTATTTACCTAAGGCAAGCCTCTCGATTTTAACTTGCCACACGTAGAAAAGTGCTACATGTTTTTTACGAAAACACTCGAGATATCAAAATATGTAATAAACTGGGGGATGCTTATCAGGGTATTGGTCTGGCGGTTTACAACGTGCGGCGTGAAATGTGCCCTTTATAAGAAAGTTATAATTGCAGGAAATCCTACAATACACACCTCACAAGAATTCATACTATATAACACATATTTAAGATCAATAATCAATCTTTTTATTAATTGTGTTAGAAATTTTACAAGAAAGAATTGAAATCAAGAATATAATTGCTACTCTAGTCTTTCTCTCTCCTCTAAACTTTCTCTCTATTCTCGAAAAAGATCCCCCCTTCTTAAGCCTCTTCGGCTCTTTATATAGGACATTACATAGTGGATGACAGCTAAGCTGTCCTTTATTTTCGGATCTGACTTGCGATACTCTCGCAAGTATTCAAATGTTAAATCTCGCAACACTCCTAAATCTCGCCAGGTCTTCACATCTTTCTCGTGTTCAGACTGTCGTCATCCGTTGTGTCATTTATATTACTCATCTGTGATACCTTCGCAGTGTGTCGTTTATGGATTTTCGCAAGGGTCTTGGTGTTGCGATATACTACTGATCCTACAAAAGTGTCATGAAGTAGGATAATTAGTGGTGGTGAAAAGTAACGGTGTAAAAAATCCATTTCCTTCATCATGGAAGCGTAATGACTGGCGGTTACATGAATTCACTTCCCTCATCATGGAAGCATAACGTCTAACAGTTACGCGTTACTCTTTTCTTCCACCACTCAATCGTTTCCACTTCCTACGAGACCAGGGTACGTTTCACTATGACTTGTATAAATAGGTCTCACCTATTTCCACCAAACAAAAAGTATGGGTCAGGAGAACAATGCAACATCCAGAAATCATCTGATAGCTTTTCATCCAGCTAGACAATTCAACTTTCTGATATAAGTCACAAAATGCCCACACTTCCAGAATCAACTATTCTGGTCTCAACACTTTCTTCGCTTCCCTCCCTAAGACCAACCCTTCTCCTTCACTTTGTGACCGAAGCAAACCTGGAACGTCCATTTCTTGGTTTAGGCCATGATTGTACTGTAGGATCAGAATATCGCAACACCAAGATTCTCGCGAAATCCATAAACGACACACTGCGAAGATATCGCGGGCTGGAAGTAAAAACGACGTAATGGATGACGACAGCTAAAACACGAGAAAGATGTGAAGATGTAACGAGATCGAGGAGTGTCGCGAGATTCGACATTTGTACATTTGCGAGGCTTCGCAAGACATATCCGAAAATAAAGGACAGCTTAGCTATCATCCACTATGTAATGTCCTATATAAAGAGCCGAATAGGCTTAAAGGAGGAGAGATCTTTTTCGAGTGTTGAGCAAGTCATTAAGAGAGAGAAAGTTTAGAGTGATTGTAATTCTTTAGCCTATCTTCTTTTCATCTTGTAACATTTTTTGAAGTTTGATCAATGAAGATTATAATTGTTCATCTTAAAATGACTTGATTGTGTGAATTCTTGTGAGGGGTGTAGTGTGGGATTTCCTGCAACTACATAATGGCGCTAGAAACAGGGAGGGGTTGATTGAAGTAAAAGATTAAAGATTGTTATCAAGGTTGTTCAAATCAAGAAAATGATAAAACAAGTGGATAAATCAGTAAAAATAGAGAAAACTAGAATCAAGAAATTTAACAAAAGGTTGGAGTGTAAATCGATCACAAAAACAATGATTAATGAATTCCATGAGAACATCAGAGGGAGAATACATAAGCGAGATTTTGAAGGAAAGAAAATTATAACAATTGAGAAGACATCACCTTTGAGAGATTGGGTAAAACATAAAATTACGTTCACAGCAGCAGAAATACCAAAAGAAAATTTGGGGCATACATTTCCTTTGGTAATCACCGTAACCACACAGAAAGAAAAGGTGAACACGGCAAAAATTGTGGAAGAATGAACAATAAACAGAACTTTGGTGGATACAAGGAGTTCAGTGGATATAATGTTCTACCATACATACAAAGAAATGGGGTACAAAAATGAAGAAATGTCTCCTTCAACTTATCATATTCATGGCTTTGGCAAATCTGTAACAAAACCAAAAGGAGAAATAGAGTTGCGAATTTTACTAGGAGAAATCGAAACACGAGTAATATTCTCATGTGGTGGATATGGAATCACCATACAACATGTTGTTGGGAAGATCATGGATACATGCGATTAAAGCTGTAGCGTCGACATTACATCAATGCATTAAATTTCATATACCAAGTGGGATCGGTGAAATTAAAGGAGATGTGGATAAAGCGAGATTATGTTATCAAATTGAAGTGAAGAAATACGAAGGACGTGCAGAGAAGCGGAAAAAATCGCAGGAAAATAGCGAAGGAAGCAAAGAAAGAAGAAGAATTTAGAATTTACATGATAAAAGCAGAGGAAGGAAAAGGCATACCTGGCGAAATTTCGGAAGAAGGGAATGGATCTGCGAAGGAGATAAAAGAACTGACACCTATGAGAGAACCTGAGGCTAGTTACACCGCGGCAGAACCAACAAAGGAAGTGAATATTGGGACCAGTGAAGCACCCAAAATACTAAAAATTGGAACTAAGATGGAGGAAGATGAAGAAGAAAGAATCATTAATCTGGCAAGCGAGAATATAAAGACGTTTTCGCATGGGATATGGATGAGATACCGGGAATAGATCCGTCTGTGGCATGTCATAAATTGGAGATTGATAAAAATGTTAGACCATTCAAACAAAGAATCAGAAAGATTGCAACAACGTATCATCCACAAATAGAAGAAGAATTGAAGAAGATGCTTGATGCAGGAATCATAAGACAAGCTAAATATCCGGAGTGGATAGCAAACATGGTAGTAGTTCCAAAGAAGAATAAAGGGATAAGAATCAGTATAGATTTCACCGATCTAAATAAAGCTTGTCCAAAAGATAGTTTTCCACTACCATGATATCCCACAATTGGTAGAATCGGCAGCAGGAATGATAGAATATCTTCTCTAGATGGATACAAAGGATATAATCAAATCCCTCTCGCCAAGAAGATCAAGAACACATCGCTTTTTTTTCGCCCCAAGAAGATTATATTGTTATACAAAAATGCCACTTGGTTTGCGAAATGCTGGAGCAACATACCAAAGAATGGTAGAGAAAGTGTTTGCGAAATGGATAAATAAGACACTAGAGGTGTATGTGGATGACATGCTAATAAAAAGTAAAGAACCAAAAGATCATGTCCAAGATTTGAGAGAAATTTTTGAACAAATGAGACAGTTTAACATCAAAGTAAATCCAGAGAAGTGTATTTTTGGGGTTGTGTCAGGGAAATTTTTAGGCTACATTGTATCAAAAGAGGGTATACAAGTTGATCCGGCGAAGGTGCAAGCAGTTCACGACATGCCAACTCCAGCAACAATAAAAGATGTATAGAAGATAAACGGACTCTTAGCTTCACTAGAGAGGTTTGTTTCGCGATCATCAGATAAATGCAAACACTTTTTCAACATACTCAAAAAAGGGACAAAATTTAAATGGAAGGATGAATGCGAGAAAGCCCAGCAAGGAATAAAAGATTATTTGATGAATATATCTATTTTGCAAAAATCAGAACCAGGCGAAGAACTATTACTATATCTTGCGACAACATCGCACGCATTAAGTGTCGTGTTATTGCGAATAGATGCAGGAATTGAGAAACCAATCTACTACATCAGTAAAACTTTCAATGCCGCAGAGAAAAATTATTCAAAAATTGAAAAGTTAATTTTGGCGTTAGTTTATGCAGCATTCAAACTTCGAATATATTTCCAAGCACATACAGTAAGGGTGTTTACAAAGGTACCCATTGAATCAGTAATGAAGAATTCAAAAAGATCAGCCAGAGTCGAGAGGTGGAACGCACAAATAGGACACTTCAAAATCAAGTATGAAGTGCTATCTTCACCCAAGTCATAAGTTGTCGCAGATTTTTTAGCAGAATTTCCTTTAGAAGATGATGAAGCAGTGGAAGAAATGATGGATATAGAAGAAGAATATGGAAACCCAAAGGACCTATTGACAGAGCCGGATAGATGGGAAGTGTTGGTAGATGGATCATCAAATGGAGAAGGTAATGGAATTGGAATTGTTTTGATTTCGCCAGAGGGCACTAAAATGGCTTTTTTCCTTCAGACTGGAATTTACATCCACCAATAATGAAACGGAATATGAAGCTGTAATACATGCTTTGAAATTCGTAATAGAAATGCAGTTGGAAAATGTGAGAATCACCAGTGACTCGCAACTAGTCATTCGAAAAATAACAGGAGAATACACTACAAATGAACCATCTTTTAAGAAATACAAGAAACTTGTTGGAGAATTGTCAGCGAAAATCCCAAAAATAAAATGGAGATACATATCAAGAAAAGATAATAGACTCGCAGATGCTTTTGCTTTTATCTCAAGTATGATGACAGATCCAACTGCGAGATGCATAAAGATACATACACTTTTATCACCATCAATCAATAAGGAAGAAGAAGGAGAAGTAGATGTGATGATCATAGAAGATGGGGAGCAAACACCCGTTGTCGAAGATTGGAGGGCCGAACTTCATGCATATTTGATGAGAGGAGAAACGCCGAGAAATAGGTTGGAGGCGCACAAATTAAAAAGCCGTGCTACAAATTATGAACTAAGAGATGGGATACTATACCGGAGATCCTTTAATGGACCTTCACTCAGGTGTTTGACATGAGAGGAAGGAGAAGCAGTGTTAAAGATGTTGCATAGTGGGGATGCTGGCAATCACGGCGGCGGAAGATCTTTGGCATACAGAGTAAAAACACAAGGTTATTACTGGCCATATATGCATGAAGATGCGAAAAGTGTATCAAGACGTTGCGAAGATTTCCAAAGACATGGAAAGAAAATACATGCACCTGGAGCACTATTAACATCTTCAACAAATGTGTGGCCCTTTGGAAAATGGGGTTTAGATATTGTGGGACCTTTTCTACCAGGGTCTGGGCAAAGAAGATATCTGATTGTCGCTACAGATTATTTCACAAAATGGGAAGAAGTAAAGGCAGTACAACACATTCGCGACAAAGATATTTTTACATTCATATTTGAGAATATCATATGCAGATTTGGAATTCCCGCACAATTGGTATCTGATAATGGGAAGCAGTTCGAGGACAAAATATAGAATTGTTACTTAATGCATTTAAGATAAAATGTGGAAAGTCAACTCCATTATACCCTCAGGCAAATGGGCAGGCAGAAGCAACAAATAAAACAATCGCAGATATATTGAAGAAGAAATTAGAAGGGTACAATAAAGCATGGTGCGAACAGGTACATAATGCAGTGTGGGCTTACAACACAACCAGGCAAGAAGCCACGGGAATGTCACCTTTCTGTTTAACATATGGGGTTGAGGCTGTGCTACCAACATAAGTTATTATCCCAACAACAAAGAGAGAAGCTTGGGAGAAAAATCTTAGTGCGGGTATTATTCTAACTAAATTGGATGAATTAGAAGAAAAAGAGAAAGGGCTTTGCAGCATATGGAAAATTACCAGCGAAGATTAGCCCGAGAATATAATAAACGTGTTAAAACACGCGAATTTCAACCAGGCGATTTGGTGCTGCGAGAAACACCGATATATCGGCTAGAAAGTGGTGGAAAGCTTGCGAAAAAATGGGATGGACCTTATATCATCAAGGAGATAGTTGGAACAGGGGCATATAGATTGATGGACCCTGAGGGTAGAGATGTGGGACGCAGACTTGATAGACCATGGAATAGGCTATACTTAAAGAGATATTACCCATAAAAATTATGGTGAAGAAGTAGACAGCGGAATGGTACATGATTGAGGCAAAAAGAATTAAATATTTCATTTTTATTCTCGAAAAACATACGAATATTTCACACATAAAACGACAAAAAATTATCAAAGATCAACGAAATTACAAAAGAGCTTACATATACAGAAGAATCAACAAAATAATCAGAAAGTGGCGAACTTACTATGGCGTACACCCTAGTTCGCGAACACAATTTCGCAAGAGGCAAAAGAACCTAAAATGCGTCATAGTAGGGGGTACCTATTACATATAAAGCAAAATTGACAAAATACTCAGAATGGGACGAACCTTCATGGCGTACACCCTAGTTCGCGAATAAAATTTCGTAAGAGGCAAAGTACCTAAAGTGCGTCATGAAAGGGGGTATCTGTAACGTGGCTCAGGGAAAAGGTTACACCGCCCGGAACCCGAGTCATGAAGATTGGGGGTAATAAAACCCATCCAGGAGAGGTACCTTGGATTTTCAATCTAAGCTAGTGACTTAGATTGGACTACCGGGGGTCTCTTCTAAGGAGTCAGCATTTGACCAAGGCGTCGAGGTACACGGTTGAGCCAAGGGTGCCTGGGGCATTTGAAGTGTCTCGGCCATTCTTGGCAAGTCTCGGCTTATCTTTCGGCCCGAAGAAAACTCCACTTAGTGTGCAGTATCGTAACCATAAGCCATATAGGCAAAAGGGATAAGAGGCTGCTAAAACAACTGGTTGTTGTTAAGACCGGATGGGAGGAGATAGACTTGTATGGCAGAAGTACACCTCCTTGAAGGGGCAACCAGGGGGAAGATAAGGGCGGCACCCTCCATTAGGGAGCTGATAGTGTCAAAAAAGACGTAAATGTCATGAGGCTTCTTACTCACGGGAGTATCAAGGATTGTCATATTTATGCAACAATCCTGAAGAGGCAAAAATACAAAAGAGTAGATAAGACGAGATCATTGGGTCATTGCATGTAAGTGTAAAGACGTCCTGCGATTTTGTCGCAAAGACGGCAATGTCATGGGGCTTTATGTTCGCAAGGATATTTAGGTCTGTCATATTGTCGCAAGAAAAATATCCTGCAGAGGCAATAATACTAAAGAAATGATAAGACAAGATCAATGGGTCATTACATGAAAGTGTAAAGACGTCCTGCGATTTTGTCGCAATACTGAGAGGTGGCAAAATAAGACCTTTAACTAGGAAGGAAAAATAAGACCACACAAGAGAAATGATAAGGCAAGATCAATGGGTCATCACATGAAAATGTAAGGACGTCCTGCGATCTTGTCGCAATGAAAAATTCACATAAACAGTTTGAATGTAGATAACAGAGATCTTTCATCGCAAAAAAGATAATGATAAACGTCAAAGATTGTCTTCCATGCAAGAAAGAAGAATAATAAACAAGTAAATACATCTCAAAGGTGAATGAAGTACATAAAGAAGTAACAATGCAAGAAGTAAAATTACAAGAGAAGTTCAATTCTCAATATCAATTTTTTTGCCAGAAGGAGATACTGGATGTTCTTCAGCAATTTTATCAGCCTCATCAACTTTCACACTTTCGCCAGTTATTGCATTCTCGCCAGACCCACCTTCAACTAAATTATTATTTACAGCTTCATTAGGTGGAATCACCTCTTCATTTGCGGAATCTTCGCCACTTTCATAATCATAATCACTATCAGGAGGATTAGGAATTTCATCATCACCTACTTCCAGAGGTTCGACAGATACAAGATCAAGAGATTTGGACAATAAGACATCATTCACAAGAACTTCAGCTTTGAGATGAAATTGGCGAAGGAGTGCTTTTTGATGATTCCTACTCTCTATATCTTTAGAGTAAGCAAGATAGTCGAATCTTCTTTCTGCCCGATCGCGAGAGCGAGCAAGAGAAGCAGCAAGCAGTCCATTTTCTTTGCGAATTTTGGCATAATCAGATTTCAAAGTGGAAATGGAGGAGTGAAGATTCTTCTCGGATTCTTCAAAAATAAAGAGTATAGAAAATAATTCAGATTTTTCTTGAATTTGCAAGGAAAATACCATAAATTCAAGAAAACAAATTGATTAAGGTAGTCAAATATCATGACTACCTTTCTTTTGCGAGATAAGATATTGAGTTAAAGCCAAACAACTATTCTCAAAATTATCCATGGCACAGTCAAAATTATCTCCAACCAAACCTTTCAGTCGAGATCGCAAGCTCTTTTCGTTAGAAACAAATAAGGCATTTTCCTTCGCAAGAGAAGAATAGGATTCTTCTAACTTGGAATATTGATCTTTGAGTTGGCTTGTTTTTACAATTAAAGTTATTCTACCTTGGATAAGTTTATCCCTCTCAACAGTAACTTCTTCGAGTTTACTTCTCAGCGAATATAGAGATTGTTCTTGTTCTTTACACATTTTTTGATAGACATCAAGCTGTTGCGAGGAAATCGCCACCTTGTTTAACAGAGCTCGCTTCTCTTGAGAAAGAGTTCCATTTTCATCTGATAAAGTTTCCAACTCCAAATTAGTTGTAGTTAAAGAGTAAGAGAGGCGAGATAATTCACTACTTAATGAGCCTTGCTTCTGAACTAAGTCAGCATTTTCTTTAGAAAGATTATCTATTTGATCAACAGAGTATGTATGAAGATTATCTAATTGATTATATTGCTCCATCCAAACGTCTCTATCCATTCGAATTTCTTCAACAACAGATTCCAACTGATATATCTCCATTTTTCGCTTCTGGTTCAAAGCTTGAAGGGCGAACAAGGGATTGAATATTAAAAAAAAAAAATTATATATGTATATATATATACCTTTTGAGAAAGGGGAGGGGAGTTGTACCTTTTAATTCTTCGTTATTCTTGCGAAGGTTATCACGATCCAATGAGACATTTTGAAGTTTTTGATTCTCAAGACGGAGGGTGTCACACTTTGCAGTCATGGCTTGTAGATTGTTCTTCAAAATTTTAACTTCTTGCTCTAAAGATGTTTGTGAAATTCTGTCAGAACCAAAGTACTTACTCAAAATCTCACAGACATTAGACTTGATAGGATCGACGGAGGTCTTCTTGGCGTCATTCATGATATCTGATAAAACTTTGAAAGCCACGTCCATTCCCTCCAAATTTTCCTTAGTAAGAGGGATAGACTCGGATGAAGAGGTAGTGACGACAGAAGAGGGGAGAGTTGAATCGTCTTTCGTCGCAGGAATGTCATGTGAAGATGAAATCTGATGAGGGTTAATGACTGGGGGAAAGGCAGAGGCATCGATAGTAGGAGAAGAAAATGGTTCATTCACAACAGGACTATCATGAGGAACTTCATCTATGGAAAACTCAAACATATGAGGAAAATCAACAGCGAAATTTTCGCAGATGGCAAGAGTAGATTTATCTTGCGATGATATCGCAGGAGGAGTTGTGAGCTTAAATATAGGAAAAGGAACAGAAGTTTCAACATTTTTAGAACGACGAGATCTTTTGGGGGATCTATCGACGTTTTTGTCATCCTGCGAATCACAAGTTAAATAAGAAACAGAGGCAACAATATTGTTATTAGAAGAGTAAATGTTTCTTAATACCTTGCTATTCGCAGGCTTCCTCTTGTGTGCAACGGATTTGGGTTGCGAACCCTTGGATGTTTTAGGGTTTTGGACTGTGAATTTGGTAACAAGGACGTTCTTACTAAAACAGAAACAATAAGGGAATTAATCAGAGATGAACAAAATCAAATAAAGTAATCTCAGTAGAAGAGTTCAAATAGATCACATGTACAAACCTTGATGGATCCATAAGAACAGTAGCAGAGAAGATTTACAACAAGATGAACAACAACAAAAAGTTGCAGACGATAAAGAATTCACAAAGAATGCAGAGATGAAGAAGATGAATTAAGTAAAAGAAAAGAAAGATATCCTTGATAGATTTCTTCTTAAATAGACAAGAAAAGGATGACCGGTTAGCATTTAATGTGCCGGTAAAAAGGGGAATATGTAACACGTGTAAGCAGTTATGCTGGATTTACGGAAGCTTGTCGGCAGAAAAATAAAGGAAAGAAATGAACGGCCGCGGCGTTTTGAAAATACTAGTTCTCATGACGTTCTCTTCTTCGCAGAGAAGACATGAGAAGAGACAAGATGTAGGATCAGAATATTGCAACACCAAGATTCTCGCGAAATCCATAGACGACACACTGCGAAGATATCGCGGGCTGTAAGTAAAAACGACGTAATGGATGACGAAAGCTAAAACACGAGAAAGATGTGAAGATGTAACGAGATCGAGGAGTGTCGCGAGATTCGACATTTGTACATTTGCGAGGCTTCGCGAGACATATCCGAAAATAAAGGACAACTTAGTTGTCATCCACTATGTAATGTCCTATATAAAGAGCCGAATAGGCTTAAAGGAGGAGAGATCTTTTTCGAGTGTTGAGCAAGTCATTAAGAGATAGAAAGTTTAGAGTGATTGTAATTCTTTAGCCTATCTTCTTTTCATCTTGTAACATTTTTTGGAGTTTGATCAATGAAGATTATAATTGTTCATCTTAAAATGACTTGATTGTGTGAATTCTTGTGAGGGGTGTAGTGTGGGATTTCCTGCAACTACATGTACATATTGATCTCTCGAATCAAAAGTACTCCCGTGCAGTACATTGTTTAGGGTTTCGATTCGTTTCTCACCTACACACACCCAAAATTACCAAAATCAGCAGAAACGGTTTTCACCCACAAACAATTGGCGACCACAGTGGGAGATTAATCTCTCGGTTACAATATCAATTTCCCAATTCCCGATTTTATCGTTCAACTCCGATCTCAAGATGGTAGAACTCAGGTCAGGATCATCAACAAACCCTGAGAACACTGGCGCCGAAATTATTCTCGGCGTTAACGTTTCTCCTAGTGGTTCTAATACACCACCTGTCAACACCAGCAACATGGAGAATGTTCCTTCAGGTGTTACACCTCTAATCACCAGAGCTAGAGCCTCTGCCGCGGAAAATTCTCATTCGGGTATTACACCTCCAATCACTAGATCCAGAGCCGCTGCTGCCGCTCCCAATATTTCGTCAAGTATGACACCTCCAGCCGTCACCAGAGCCGCAGCTACTCCGCCGTCAGGACGAGAAACTGGAGGAACCATAGGAAGCCGACCTTATATTACTATTGATGATTTGATGGAAAGATAGGAGGTTCTCGCTAGAGCTCAGACGGACATGGCCTTAACTCATAAGGAGGTACTTGTTTTCATCAAGACACTAACAGAGAGGCTACCACAAGAATCGCGCCAGGAAGAACCAATGAGGAACACCTCCGATACCCCTGGCGCCAGCACCTCAACAGGGCACACCTTTGTAAGTGAAGAGATTCGCCTAGGAACTCCAGCGGAAGGAAATCAACCGTCCAATTTTGTCACACGAGAAGATTTGGACGACTTCTACGAAACCGAGACAAAAGCGATTTCATGGACATACATCAGCATCAACCCCCGTATCCTCCGGAAATACAAAGAATTCCTCTTCCAAGGGGGTACTCTTCCCATCAATTCTCTCTGTATGACGACACCGGTAATGTGTGTGAACATGTCTCTCGATTCTTGGAGTCCCTGGGGGAGCACGAATACAATCACGTTCTCCGTTTGAGGGAGTTTTCGAAATCACTTACTGGAAGAGCATACACATGGTACAACAAAGATTACGCCATGCAAAGATCTCCAATTGGTCGACATGGTTGCGGCTTTCTACAAGAAGTACTTCTTTGTATCTGAGCAAATTACCTTCTCAGATCTAGGAAGGATGTTCCAATGAAACAACGAACATCTGAATGATTTCGTCAAAAGATTCAGAATTCAAGCGCTTGATTGTCATGACCCGAACGTGACCGAACATCAATTGGTGGATTCTTGCATCAATGGGATGATTCCCATCTACCGCGCCTTACTAGAGAATATGCGATTCCAAACATTCTCTGAACTTCATGAAGATGCAAAACGGTCAGCCACAACAGCACCAGCGTTGTTGGAAAGAACCAGGCCAACCAGAAACGAGGACGCATGTGAAACTCAAGGAAATAGACGCATCATCAATAAGCAATACAACACTAGTCCCTCCTCTGTGAGCGTGGTAGACGAAGGAGGAAAAAGGAAGGCTCCAGCGGAAGAACATCAATCCAAATGCGCAGCTCCAGCGCGACAGGCAGATTTGTCACGGAAGACCACCACTAAAGCTCCCATGCGACATCAAGAAGCTAGAGAAAACATCTTGGATTTCCCGTTCCCAATCGAGGAAGTGATTGAACTCTTGGAAGCATGGATCCTAGATGACTCCATCAGACTACCTCCTACCAGACGCCCACCAACCGAAGCGAAAATGGCAAACCCCAAATATTGCCGCTACCACAGATTTGTCCACCACCCGAACCGTGACTGCAATAAGCTAAATCATATCTTCAAAGAAAAGATAGAAGCAGGGGAGCTTCGACTGGGCAATGAAGGAGTTCACATAGATCCACTTCCAGTCAGGAGTTGCATAGTCTCTAGGGACTCTGTACACGAGACTGTGCAATCCATGATGCAGCATGTGTGAGAAATTCTCTATCTCTCCAAGACGCATCATCAAGATATCTTCACAGCCCTTAACCATGTTATATCGGGAAAGCGACTCTTTCCTACTGAAGAAACCACGCCAGAACCCCAAACTCTCTAGGGAAGCGGTACTGGAAAATACAACTGGGGACTGCTAACCACGGATTACCTGAGGGACGCCGAGCTCAACAACACATTAATCGACGCGGCCTCTGACTTCAAAATCGTTACCATCAAAACTCTGAGAGCTGCGGGAGTTTCGAAGCAGGAGGCTACCCGTTCCCCAACCATGGTCAAAAACTTGGAAGGAAAGGCGATGGACGCATATGGATACATCAACCTTGAAATCAAGGTGGGAGACACTCTAACACATGGCAAATTCCACATCGTCAAAGAACTCTCAAATTACGACATGATTCTGGGGGGCGCATGGGTACACAACAATAAAGCTAAGTTAAGAGCATCCTCTCTGCCGATGACGGTACCCGAAAGAATTTCCAACAAGCCATCCAACTTGGAAGATTACATGTTGCCGTATCAACAACTTACCAATGTAACTCAATTGCCCGGAGAAATCCCATCGACGTTCACCCTCAGATTCCGAGCACAAGTAAGCCAAGTTAAACAACCCTTTCTGCACCCAATCACCTCTCCTCTCGGCCAGGCATGGGGACTCGGTCCGATTATCAACCCGGGCGTCATTAGGAGATGTGAATGGGACGTTGGGCCTTTCAAGCGCTTTGTCAAAAATCTGGAAGCGGTTACAGCCAAAGATGACGAGCTCAAAAATCAAGTGGTTGCGCAACGCCTAAACCCGTTTCAAATTGGAGATGTGGTAGTCAAAACGACCTCATTTAAAGTTGGAGATATAACAGTGAAGATATCCGCTCGGCCCGATCTGCCTAAAGGAAAGGAAGACGATCCATACCTGGTGGCGGATGTTATCTTGGGCGGTTACTGCAAACTCATCAATACCGACAAATTGGAAGGTGTGACGATTCATTCGCGATGGCTCAAACCCTTCAATACCTAAAACACTGTGCTACCTTCACCTCCAACGTTATCCTTTCAGCATTTCCTTCAGCATTTTTCCCTTTTCACGCAATGATTGTAACTTCTCTAAAATGGTTGCACCGCTTGCATTCATAAGTAGAGTTTTCAATTTCAATTAAAAGAACATCTTTCCTTAAAAAGTTTCCCAAATCATCTTAAAGGAAAAATACCGAGTAAACCCAAACTCTCACAGAGTCACTACCCGGCGATTGAAAACCATAGAAACCAAACCACCACAAAAATATCTATCCAAAAGTACTGAAGAAGGGAATATGCAAGGAAGATGATCATCAGGCGGCAAAACAGATATCTTTTCAAAAATATCCGACTTCAAATTTCACCTTACGCTCTACTAGTTTTCGGGATGTGTGACAACGATGCTGCTACAAGGGAGAACCAAGAAATAGGTCGGTCGAACCTTTAAACCATTGTTGTTATTTCCCCTGTCTCGTGTTATTATGGGTGATGTCGGCGTTCAGAGGCATTGGATGCGCAGCAGGCCGACTAGTACCTGTGGAAAATTCCATCCACACTATTTGTGTACGGCGTCTATCCATATACTGGGTGGCTAGAAGGGGCGGGAAACTTATTTTCACATAAAGGGTTTTTGGATCTTTTCAGTATGAAGGTTTTATTAATTCATTCAGAGATGTGAAACCATAAAACCTGAATAACGGAATGTTACTTGGCGAAGCCCTAACTTCACCATGGAAACAAGAAAGTGAAAGTAAACCTTTGGAATATCAAAAGCGGCTACACGCCGAGAAGAAATAGCAAAAGTGGAAAAACTGGTCGTTAATGGCAGACGCCTGGATCAATAACGCCTTCATCAAAGCTTTTTCAAGCACTTTCCCCAGCACCTTCTCTGGCAGCAAACGTTCCATCCAGACGCTGTTTCGGTAGCAGCGACCTCAGCATCCCATCCAGAAGCCGCCTCGGCAACAACGACCTCAACATCCCATCCAGAAGTCGTTTCGGCAGCAGCAGCTTCCACATCATGTCCGGCGTTTGTTTCAACAGCAGTCCCAGCGTATGTTTCCATGGCTTCTCCAATGGCCCCAACATATATTGCCTCCGTCTCCTCGTACGCCTTGACGACATCCTTAGCGGTCACTTCAACGTCCCTGACAACAGTTTCGGCGTCCACTCCAGAAGCTGCTTCAGTTTTGTAAACCGTGTTGGCATCTTCCTCAAGAGCTTTTCCAGCATCTTCTTGAGGATGTCCCGGTTCTTCCTTATCAAAGTCAAGGATTATGATACCATCATGGAAAGGGTAATTAAACTGGCCGTCACCTAAAAGTTTCATGGACTCAGTCTTCCGCCGCTTCAACCGAGAGGCGAATCGTTCAACCCTATCACCGGGTTGTAGAGAAGCTTCATTACTCTGAGATCTCCCGACACGCTGAGATGCTTCATCATGCCTCCACTTTTCCTCCATGTCCACCGAAGCCATGAGAGTCTGAACACACGTCCGCACTCTGCATAAATAGGCGAGAGACATGCCTTGTATAATCTCGTCAGCTTCACGGAACTGGGAATCAATTCTGTCTAATACCTCCTCATGAAAAGAAAACTGGTTTTCGTCGGCTTCAAAATCTCTCTCCGAAGAGTCAGAGTTATGATCATCACTGGAAGATCCCATTATATGCTACAAAAAAAAAAAAAAAAAATTACCATGTTTGCACCGGCAATCTACATGATGAAGAAGAAAAAATGGGAACTAGGAAAAGAAACACGAGACAGTACCTGTGAAGAGGGTGGACGCGATTTTATGAAGATCTGTATAAACGAAGGATTCAAAATCACCTCTTATATTCAAGGGATTTATGAAGCCTGAGAAAGAAAATCCTTTTACCAGCCGTGAATTAAGGCTTCAAACGCGTGATACCAGCTGGATTAGATATTTGTTTATACGGGATAATTAGGGTTTGGTATCCAAGTCAACAACCGTCCCTACCATTCTGTGGCTTAACCAGCGCCATCCTCTCTCGTGTCCCAAGCCAACGCTCCATGGCTTCATCTTCACCACGCCATTGGCCCTCCAAGCTAGTCATGCCATTGGCCCTTCCAAGCTAGCCTCGCCATCAGTCCTTCCAAGCTAGCCACGCCATCCACCTTTCCGTAGCCATTCAAAGCGGCACCATCTTGGCCGTTCAAAGCAGCGCCATCTCTACTAGCCAAGGAAGCGCCATCTTGGCCGTTTAGGACAGCGCCATCTCCATGCATTCTGTAAACAAGAAAGCTAGAAATATTCACCGTTCCACGGACCAAGTTGCAGTGCCACCTCTGATTAGTAGCCTAAGTCGCAGTGCTGAGGCTAGCACTCCATGGCCAAACCAAATTTATGCGAAGCCGCCAATGCAAGGATCGCAGATTCTTCGTGCCTCCTAACAAAGGTTAGCCAAATCTTCCTGACAATCTCTTCATGACTTGTTGTTTCAATTTTATCCTCGTTTGTCACTATCTCATGCTTACCCCGCAACAATGCCACTGTTCCGATATAAGCAGGGGACTTAATGTTGATGGTGGTTTTTAGATTAGGGTTAAAATCGTAAAACATTGCATCTGATGTGACGTCACTCTGCAAGGAAATAGAGCCACGTGTGCTAAGCTCTCCACTGGCATACTTATTGAGCCGCTCAATACACTTATATGAAATTTATACAGACAGGCGAATGTAGAAACCATCCCAGATGTTCAGTGAATTTCGGCGCCTCGCGTATATTCACTTAATATAAGTTCATCTGAATGCCTTCTATACTATGTTCTCCGGCTGAACCCTTAATGTTGATATGGCATGACGATTTGTGTTCACTCGCAGCAGAGTAGCAAGAATCTCCGAGTATCAAGGATAAGGTCTTTGCATAAGGTATTCGAATCAGAAAAGCATGATGCTCTCTGGAAATGAAATTAAAAGAACTCTGTGTCAACACATAGAACTCAATCAATCATCCTGACTAACTTACAAAAGTTAGGGTTTCGCGCCTCGCGCAATGTACCTGACCTTGCTTGTCAAAATTAAGGATTAGCAGGTGCATAACCTCGCCCAGAATAAGAAAACAGGGAGCCGCAGCAGCAAAGAAAGGCATGGCTATGCCTTAGGCCAGCTAGCGCCATTAGCCACGCCCCGACCCTACTTCTCTCGACCAATCAGGTCACTTTAAACTCGCCACACACACACAAGTTGTGGCTGGGCCCATGCTTGCCTGCCCCACTTCTAATCGACCAATCAGAACGCGCCAAAGCCGCCACACTCTCACCAGAAGTGTGGTCGCGCCTTGTGTTTGGCCGGCCCCCTTTTGTGGCCAATAAAGTTGCTCTAAACTTTCCACCATACGTTAAAGGCCAAACACACCCTGCCGCGCCACCTTGCTAAACTGACAAGCCAAACGCGCCCTACCACAACAACATATTGGTCGGCATGCCAACATGCCACTCTACCGTGGCAACTTCACAACATGCCAACTTCACAACATGCTACCTCGCAAACATGCCACTTCGTGGCAACCTGCCATAAATAGCCACCCATGGCAATTCCTACTCCTATGGATGTTTCCACACTATGGCCTTGCCATAGTTCCTTTGGCATAGCCATGGCGTCGTTTGGACAAAAGTAGCGTCATGCCGCAGCCGCATGCCACGTGCACTAATTAGGGTTTCGACATGCCAAACCCTAATTCGGGCAAATTGCTACCAAAGCCAAATAACGTTTCCCGGAGCAATGGGATTGGCGTGGCAATAGGGCCAATGTTGCCACGCCACATGTGGGTGCGACTCCACGGCGCCAAAACCAAGCCTTGGCCACGTCAAGCCCTAATTCTTCCACGGCACCTTGGCCACGCCAAGCCCTATTTCTTCCACGACGATTTTTTCCACGACACCTTGGCCACGCCAAGCCCTAAATCTTCCACGGATAATTCTTCCACGACGAATTCTTCCACGGCGCCAAACCCTAACTTTGACCACCGAGCCAATTTTTAGCTTTGGCCATACCGCAACATCACCGGCATACCGCTACGCCATTAGCATGCCGCTATGCCATGGCTATGCCACTGGCATGCCATTAGCATGTGGCTGACGCCACTTCGATATACAACAAGATGTGGCCATAATCAATGGCCATCCTTCTTCATGAGATGCAATCTCAGCCATCCAAGTTCGTTACCGAACTGATGGACTTGTGGCAACTCTTAGGCGACCAACCGCCTAAACCCAACGACCATGGCTACGCCAGGCGCCACTTGCACCATCGTGCCACTGGCATGCACAAGTCATGCCACAATGCCACTACGCCATTGTCAGGCGCCAACACAAGGTAGCCACAATCAACGGCTACCCTGATTCATAAGATGCAATCTCGGCCATCGAAGTTCGCCATCAAACTGGTAAGCTCGCGACAAGTTTTAGGCGACTAGCCAAAACGAGCCTAGCATCACATGCTATTTACCTGCGGCAAGCCTCTCGATTTTAACTTTCCACACATAACAAGTGCTACATGTTTTCCATGAAAACAATCGAGATATCAAAAATATGTCATAAATTGGGGGATGCTCATCAGGGTATTGGTCTGGCGGTTTGCAGCGTGCGGCGTGCAATGTGCCCGTTATAAGAAAGTGTCATGAAGTGGGATAATTAGTGGTGGTAAAAAGTAACGGTGTAAACAATTTATTTCCTTCATCATGTAAGCGTAATGACTGGCGGTTACACGAATTCACTTCCCTTATCATGGAAGCATAACGTCTAACAGTTACACGTTACTCTTTTCTTCCACCACTCAATCGTTTCCACTTTCTACGAGACCAGGGTACGTTTCACTATGACCTGTATAAATAGGTCTCACCTATTTCCACCAAACAACAAGTTTGGGTCAGGAGAACAATACAACATCCAGAAATCATCTGATAGATTTTCATCCAGCTAGCCGCCAACTTTCTGATACAAGTCACAAAATGCCCACACTTCCAGTATCAACTATTCTGGTCTCAACACTTTCTTCGCTTCCCTCCTTAAGACCAACCCTTCTCCTTCACTTTGTGACCGCCGCAAGCCTGGAATGGCCATTTCTTGGTTTAGGACAGGATTGTACAAATTGATCTCTCGAATCAAAATTACTCCCGTGCGGTACATTGTTTCGGGTTTAGATTCGTTTCTCACCTACACACACCCAAAATTACCAAAATCAGCAGCAACAGTTTTCACCCACAAACACTACCATACTCATGTCTAGTGCAAGCAAACACAATCTTAAAAGCATTAGCACTAAATCAAAAGAGTGAAAACGATCTCACAGTCAGACTATATATATATTTCTATTTCTCTTAAAAATATCTTTTCATTATAGTGAAATAGATCCAAAGAAAGAACAAATTAATTTTAAAAAAATATGCACCATATTCATTTAAGCTTTTCATGTCAAATAGTAAACTAAGCATGTTCTTAGTTTCATTTACATCATCTAAGTTAGATTATAAATTCAAGAAATTACTTATGCATACAAAACCAAGAGTACCGTGCATTTCACTTTGATTAATTCTGAAATCATTCGAACTAATCAAGTAAACAATTTTTTTAATTGATTCAAAGTTGTTTTAGAATATATATGATGAATTATTTAACTTATATGCATTCCTTTCTTGTAAAAACTACAAAGTTTTCCACTTGGTCAACAAAGATTCTTATCTTTAACTTTCACAATCAAGTATACATTTCTTCTTATGATTATAACAAATCATACATGGTAAAAACAACATCAACAAAACAATAATGTAAGTTAATTTAGCGATATGGGTGAAAGTGTCAACGAAATGTATATTCTCTGTTTGCTTATCTAAAAATAATAGGCTCATAAAAACTTTTTTCCAAAGATTTAATTTTTTGAAGAACAAAGTTACTCTCTATGAGAAGTTATCTTCCAAATTATAAACAACAATATATTCATGACTAAATTTTAGTCTCACTATATATGCTTTTCTAGGTTCATTCTTAGTGAATTACTTGTCACCTTCATTTTTATAATTCCTATAATTTAAATCAAAGTTGGTAAAACATAGGGTATGGAACCCCCACTGTTTTTTTTGACTCAAACAAGAATTTCAAAACAATATCCAAAGATTCCAAAAATTGTGAAAAACTAATGAACCAATGATCTAAACCCAAAACGTTTTATACAATATAGAGAATAAAAATTCAAACAATTTTCGTGAAAACAAAATTTCCTAATTCACTACTCAAAAGATCATATTTGATATCAAGACAAGTTACTCGAAGCATCTTTATAAAATTCTCAAATATTTTATTTCATCCAATATCATTGCAAGTTGCGTAAGATTTGAAAGTGTACATGCTTTTATGAGTTAGGTAATACTACATACATGTTACTCAAAAAATTCACCAAGTTTATAAGAAAATACATCATGCTCATATTCGTCACTAACTCATTGATTTTTTAAAAGCATGACAAAATCTTATATTTCAATATATCCAAAATTCGATTCATGTTATGATAAAATTGTAATATTATATTCAAACATTTTATCCATAACCTATCATTTGTAGTAGTGCAATGATCAAATTCAACAAATTTGTAATCTCAATATTGTTAATAACAAGATAGGCAGAAACTAGATTCTTTCTCATTTCGGAAGTATGAACATTTTTAATAAAAATGTTCTACCAGAAGTATACTTTGAGACCTTACTAATTTCGAAACTCCTAGTGATGTGAGTATATTTCAACACCTTTTTCTTTCAAAATGATTCGATTCAACTTTTGAACCATAACCTATCAAAACAAATATGGTGTAAAACACCAATATATACCAACCTCTCACCGTATCTACAATTCACATTAACTTAGCTTGAAAAGCGTTGTTAATAGTGTTTGCTATCCTTACAACGTCGTGCAAGCATAGCAAATAACTTCATAATTAATATTATGCTCATTTCTTGGTGAGAGTTGATATTTACATTTTGACTAGGTTTCTAATAATTTTGGTTTTATTTTCGTATCAAATTCTATCTCATAAGTTCCAAACTTATATGAGTCACACGTTTATTGTCATACACAATAATTCTCAATATCTTATTTCCCTATATTTATTCTAAGATTAAAAAATCAATTTATTTTCGATCTAGAACGCCATTATTCGATCACTACAATAACTACAAATAGTTCATCAAACATAACTCATCTGCTTTGAAATCTCAATTGGTCATAAACCATGATCCACTTTTTGTACACCAACAAAGAAATCAGAAAAACCATTGCTCCACACATCAATTAATCTCCCGTAATTTTTATTTCATTGGAAAATAAAAACTTGCTCAAGTAAGTGAATTCTTGATAGACGCATTTATGTGTCTATTTTGATCTCGATTTTCTATATTGTTAGTACCCATTTTTGTATTTATTTTGGCATTTTATGTTTTTGTAGGTGTTTTTGGAGAAATAAGATTTTGCGGCGAAATTGGCTCGAAAAGTGGTTTTTGCGCTTTTGGGAGAAAATTACTGAAGACACCCCTCAGATGGATAAGGGGCACTCAGTTGATAAGGGGTAACCCACCACTATTTGCACCCCAGATCTACTATTTGCACCCCAAGTGCTAAAGGGACCCCCCAAGTCTGGTTAAGGGGTACTCATCCTCTTCATTTGAATTCTCAAATTTGGCGGGAAAAAATGATTCTTCCTCGCGCATTAGGGTTTGGATTTTAGAAGATTTTGGAGACGATTCAATCGCCAGAATTGGTTTCAATGGCCCTGTTTGGTCTTAACAGGGCTGGTACAAGTGATTTAATGGCGTAGATTGGGCTTGATAATCGGATCTCAACAATACATGGGAATGATGTTTTCTCGAATTGTTTGGCAGTAGTTCATGGAGATTTAATCGGAGTTATTGTTAGAACTGGACTTGGAATGGAATGTTACATCGAAACAGGCTTGCTGTTGAGCTTAGATTAGATTAAGAAGGGATGTACACCGAGTTGTGTCAAAACAGAGAGTGAGACTTTCACGGGAAAATGGTTGTTGAACTGCGTACTTTCCAGGGAGGATTTCCAGCGAGATTTGGTCGGATATTTTCTCTGATTTGGATTGCGAGTGACGTGTAAAGATTAAACAGGGAAGGTAAGGCGGCCAGATTTTAAAAAAAGAGCAGTAGTTGTCGAGTTGGGATAAAACAGAAGAGGTTTAATATCACGGGATATATTTGCTATATTTTTGGAAAGGATGTGGTGACATTGGAAGAGAATATACTCTGCAAGATTTACTGATATTTTTAGAAGAGTTTGCATCAAACAGAAATCCACGTTAGAAGAGAAAAAGGAAATAATAACCAAACTTGCCGGAACTTGGAAAAGAAGAAAAACAGGGGTGTTCTCGGAATTCAATGACCCTGTGAAGTATATAAAAGGAGTTGGGAGGTTCAAAGAAGGGATCGAGGAGTTGGGGGTCGGTACGGAAGCTGCAGGTGGAGTTGCAGAGAAGAAAAGAAAGTGCAGAGTCGTTTTCTGCACTTTCAGAGAAGAAAAGAAGCTGAAGAACATTAGACGAACGTAAAACAACAGCAGATCGCTACAAATAAAAAATATCGTTGTTCTACAGTCTCTTAGAATTTGTAACAGTGACCTCTATAACACCAGCCAAGCGTTACAAATCCGTTGTATTATTAATTTCTTCATTAAAAACACCTATTGAGCCATGTTTCTATATTTTGAGCGTGTTTTCACCATGAAGAGCTAAACCCCAACACTGGGATGACGGAGGAAGCCTTATTTCACAATTGTTTGGTAACTATATTTGATTCTTTATGACTTTTGCACTTGTTTTTACTTGATTTATGATTTTCATTGATTATTTGTGATTTTGTCTGATAGCGTATGCTTAGTCTAAGAACTCTTGATGCGCTATGCTTATGATTTACATCTAATTCTTTATAAAATCTACTTTTGGCAAAGAAAAAGAGTCTACAAAAGAGCTATAATTGTTAAGAACCAATATATAAACCAATTGATTTTGATTAATGGTGGAATCCTGAATCCCAGTTTCTCCCGATATTGCTATCATTTTTTTTGTATATATTTATTATAATTAATATTTAAGTCTAGAATCGAGTCTCCACAAGTCCGAGTTGAACGAATCTTTACTACCACTTTTTCTACACATTAAAAATCACATCAATTCTCACCTGTCACAATCATTTACATGTGAGCATTTGAAACCTAAAATAAGTAAGGTATGCACTTACATAATTACTAAAAATTAAAAGTTAGTACTCCAAGTTGCTCTTAAGTGCCAGATATTAACTCAAAGTTCTATAGTTATAACATCTTTAATTTATAACTTTCTACTAAGCAAATTATTAAACATATGTCTTGCACTAGTTTGATTTCTATCAATAATATTATTTTTCATTACTCAAATAAGAATATGAAGTACTAGAATCAAAACATGAATTTTAAATGTAATTTCTTACATCTCTAATCTCACGTCTCATATTTTGGACAAACATACACAACGATTTTGAAATGATCACATCTCTCGAACTAAAAATCCAAATAGAAAATTCCAAAATGGGTTTGGAAGATAAGTTCCCGATCTACAAGTTTAATGTTACACAAGAATCCAAAATCTCTATAGAAAGATTAAGACAAACAAATTCAACCAAAACTAATGCAACGTTGTGCAATTTTGTATAATACCTTAAAAATACTTTTCGGACTCCAAAAATTATGAAATTTGGAGGGAATGATCCTCATGATGTCTAATATATCCAAAGTTAAAATTTCTAGTCCCAATTCATTTTCACTAAAGAGATGCACAACATGTGAAAAATATCGGTTTATCATCAACAATATTTTTCTAGCCATGTTACAATCATAGTCCATTAAGATTAGACATAAATTTAACTCAAGGTATCTAGTAACCTAAAATTCCAAGCGTCGTATAAAATCGTGAAAGAAAAATTACATTGTCCTATATTTATTGCATCAACCACACTCGGAGTTGGTGCACGGCCCCTTGGGACAAGAACATCATTGCCGCTTGAAGAACGCTTATGCACTATATTTACATTCAACATAAATGTTGTGCAAAATGCAACTTGCACGGACAATATCTGGTATAAATTCGGGGTCGGTGTCTATTTCATTGTACAAATAAGACCATCTCCCTATGAGTAGTCCAAAAGCTTCCCTGGCAATATCATGAATATCTGAAATTGTATTATTAAGGAACCGTTGTTGTAAAGTCTCTGTATCTCTTTGGTAAGGTACCAAAAGCCACTCTTTCAGCGGAAGTGAATGTCCGACGATCAATATCTCGCTTTGGACCAATAAGAAGAAGGATTGTTGCCTAGTTCAGATTCCACGAAAACTTCCTGATATAACATTTCTCCAGCAATTCCACCATCACATAAATATGTCGAGAAAGATCCTCATGGAGTCGACAACTCCTTGAACTGACATGGAATATACTTCTTTTGTTAATGGGTATTGTTCTACCATTCGATGATTGAGAAATCTTTCCTCAGACGTTCTTTTCTTAATCTTGAGATGTGTAGTATAGATGGCTCCGACAATATTAGGAATGTGTGATTTATATTTAAATCCCTTCTTAATTGTATTCCTCATGTTGGTTTGTGTACTGAGAAATGTAAGGTATTGGGACTTCAGGTGCTTGACTATTGCAAAACATCCTATATGGATCTCAGAATGTTCTGATGATCAATATTATTATTCACCCTACGGGGTAACGTGTGGATGCATGTCGAGTTGACCAAACAACGTTAAACATCGTCTCCATTATTGTTAACCTGATCATATTAGCTAATGTAATATGAGCAGGGACGGGCCTAGCAAGGGGCTAACCCGGGCATAGCCCGTCCCTAATTTTGGTTAAATAAATTTTTTATATAGGAAACTTTTTGAAAATTAATATTTAGCCCACCTCTATTTATATTTACTCCTTGTAGTTCTAGCTTAAATAATTTTTAGCCCAAAGATCTTGTTTAAAAATAAAACTTTCTTTGTTATATCCATTTTCTTTCCCATTTTTCTGCTATAAACCATAAATTCCTTTCTCCGACCACTTTTCGTGATTAAAATTTGCGGATTTTTATCTTAGACTTGTCTAATTATCTAGTATTGTATAGGAAGATTTTAGTTAATCACTAATTATGTAACTCGTTCCAAAAAATTTCCCGCGGCCTTCAGCCGCATTGACAACCATTGATATTCTAGCCTTACCCTCAGAAGATTTCTGGGTCCGTCCCTGAATATGAGTGTATTCCAAAGATAGTATTAACTAATACAATTGAGCTTCTACTGTTTGTCTTTTATTGTAGAAAAAATTATTAGAATTCAGTAAAAAAAAAAAAGAAAAAAAAAAATTCTCTATGGAATAAGGAAACTATTTTAATGATCACGTCTATACCAAATTTTCTTGCAACTTCGGGCCCAGATTTCCCATGTGCGAGCTTCCATATATTCATAACAGTACACTCCTCAAGAGAATAATGCAGCAATGTTAACATTCAATGAATGAATGTCTACATTGTATTGGAGACGGTTTTGATAATCAATTGATTAAGAGAAAGATATCTAAATTACAAGACAGACTCGGGATATATAGCTATCATTCTCGACACAAATCTCTCTTACATTTCTTACGTGCGGCACACACACTCACATACTAAGCTCATATAGTTTGCACACACACACTGACTCACACACGCATACATACTCATACTATTACCCTCCCTCAAGCTCAAGAGGGCGTAGCCAACTTGAGATTGCACACACACACACACTGACTCGTACACATACATTCTATTACAGATCATAATAAGAGGCATCAATAACTGAAGTTTCAGCAGTTGTTGGTGTAGCAGGTGACAAATTAAATGATGCAACAGTCGAATAGAAGGTAGTGCAGTAGTTGATGTACAATATGAGGTGTAGCATTGAATCAATAACCAGAATAGAAGAAGTAACACATACCAAAGCAATATGAGCAAACTAGCATAAACAAAGCAAACCATTTGATGAAAAATAGATGCACTGGACACAGCAGGGCACCAGTTGAGATTGTAGCAGTAGGTGTTGTAGATAAAAGTAAAGATTTACAGCAGGAGTTGGCAGGCAGCAGAAAATGTAGTTGGTGTAGAGTGCATATGTGAAAGCTGCTCTGTAGTAAACTAAGCATTATATGTAGGATCTGGAGCAAAGCCTGAAAGAGCATATACAGATACACCAGTGGTATGACTGAAAACCAAAGCAGCAACAACTGAAAAATGAACAGCCCGAAAAAAAACCATATTGCATATATAGTTGTTGAAGTAGATAAGATGATTCTACTGACTGCATTAGATAATTTGCTGGAGTATGAGAAGTAGATAATGCTGAATGAAGTAGTTGTAGGCGGATACTAGTAAAACAATTGTAGTGCTTAACCGATAAGAACTTGCAATGCCCATCAGTCTTGCAGTCCAGATATTCACAAGCCGATGCAACACATAGTTTCACCACAAAGCTGCAGGAAGTAGCATAACAAAGCAGCAACTGCTAGTCATGAGAAGTATATGACAAAATCCCGTGCAAGGATAACAAATGATCTTGTCACCAGATGTATAAGTACACTACTAGAAGTTACCAAGTAATAAACATCTCAGGCTCAGTCCCATCTCTAACAAAGCCAATCATAAAAATACAATATTGAACCAATAAGATGTAGAGTATAACAAGCAACAACAGCAAGACAACTTAAAAAATGAACACCAATTGACCAATTTAACAGTACCACCATTTGTAGAAATGCACAATTTGAAATCCAGGCCACAAAAAAACTATTTGCACTTCAATTGCTTGAGCTTGTAAGCTGCATTCTCATACAAATACATTGCCAACACCACTAACTTGCATACATCAATGACATTATAAGCAGTTTAGAGCAACAGATTGAAGGAGTTTATAGAAAGCACTTAAAGTACCCATATTATTTGCAATCGAAGAAAGAACGAAACCAACAAACAAGAGATAGTCTGGCATTATTCAGAAACCTGAAAAATAATAGAAAACTAAACCAGGCTACATCAGAATTGAATGTAGACTCATCAAAGAGAACATCAGCTTGTACTTACGTAACTCCCCAATTTCAATCCCAGAACATCATCTTCAGTTTCATCATTTGAACTCGCAAGCCAACGCACTCATAAAAAGAGGACTGTACCAAAGCCAGTACCAATGGGATGAACCGATAACAAGCAAATTAAGCACATATAGTGCAGCAAACTCTCATTCCATACACACATCAATACACATCTATGATTCAAGAGGATATTTTCCTCACTTTCAAGTGGAACAACTTTAAGCTTCTCTCTTATCTAGACAAGGTGTAGAGGAGATAGGCATGCTCAGAATCAAAAGCTCCAGGTATCAACACAAGTAGTACTTGATTAAAAAACTAGATGCCACAATTCTAGTTATGATGAAAACAGCTTTTGAAGACAGAATTGTGTGTTGTTGAGCTAGTGATGTAGAAGCTGAACACATGGTGTTAAAACTAAAGTAATCTAAAGATTGCAATGGAGATTACCAGCAGAGACTCAGATGCTAGTTGATGAGGTAAGAAATTTCAATCCATACACCAACAGGAAATTGAAACAACCAAGAGCTCAAACCCTAACACCGAATTTTAGAGCTAAAATCATGCTTAATCCTCTTGACGACGTTGCAATACTAGCATCAGGATCAAATACAACTTCACACTTATTAACCATCAGCAATCGCAATTTGCATACTAGTTTCATAAAAAACAAACTCGGTAACAACAGTGATGAATTTAGAAGAACTCAAACCTGTTAATTCGTACACTCCAACTCCAATACAAAATTCAAACTCAGAAAAATCATATGAAACGCAAGATTTTCAACACATAGGTGAGGATTGCCTTGAAGTAAGATATGAGACCAACAACTTCCCAATCTTCTGCTGAATCCAATCGGTGGAACGCCTTTAAGATAACTCCTACAATATTCCACAGCCGCACTCCCCACAAAGATTTGGCAATTAAGCACAAGTTCAAAAAGAACTCTCCCCCATAAAATATCATTCCCGAAAGAAAAACAAGAGAGACCTTACTTTTACGAGAAAATAAGGATTTCTTTGGACATAATCAAATCACATGAGAACATGAATTTGTATCCAAAAATCACAATTTAATTAGCCACAAAAATGATTAATTCAATTGGCCATGCTCGACATAAGAGAACTTACGGAGCAACATAGTATATCACAAAGACGTGGATCATGGAAAGACCAATACTGCGGAATAAACAAAGATTCATTCTATTTTTCATTACTATTTGCACAATGACATATAATAGACTTAATCTTTGTAAACAAAAGTTCATCCTTTCTTCCATCAATATTTGCTTAATGACATAAAAGGCTTAAATTTTGTATTCAAAAGTTTATTCTATCTTTTGTCAATACTTTCATACCGACATAATAGAGATAACTTTTGAACAAGTATGGGATAGTCAAGGTTCACGGACGTAAACAACATATCCCATAACAATTTGCAATATATGAAACCATAAAGATTAATACTGCAAAAATCATCTTCCAAATAACTTAGAATTTAAATAAATAAATCTAAAAACATTGAAGATGAAAATGTTGGCAATAACTATGTGTACTCACAATAATGGCTATTCCAAACCCTAGTTATCCTTCTTAAAAACACAAGAATAAAATTCTCATAAGAAGTTTGCTAGACAAAATCAAAAACAACTCTAAAAAATAATCGATAAAGCACAAAAATCTAGTCATCATCTTCATCATCGGAGACCATAAGAGTGGCTTGAATCCTATCCATGTCATCCTTGATTTCTGGAAACTTAGTAGCAATCACAAGTAATTGTTCTTGCACAAACTTTACCTTGGCATTAATCTTATCAACACATTTGAGAATTTGATGAAGAAGATTCATATGTGCCATCAAGTGTGTCGCTTTTTTGTCTCTTGCAAGAATTTTCCTTCATACGTTTGAAAGTACAAAGGCGGACTAGCTTGGGAGTTCCAATAGAGTTCCCAATCGGATCTATAGAGAAAGTGCGACAAATTCGCTCAATCAAGCATGGATATCCTAGCTTCTTGTTGGTAGACGTCATCGACATCATTTGATATATGATGAACCCACAAATGTCGAGACCTTGAGTTCCCAAAACAAGAAAATAGACCAACTCCGCAAACTCACGACTCCAACGAGAATTCTCAATCGTGGAGGGACAAAGATTTGATATACAAAGTTTACCAAAGGACATCAAGGCAAGATTAAGATTATTAGTAGGAAACTTTCCTTCATTCCAAACAATACTCTTACCACACAGACCAGGAGAGATGGCTTCATAAGAAGGTCTTTCATGACTAGGTCTTGGAAGGCGAAAACTTCCCAAGGGAATATTAGAAATTCTTGAAATCAACTCTCAATTTAAATGAATCCTTTGTCTACTAACCATGGTCTTGAATTCCATGTCGTCATGATTAACATCATAGATGTTAGCATAGAAGATTCTCGTAAGAGTGTCAAAACCTTCACCAAGACCATCAAAGATGTTTCCAAGATTGAATTTTTCAAAAAAAATTAAATCCTCTGTATGTCTACTAGAAAAATCCAATTTCTTTTCTAGAATATAAATCCATTAGATGAAATCCTTTAAAAAACTCTAGCACAAGAATCATTGACAAATCTAATCCTAAGAGAATTTTGATCTATAGGAAAATTCATGCTAGAATGAAGAACTCAAGTTTTTTGAAATTCCTTTTGAGACCTTGAAATTCATCATGAGATCTAGAAATTGGAAAGAAAATAGGAAGAAAACACTTACTTGGAATGAACCTCGAACACCCTTTTTCTTATTTTTTTCTCCAAAGATGACTTAATGGAGGAAATACATGAACCCTAGAACATTCACGTACGCGGACAAGATGGGAGAAGGAATAAGGTACGCGTACAGCTTCTTCATATACCCACCGATGGGCTTGGACCCGTTTCTGAACCGCGACCCACAAAGGAAATATAGGATTTTCTTTGATGTTCAAACACCAAGGTTGTGCAACACGTGAAAATACACATTCGTGTGAAAAGACGGTGCAGTAGAAAGCTTATTCAAATATCCTAAGAAGGATAAAATCAAATATTAACCCAAATATACACAAATCAAACCATTTCTTGCGCCATCTCAAGATATATACAAATAGGGTAGTGCCAAGCAAGTTACCAAGTGGCAAGACGTGCAGAGAGATCCTCATGCAACATTTCCGGTTGATATTTATGAGCAGTATCAGTGATATAATCATAGTAATGATGATAATCAGGGTTAACAGAGCTTTCTATCTTCGTTTTCATATGACCAGAAAGGAGATATTTCCGATATCTTAAACCAGTATCAAAAACACAAGAACCCGTTTCATTGGACCTACTTGTGTTGATAATATGTTTAGTTCGTACATCATGATTACATGATTTTACATGTACCAAAATTTTATCGGATCGATTCTTTTTCTTAACCGAATTAAGCTTTTCTAAGAATTTAAAAACGTTTTCAAATGCTCTGAATAGATCTTTGTCATTCGAGCCATCAAAGACTGGTGGTACGTTTATAGAAATAGCACTTCTGTCAATAGAGTCATATCGTTACAAACACATACTTATGAGTTCTTAAACATGTTTGCTTGCTCTGATACCAATTGAAAAAGCGGGGGTCTAACAACCACACCCAATATTTTGCTTCGCAATCTGTATGGACTAACTCCAATATACTTTCAAGAGAATCAACTAGACAGTCAGACTCAATCTTGAGAAAAGTATATCAAATAATTATATCTCTTTTTCACAATGTAATCAGCAAATCAAACAGACAGAAATCCGCGAGCCTGAATATTATGTGAAACAACTTGAACGATACCAAAGACCAATGTTCAAGTGTCAATCAATATAATCAACAACCAAAGGTTGGATTCATAATTGATTGAACTTATGCACAACCTGTGATATTTCAATTATATAAACAAATATAATGTGGAAAAGAAATAACACAGACACCAGAAGTTTTGTTAACGAGGAAACCGCAAATGTAGAAAAACCCCGGGACCTAGTCCATATTTGAACACCACATTGTATTAAGCCGCTACAAACACTAGCCTACTCCAAGTTAACTTCGGACTGGAATGTAGTTGATACCTAACCAATCTCACATTGATCAAGGTACAGTTAAGCTCCTTACGTCTCTGAATCCCAGCAAGACTCTACGCACTTGATTCCCTTAGAAGATCTCGCCCACAACTAAGAGTTGCTACGACCCAAAGTTGAAGACTTGAAAAACCAATTTGTCTCACACAGAAAAGCCTATTGAATAGATAAATCTATCTCTCACAGAGATACCTAAGAGTTTTGTTCCGTCTTTTGATAAATCAAGGTGAACAGAAACCAATTGATATACCGGACTTATATTCCCGAAGAACATCCTAGAAATATCAATCAGTTCACAATAATCTTAATCGTATGGTAATGAAACAAGATATTGTGGAATCACAAACAATGAGACGAAGATGTTTGTGACTACTTTTTATCTTGCCTATCGGAGATTAAATCTCGAGCCAATCTTAGAGAAGATAGTACTCAATCACGATAGAAAACAGCAAGATCAGATCACACAACTACAGATAAAATAGTTGGGTCTGGCTTCACAATCCTAATGAAGTCTTCAAGTCGTTAACCTACAAGGTTTGGTAAAAACCTAAGGTTAAAGTAGAATCGACTCTAGTCGCAACTAGTATCACACAAGAGGTGTGTGGATTAGGTTTCCCAGTTGCTAGAGTTATCCTTTATATAGTCTCCAAATAAGGGTTTGCAATCAATGTTACCTTGGTAACAAATCATTCAATATTCGCCGTTAGATGAAAACCTGATTAGACTCAAGCTAATATCTTTCAACCGTTAGATCGAACTTAGCTTGTTACACACAAATGAAAAGTGACTTCATTTAGATATGAGTAACCGTACCTAAACGTGTGCACCTTTGTTGGCTCAATAATATTTAACCGAAGTTAGCCATATGAACACTTTCATATCAACCATATTCATCTTAACCATAAGTAGTTCAAATGACTCAAATGAAACTAGTTCTACAGTTGTTCAATTGTTTATATTCTCATAAAAGTATACAAGGCACAATTGAAGCAAAATCGATTTTGATTCACTCGAATCAAGTCATGAACATTATATCCACGGTTTGCAAAAGATTGCATTCCTTAATATATAAATGTATTAGTTCATGAACAAACCGATTTTAGAACATAACCCACTCAAGTATGCAAACATGTACGCATACTGTCATGTACCGAAGTACAATGACAAGATTGGGTGGATAGATTGAGGATAAACCTCTTCCAATTCCGAAGAATCGAGCCTATGGTTCAAATGAACACAGCCTAAGAACAAAGTTCTTTTTTCGATTAATAATTTGATAACCTTTCTCTTACAGACTCGGAGCATATAAAGCTAGGCATTTCCTCCCTTATCATCTAAAGGCCACTAATTAACCAGGTGGAAACATCTCAACAGACCAACATGGTGTGATTGTGATAGTGGTAAATAAAGTTATTCGATTCTCGAACTTGTGAAGGATTTTTTTTTTTAGACTTAAATTCAAAACTAAAATAGAAAAATCACTAATAATTATAGCAAACACTGAAAAAGTTGATATCAATATTAAAATAACATTGAGGCTAAGATTCCACTATTTTCCAAGTTCAAAGCGATTTAACCCAATATTTATATTCATGCAATTTTTTCTTTCAAATTGATTCTAAACTATTGCAACAAGTAGATTCTCAAAATAACAAGTGTAAATCCGAAGCATAGAACATCAAAAACCTAGGTCCAAGTATGCTCTATCAAAAGAAATAACAATTGCTTAACAAAAATCATTCAAACAATTTCCGATCAAGGAAAATAATCATATAATAATTGCAAATAAATAGATCACTAAGAATATACCACTTCTTGTTGGAAAAATAGCTTCCTCTATCGCCTCAGCAATGGGGTTTAGCTCCTCATATTAACCATGATCTCAAAATATTGTTTTATGGTTCAAAAGTTGATTAAAAGGATGAGAAACAATAACACAGACTGCTTGTAACGCTGTAATGGCGTTACAAAGAAGCTCTTACAATGGACTGACTGTTACAGAGAAATCATTGTAGCACTGTTGCGAAATTGAGACGCAATTCTTATTTGCAACGCTTGTTCTTCAGCAGCAGCAGCAGAAAACGAAACTTCCTGCAACTCGATCTGTTCAGCTCTGTGGTGTTCTAAAGTTCTTTGCAATTGCTCCAATCAGTTCGTAACCCTTCCTTGTCCTCTCAACAACCTATATATAGCCAGCATACCCCAATAATTAGAGTTTATCTTCGATTATTCTTCGGTTTCCTCCACCAAAAGTTACGGGATTTTCTTTCCATGCCAAGCCTCTCTACATGTCTATGTACGTTCAAACCTTCCAAAACTCGATAGACACGAATCCTAGAGGAATATATCTCCTTTCTTATGCACGTAACTCCCAAATATAGGATAGAAACTCCCGTGACTATTACTCTTCCCATGTTTTGCCGAGAAGCTCTCATCCCATGTGTAATCGGTTATCAATGATTTCCTTCCCTCCTTTTACGTGAAAAATCATATTACCATCCCTGTTTGACTCCAGCAAATCAATCCCAGTCCATATCCATGTAAGAGTCCAAGTATAAACCAAACCAACACCCGACAATATTTCACTTTCCCTGTTTCACTAAAGTCCGTGTAAACTTCTTTCTTTATCGAGTCTCAAACACATACGAACCCTGACTCGAGCTAACAGGCCCAAACTATCCAAAATCTGTGAAAAATCCCGAGTAAATCTCACACAAAACCTTCTCTGTTCAAACCGAGAAACTATCCTTCCTGTTTAACGAAATCCGGATTATCCAGCCCGAGTTCTTCAATTCCATCAGATATACCAACCCTGTTTAGTCCATTCGAGTCCATATCAACCAAATCTGGTGATTGAATCTGTCCAGAGATGGACCAAAAATCGAACCCTAAATTTGCAGTCGACTGAAATAGTTTCCCGCCAAAAACATTTTTCAAAAGGAGAAGATAACCTCCCCCTATCCAGACCCGGGGTGCGAATAGCAAGTGGTCGCCCCTTAGTAATTGAGGTGCCCCTTATCCAAATGAGGGGTCCGAATAGCATGTGTCCTCCAGGCACTTTTACCAACTTTTCGAGCCAAAATTGTTTATTGGCCAAAAATACCTACACACGCACAAAACACCATAATAAGTAAAAAAATGAGCACTATCAATATAAAGAATCGAGACAAATTAGACACAATAAGGTGTCTATCAAATACCCCCAAACTTATTATTTGCTAGTCCTCGAGCAAAAATAATAAAAAAATAAAATCCTAACTCACCACTTATCGCGAGCATCGTCGATTGCATTTAGCGTATGCAATAAGCCTTTAAACCCCTAGGTGGCCCTAGTGGCCGAGTTATAGTCTCGGGAGGGCTTACAAGAGATATACCCACAAAACCTTTACTCCAGACCCTAACTATATACGCAGAACCTTGGAAGGCACTAAAAAGTCTCCTTGGTTGGCATACTTATTGATTACAGGAGGAAGTACCCTGATGCGAAATTCCAATTGCTATACACGAGTTTGCACTCAAGCATACTAAAATTCATATATATGTCACAGAGCTCTACTAAGATAGTTTCTGGACATCATAACCGGAGTCAACCAATCACATGGATAGATTAAGAGATGGATATAGAAAAAAAAATGTAGATGGTTTTGATGTTGACTAAGGTGAACGGTGTTTCCCATATCTGTCTGAAGGCCACTGCCAAAACGAAGCTATCCTAATGGACTGAGATACTGGTCTGGACTAATATCAATACACTGGCATATACAAGGGAACCAGTGGTCGATAATCCTAACTCTAGGTCAACTCAGCTGGCATATACAAGGGTACCAGTGGTCCACTTCATTGAATTTATTCCGGTTGGTCTGGTGGTCTAGTCTCAATTTCTATTTTTTTTTCTTTTGTCTTTTTTTTTTCCATAATTTTTTTTTTTCTTTTTCACTTTTTTTTTCCAACTTTTTTCAACCTTTTTTTTTTTGTATCTCAATCACTCTATTTCACCCTGGCAGTGGTAACAACTTGAATCGTGAGCCCCACCTAATCACTTAGAGAAACATATTTTAAAGAAAAGAAAATAAAAATAGAAGTGAAAAGGATTCAACGAGATATGGCGAAACTACCATGTTTTTTCTTTAATTCTAACACCTGGCTCGTGCTTTTATGAATAGACTCTTTAGATGTTTCCATCTAATCAGATTGGTTCCTCAACTCCTACAACCAAAATGCTTCCATCCACTTAGATTGGTTAGTGCCATCCTTAATAAGCATAAATTTCTAGGCTTTGGAGTTTATTTATGGTAACAAAAAGGTAACAAAAGTTTCTACCCCACCCCCAAACTTAAATCTAACATTGTTCTCAATGTATTAAAGAACAGTACCAAAAATATAAGTAACATGAGTAAATAGTAAAGAGAGAAGTCGGAAAGATAGTACCTGGGTGAAGTGTAACCAAAAACCTACAAAAATAATATACAACATACAAACCAACTCGATGGTCAATCAAGGTAAACAGGGTCCTCCAGAGGGACCTCCTCAACATCACCTGTAGGAAAAGGCTCTAAAAAAAGGGATTCAATCGCTGACCATTAACCTTTGAATAACTACTACCATCTGGTGTCTCAATCTCAATAGCGCCATGAGGAAAAACAGTACGGACCACAAAAGGACCGGTCCACCGAGAGCGCAACTTCCCGGGGAATAGATGCAAACGAGTGTCATACATAAGAACTTTTTGACCTGGAGAAAATGACTTTCGTAAAATATTCTTATCATGCACAAGTTTCATTTTGTTCTTATACTCCTTAGCACTATCGTATGCATCTCTACGAATCTCTTCCAACTCATTGAGCTGGAGCTTTTTGTGAGCTCCTGCCTTGTCAAGTGAAAAGTTTAGTTGCTTAATAGCCCAATAGGCTCTATGCTCTAACTCGACAGGAAGGTGACATGCCTTGCCAAATACTAGACGATAAGGTGACATTCCAATGGGTGTCTTAAACGCGGTACGATAAGCCCATAAGGCATCAGTAAGCCTCGACGACCAGTCTTTCCTATTGGGATTAACTGTTTTCTCTAAAATACGCTTAATTTCCCTATTGGAGACCTCTACCTGACCACTAGTCTGTGGGTGATATGGGGTAGCTACTTTGTGGGTAATACCATATTGTTTCATTAAAAGAGAAAACGGTCTATTACAAAAGTGTGAACCTCCATCACTAATTATAGCTCGCGGCGTACCAAAACGTGTAAGTATGTTCTCTTTCAAAAACTGGACTACGACCCTGTGGTCATTTGTTTTACACGGAACCGCCTCAACCCACTTAGACACATAGTCTACAACGACAAGTATGTAAAGATAACCAAAAGAATTAGGAAATGGACCCATAAAATCAATTCCCCACACATCAAAGACCTCAATCACTAAAATAGGATTCAAAGATATCATATTTCTACGGGAAATGGTTCCTAACCTCTGGAAACGCTCACAAGAAATACAATGACTATGGGAGTCTTTAAAGAACGAAGGCCAGTAAAAACCACACTGCAATATCTTAGCAGCAGTCTTCTTAGCACTAAAATGACCCCCACATGCATGTTCATGACAAAAGGAGATAATACTGGACTGGTCACTCTCAGGTACACATCTCCTAATAATCTGGTCTGGACAATACTTAAACAGATAAGGATCGTCCCAAAAGAAATGATTAACCTCGGCTAAAAACCTAGAACGATCTTGCTTACCCCAATGTTGAGGCATTCAACCAGTAACAAGATAATACTATATTCGCATACTAAGGTGATTGGGAAACAGAGAACAATTGTTCATCAGGAAAGCTATCCCTTATAGGAAGGGAATCATTAGGGGAACTAACAACTAGCCTAGACAAGTGGTCTGCTACTACATTTTCGGCACCCTTTTTGTCTCTAATGTCTGGACAAAATTCTTGTAACAAAAGGATCCACCTAATCAATCTAGGTTTGGTATCCTTCTTAGACAAAAGGTATTTCAAAGCAGCATGATCAATATAGATTACGATCTTAGAACCTAATAGGTAGGAACTAAACTTATCCAAGGCAAACATGATGGCTAACAGTTCCTTCTCTGTAGTTGTATAGTTCATTTGGGCATCATTCAAAGTTTTGCTAGCATAGTAAATCACATGAAGTAATTTGTTTTCTTGCTGACCTAGCACAACACCTATAGCATAATCAAGCATCACACATAATTTCAAAGGGTAGGTTCCAGTTAGGTGCCTGACTATCGAGGAGTAGTGAGTAAATTCTTAAGCTTCTCAAAAGCCTCTAAACAAGCATCATCAAAGACAAACTTAACATATTTTGCAAGCAAATTGCAAAGAGGTCTAGAAATCAAGCTAAAATCCTTAATGAATCGACGGTAAAAACCTACATGCCCTAGGAATGACCTAATATCTTTTACGGTTTTTGGGACCTGTAAAGTCTTAATAAGGTCAACTTTGGCTTTATCTACCTCTATACCCTTTGAAGAAATAATGTGCCCTAACACAATTCCTGATTTAACCATGAAATGGCATTTTTCCCAATTAAGCACTAAATTCTTTTCCTTACACCTAGTCAACACTAATGTCAAATGATGCAAGCACTCATCAAAAGATGAACCAAACACTGAAAAATCATCCATAAAGACCTCTAGAAACCGTTCTACCATATCGGAAAATATGCTCATCATACAACACTGAAAAGTCGCAGGGGCATTACATAGCCTAAAAGGCATGCGTCTATACACAAAGGTACCAAAGGGACATGTAAAAGTGGTTTTCTCTTGGTCTTCTGGGGCAATAATGATTTGATTATAACCGGAGTAGCCATCTAAGAAGCAATAATGACTATGTCCAGCTAATCTCTCTAGCATTTGGTCGATAAAAGGAAGGGGAAAGTGATCCTTTCTTGTGACCTTGTTCAATTTCCTATAGTCGATACAGGCACGCCATCCCGTGGTCACTCGGGTTGGGATTAACTCATTATTATCATTCCGGACTACAGTGATACCTGATTTCTTGGGGACAACCTGAACGGGTCTGACCCACTTACTGTCTGAAATTGGGTAGATAATACCCGCATCTAACAACTTAAGCACCTCTTTTCGAACTACCTCTTTCATGTTAGGGTTCAGTCGACGTTGCATCTCCCTAGAAGGTTTGGAGTCTTCTTCTAAATGAATCTGATGCATACACACAGTAGGACTTATACCCTTAATGTCTGCTATAGTCCACCCTAAAGCTTCCTTATTGTCTTGAAGTACTTTTACTAGCCTACTTTCCTGATCACTATCCAAATCGGAAGCTACAATCACAGGTAAAGTCTCAGATGGGCCTAAAAACACATACTTTAGAGTGTCGGGTAGTGGTTTTAGGTCCAACTTAGGAGTCTCTTCTAAACAAGAAATTAAGGTAGTCTCAGAAATTGGTAATGGTTCGAACCTAGCTTTCCATCTATAAGTGTCTAACACATGGGTATAATCTAATAGAGCATTCACTTGTTCAATAGTGCTATCGTCATCAAAATCTAAACCAAAATGGGATAGACAACTTTCTAATGGGTCTTCAGATAAAATGTTTGGTAATGACTCCTGAACTAAGGCTTCTATCATGTTCACCTCTTCAACACATGTGTCATCTATCTCATAAGGTAGCTTACTGACATTAAAAATGATCATCTCCATAGTCATATTACCAAAAGATAAATTCATCACACCATTTCGACAGTTAATGATCGCATTAGACGTAGCTAAAAATGGGCGACCTAATATCACATGTATTTGGTTCTCTGGGTCGGGGACAGGTTGGGTATCTAGGACCACGAAATCCACTGGATAAATAAACTTGTCGACCTCAATAAGAACATCCTCAATAACACCTCGAGGAATTTTAACGACCTATCAGCCTAACCGCAATGTCATCTCGAGTAGGTTTTATTTCACCAAGTCCTAGCTGTAAGTACACATGGTACGGCAGTAAGTTCACACTGGCTCCTAAGTCAAGTAAAGCTTTTTCTACCCGGTGTTTACCTATTGTACAAGCAATGGTAGGGGAACCTGGGTCTTTGTACTTTGGAGTTGTGGTGTTCTGAATGATTGAACTTACATGACTAGCTAAAAAGGCTTTCTTATGGACGCTAAGTTTTCGCTTTCGCGTACACATATCCTTAAGGAACTTGGCATAAGCAGGAATTTGCCTAATTGCATCTAATAAAGGAAGGTTTATGGTAACTTGCTTAAAAACCTCCAATATGTCATTAAAGTTCGATTCCTTCTTTGTTGGTACTAATAGTTGGGGAAACGGGGCTCTAGGCACAGAATCAGACCTCTCAGGAAAAAAATTGGCATCATCAGAAATTTTATCAGTCCCCTCGGCTAGTGGTGGTCCTGAGGGGTGAACTATAGTATGTTCACTATCGGGCTTGGTTACCTGATTGTCTACTACTCTACCACTCCTAAGGGTTCTAATAGCATTCAATTGATTCGATGGTTTTGCACCTACTTCATGAACTCCTCTAGGGTTGGGTAGTGTTTGACTAGGAAACTTACCTCTTTCTCTCAAAGACTCATTTATCAGATCAACCTAGGTTTTTAACTCGGAAATAGCCTGACTATTTTCTTGTCATATCCTGTTACTAGCTTGTAGACTTTATTCTACTGATAGCTAAAATTTTGCAGTTTGCTGAGTTAACAAGTTGAGAGACTCCTCTAAGCTTAGGATTTTCTTATCTGACTGATTCTGAAACTGAACTGGTCCTGAAGGATTCTTAGTATAGCCAAAACCTGGGGGAGCATTAGAATTACTAAACCGACCTTGATTCTGGCCCTTAGACCACGAAAGGTTCGGATGGTTTCTCCAACCAGGATTATAGGTTTCTGAATATGGGTCAAACTTCTGACGGTTATCAAATCTAGTGTTATTATAGAGAACATTGGCTTGCTCTTCATTATTCTGGCCTTCCCGAAAAGGCTCCACTCTACCACTAGTCTAACCCACTTCTAAAGCTTCTAACCTTTTTGCTATTTGTAGCAATTTTGGCATCTGATTCAAAGCCTCCTTCTACCATATTAACGTTCCTCTGCCTAAAAGAATTGTTATCTGGGCTTCCCTATTATTTTCCCATTGTTGGGTCTTTTCGGCGATTTCATGCAAATATGTCATCGCCTCATCAACTGCTTGGTTTTCAAACCCACCTGTACACATAAATTCTACTGTGGTCGTAGTGGAATAATCTAAACCCTCATAAAGGATCTGAACTAACCTAACCTTTTCTAAACCATGATGAGGACATTGGGCTAATAAATCATTGAACCTTTCCAAATACCTATACAAAGATTCTCCCTCTTGTTGAGAAAACGTGCAAATTTGCGTCCTAATAGACGATGTTTTGTGCCTAGGGAAAAACTTGTTCAAAAAGGCAGATGTAAGTTGTTCATATGTTTCAATTGAACCAGAGGCCAAACTATATAGCCACGATTTAGCTTTATCTTTCAAGGAAAAAGGGAATAACCTAAGTTTCAAAGCATCATCATAAAGGTTTCTAATCTTTAGGGCACTACAAATTTCCTCAAAGTCCCTAACATGGAAATAGGGGTTTTCATTTTCTTTCCCTAAGAAGATTGGGAGCAGTTGTAAGGTCCCAGGTTTAAGTTCATAATTTGCTTCTGTTTCAGCTAACCTGATACACGAGGGATGAGTAGTCCTATTCGGGTTCAACAAAACTTTCAAAGTTGCCATTTCTGGCACTATCGGAATATTAGGGATTGTCTCCTGAAACGGACGTTCAAAAATAGACTCTTCAGAAATTGGAATTTCTAAATTGAGGTAATCGAGACGCTTAAAACTACTAGGTTTCTCTTTAACAAATCTACCTAGGGCGTCTCTTTTATGTTCAGGCATGCAAAAGAATAAGGAAGGGGATTCTATGCAATCACAAAACAAGGCTGACTCAACCAAATCAAACCTATTGAATTCTAGCAAACAAAAATCATGATGGCTCCACTTAGATTGTTTCTAGACCAGCTTCTAATCTTCCGAAAGGAAACTAGGTACAATTTTAGCAAACCTCTAAAGAACGAGTTAAGCTAATAAGATACCCAATACAGTCCTTTTGAACGACTTTCCTACAAGCTCGTTACCTTATCGGTCTCGTTCTAGTCAAAATTTTAAGCTTTGGTTCGCGTTTGGTATCGTTTTCCTAAGGCGGGCAAGAAGACAACGGTGATGAAATCCGAACCCTTATCTTGTATGGCCAGGCCTTGCCCTTTACTAGGAAATTAAAGTCCGTATTCAGTCCTCAACATATATGCATACGAAGGAGTCCAGTAACTCGCTGACAGGGGATTCACGAGTGTTTAGAATCTTACCTCCCGTTCCAGACGGGGGATGAATCGGTTGTAGTCGACTCGGGCCATTGACTCCTATGTCAGTGTACGAACCCAAGGTGCAGAGACAATATCGTAATTGTCCTCCTTCTCTGCAAACAGTTTATATTTAAAGTACCCTTCCGTAGGGTAAAAATAAAAATAATGTCCCAAAGTACAAAAGTCCAAAGTGTCCAAAAAGAAAAGAAAAATTACAAAAATAGAGAAACCCTAATACAATTTTTTTCTTTTCTAAAAATAAACAAACCCTAAAAAAAAATTAACTAAAATAAAATTGTCTTCTTTTTCCTTCTTTTCGCTTTAATCTTTAGCTCCAAGTCTTTATGAAATCACCAAACTCCTTAGCTCAATTTTCTTTATGGTCCAGAACCTGTAGACAAAAGATAAATACCCAAGAACGTAAAAAAGAACAAAAATAATAAAAAAAAAAACAAAAAAAAAAAACTAAATCTAAAACCCTAAAAACAAGTCCGCGTCGGCGGCGCCAAAAATTGGTGTGATTGTGATAGTGGTAATAAAGTGATTCGATTCTCGAACTTGTGAAGGATTTTTTTTTAGACTTAAATTCAAAACTAAAATATAAAAATCACTAATAATTATAGCAAACACTGAAAAAGTTGATATCAATATTAAAAGAACACTGAGGCTAAGATTCCACTATTTTCCAAGTTCAAAGCGATTTAACCCAATATTTTCATGCAATTTTTTCGTTCAAATTGATTCTAAACTATTACAACAAGTAGATTCTCAAAATAACAAGTGTAAATCCGAAGCATAGAACATCAAAAACCTAGGTCCAAGTATGCTCTATCAAAAGAAATAACAATTGCTTAACAAAAATCATTCAAACAATTTCCGATCAAGGCAAATAATCATATAATAATTGCAAATAAATAGATCAATAAGAATATACCATTTCTTGTTGGAAAAATAGCTTCCTCTATCGCCTCAGCAATGGGGTTTAGCTCCTCATATTAATCATGATCTCAAAATATTGTTTTATGGTTCAAAAGTTGATTAAAAGGATGAGAAACAATAAAACAGACTGCTTGCAACGCTGTAATGGCGTTACAAAGAAGCTCTTACAATGGACTGACTGTTACAGAGAAATCATTGTAGCACTGTTGCGAAATTGAGACGCAGTTCTTATTTGCAACGCTTGTTCTTCAGCAGCAGCAGCAGAAAACGAAACTTCGTGCAACTCGATCTGTTCAGCTCTGTGGTGTTCTAAAATTCTCTGCAATTGCTCCAATCAGTTCGTAACCCTTCATTGTCCTCTCAACAACCTATATATAGCCAGCATACCCCAATAATCCGAGTTTATCTTCGATTATTCTTCGGTTTCCTCCACCAAAAGTTACGGGATTTTCTTTCCTTGCCAAGCCTCTCTACACGTCTATGTACGTTCAAACCTTCCAAAACTCGATAGACACGAATCCTAGAGGAATATATCTCCTTTCTTATGCACGTAACTCCCAAATATAGGATGGAAACTCCCGTGACTATTACTCTTCCCATGTTTTTCCGAGAAGCTCTCATCCCCCGTGTAATCGGTTATCAATGATTTCCTTCCCTCCTTTTATGTGAAAAATCATATTACCATCCCTGTTTGACTCCAGCAAATCAATCCCAGTCCATATCCACGTAAGAGTCCAAGTATAAACCAAACCAACACCCAACAATATTTCACTTTCCCTGTTTCACTAAAGTCCGTGTAAACTTCTTTCTTTATCGAGTCTCAAACACATACGAACCCTGACTCGAGCTAACATGCCCAAACTATCCAAAATCTGTGAAAAATCCCAAGTAAATCTCACACAAAACCTTCTCTGTTCAAACCGAGAAACTATCCTTCCTGTTTAACGAAATACGGATTATCCAGCCCGAGTTCTTCAATTCCATCAGATATACCAACCCTGTTTAGTCCATTCGAGTCCATATCAACCAAATCTGGTGATTGAATCTGTCCAGAGATTGACCAAAAATCGAACCCTAAATTTGCAGTCGACTGAAATAGTTTCCCGCAAAAACATTTTTCAAAAGGAGAAGATAACCTCCCCCTATCCAGACCCGGGGTGCGAATAACAAGTGGTCGCCCCTTTGTAATTGAGGTGCCCCTTATCCAAATGAGGGGTCCGAATAGCATGTGTCCTCCAGGCACTTTTACCAACTTTTTGAGCCGATTTTTCCAAAATTGTTTATTGGCCAAAAATACCTACACACGCATAAAACACCATAGTAAGTACAAAAATGAGCACTATCAATATAAAGAATCGAGACAAATTAGACACAATAAGATGTCTATCACAACACAACTTACCACTAATTAGCACTCCTGATTATACTAAATACCACTATTATTACTAAAGACACACATAAATAAGATATGAGCACTTCCCTCCAATACCAGGTACATGACATTCCCTTCCCCTTCAAAACATCCTTGTCCTCAAGGATGAGATCCAAATGAACCACTGTGAAAATTGGATAGTCGCGCATCTAAGACCAGAACGGCACTCCCTCAATGAAACTGAAAACCCATGTGATGCCCATAGACACCCGCATAACAAGCCCAACCGTTCTCCTTAGGATTTTGTTGAAGTGAAACTCTGAAATAGTACACCCTGTACTTGCCACTTAAAGTTTTGTTGAAGCTTGGTTGGCCTCCTTTCATGCTCCGCCAGTTGCTTTACACCATGAACGTCATAAACCCCGCTGACACTTTCTACAATCCATAGTACAATTGAAAAGAATTTGAACTTCCATCTCAGATAATCAAGCCACGCCAACATATGAGGAATTTGAATTACCATGAGTAAATGTTTAGCCTCAAAGCTAAAGAATTTCCCTGAGAAGCCTTTAAGAACTTCAGCTCTTAGCCAAAAAATTAATGGACCATCTCTTTGTGAAATGCAATGCTCGTTGTCTTCATCTTCGTAAGGAACTACATGAGCCTGTAACAGTATGTTCTTAATTTCTACCCCTTCCTTGCTAACTAACACAGTGAAGGTTGTAGGTTCGTCCCTTTTTTTGTGTAGCACTTCTACTCCGTTTTGCTTATCAACACATGCCTTTGATTGTTTGAAATCAAGTTGCACATATATTAAGTGAACTGGTTTATCAGTGCAAACAACAGGTTTCATCCTCTGGCAGGTTGTTATTAAGTTCGCTTGTACTACCCTGGTTCTCTCACTTTGCAATTTGTATTATCGCAATTCTGAATCTGGACAGTACATATTATTCCTTCAACAAGTTGCATGAGCTTGCATTTCAACCACTCTTGGTACAGAAAATTCAGTACAATGTGAAGGTTAATAATACCAATATGTAGAACTTTGATTTCCAGCCTTCTTTCATATAATTCCACTCCTATACAATCCCTCTTGAGCTGATAAAAAAAAATCTGTCAATCGATTGTAATAAGAATTAAAATGTTGAGCATCCTTAAAGGTGTTGTCCAAACAAAAAATAATTCAAGGTTTCCTTCATAAACTGTTTGCGAGTATTGTGACATACGATCCATAGGCCTGTAGAGTACAATTTCAATTTCCATCTCAAAAAGTCCACTAACTTCGACACAATTGGAGCATGTGTGACCCATGGGCAACAAAAGTAACCAGTTCTCATACCGGCAATCCTCAATAACTTAACCCAGAAAAATTCTGTAGTAGTAGCCAATTGTGTATTCCCTTTACTACCATCAACCACAAACATCATCTCTTTGATTTCCACCCCCTCTACAAGTAACTACTCGCAACCAGAACAACCATCATTACTACCAAAAATTATAGAGCTAGGTTCTTCTGGTATCCCGGTGAAAAACCAAGTAAGAACAACGCCACTTGCTATACTGCACAACCCGAGATCAAGCAAGCATAATTTCATCCCCTGCTGCAAAGACTCATGACACAATTTGATGACACTAAGAGAAAGAAACACAAGCTCATAGGTAAGTCTCCTGGAGGGAATCTGCGACTCACCACCATATTTCTTTACAACAATCACCTTCAAATATTTTCGTGAACCACCTCCCAACTGCAAGATTATAGAATCACTGAAACTGCATCTACTACTAAGATGTAGTCTATCAAATAGTTCCCTCACAGTACAAGCTTCATGAGTACCTGTCACTTGAAGTATCAACCTAGACCATAGAGGCTTACCATGCTCTTGGAAGAAACTATGAGAGAAGATAGTTAAAGCGAACTGAATCTTGTGAAGCATTAGCAAAAGAAAAGTTACTGCTCTCCACATCTCAGCTATTTCAAGCATTAACTGACAAGCCAGTTAAAAAGTCATTACTCTAGACCGCAAGAAGAATAAAAATATACCTCTCTCAGGTATTTGAACAAACATTTTCTTCGCAGCCCGAATTGCAAAATAATGAATACATAAATGAGGAAACGAATTTATAAACTGCAATTCTGAGTCATGCCTCAGGTTAAGAAGCAATTGAAGAAGTAATATCTCATAAGTAAGTGGTGAGATCACCGTACACTTCCCTCGATCAAAACAATCCCTACGAAGTAACTTGTTGTGAAGAAAGAACAACTCCATCAAGATGGAGACCAAAACAATCCCTACGAAGTAACTTGTTGTGAAGAAAGAACAACTCCATCAAGTTTTCATAAATATCAGAATTCTTCTCAAAATTTTTAACACAAAACTGCATCTCTATATCTTTCATAATGTCAATTTTAAATGGAGATAACTCGGAGAAGCCCTTAATTTCTTATTTTGCAGTGTCTTCAAATTGTAAGTTCATACCAGTAAATGAATCGAAATCGGCAATAGAAAAATACCAATTAATGAGTTTAAAATCTTTTCCACGATCAAATACTATATCAGCTGACTTGAAACAACGACGAGAAGATAAACCAGTAGGCAGTTGGTTGAAAAACAATTTGTGCTCAAAATATACAATATCCATTAAAAGCATTTTAACAAACAACTGCCATGTGGTACTAGAAACACTACCATTAGCCAACATACAAGCAATTTGATCTTGAAACCATGAATCTGACCAGTACCCATGTCTGTAAATCAACTCGTGAACAAGTTGTCTATAGTATCCATCCAACAATTTTAAGCACACATCAATTTGAGACCCAAATTTAGAATAACAATCAGTAAAACAAGAATTCTCTAATCTGAGCTCGATCTTCTTTCCTCGAATAACGAACGAGTAAAATTAAAAAGAAGAGTGAAGAAATCCTTACAATTCAACTCGCTGTGGGTCGTGATTAACTCCCTTAAGATTTTAAGGATCTCATAACTGACCTCCTTCATTTGCACATGATTCTCTCTGTCGGCATCATTCACCTCAACCTTGGCGATTTCTGTAATTTTAGAATCAACCTTTTCTTCAGTGAACAAAAAAGAAGGAATAACCAATTCATCTACAGAGTCATCTGGTGTTGCTTCAGATGGAATTGAAGAGTCTTGGTTACAATCTGTAACTTCCCCTGAGTTGAAGGAATCCATAATTGACTCAAAGATTGACTCTAAGATTGAATCAATTATAATTTTTTTAGTGAAAATTTCCTCCTGGATCTGCTTAGCTTTTCTAACCCCAAGGAGTGACTCTAGCTGCTTCTCTTTCCTGCTGATGAGCTTCAACATCTGAAGAAGATTATACTCTCGGGGAGTCATCTTCTCGTTTGTGAGTATCATACATCCATCGGAGACTAACTAAATCATCCCTGAGTTTCTTCTCCTTATCCATCGCAGCATCAAGCGTCACCATGAATCGAAACGAATCTGATACCAATTGTGATGTACCGAAGTACAATGACAAGATTGGGTGGATAGATTGAGGATAAACCTCTCCCAATTCCAAAGAATCGAGCCTCTGGTTTAAATGAACACAGCCTAAGAACAAAGTTCTGTTTTCGATTAATAATTTGATAACCTTTCTCTTACAGACTCGGAGCATATAAAGCTAGGCATTTCCTCCCTTATCATCTAAAGACCACTAATTAACCAGGTGTCAACATCTCAACCGACCAACACAACTTACCACTAATTAGCACTCCTGATTATACTAAACACCACTATTATTACTAAAGACACACATAGATTAGATATGGGCACTTCCCTCTAATACCAGGTACATGACACATACCTTAGTAGCCGGACTGATTTTGGATTCACCAGTACGCGAACTTGTACACATACCACAAACTCAGTAAAGTTCCGGAAGTTGAACCTCACGCCAGTACGCGTACCGGTATGCGTACTAAGTTCTCAGACCTTGACTAAACCAAACAGTATGCATACGTGTATGCATACCATGGTTCCCGGACTTGGATACACATATGCAAGTACGCATACCGTGCTTATATCCAATTGTTCTAAACTCTCATTTCAACCATTGAAACATTCTCGTAAGATGGGAATAGCTGTCTCACACAAACTATTAGCTTCAACGCAATTTTCAAGTGATCGAATGATCAATACAAAACATTACGAGTCTACATCAAAAGACTGTCTCACACAAATCATGTAAAATGTTACCAGGCGATTTTTACATGATCATCTTTTGACTTTCGTCAAGAATATAAGATAAACTTGGTTAAAGCGAAAGCTTACCAACACATATTTCGAGAAATATATAAGTGAGTTAAACTCATCTCGAAATATCAAATGTGTATAATTGAAGTCTATATAGATATACGAATTTTTTCTCAAATAGGAGATAGAGTAGATATACTTTTGAGTGATAAATGAGTTCAAGTCTCCACATACCTTTTGTTGATGAAGTTCGACAAGCTAACCTTAGTAGTTCTTCGTCTTCAATCGATGAACACCCCGTGAAGTCTAATGCTCAACTACACTTTCTATCCTAATCCGAGACTTAGCTATAAGTAGACTAGAAATCAAGACTTATGGTTTTTGTTAGAGCACTGCTCGGTCGAACTCGCATGCGTTGCTATCTCAAGCATGTTTGTCAATGTTAGTGATCAAAACTATAATTCTTGATTTCTAGTCTACTATAGCTAAGTCTCGGACTAGGATAGAAAGTGTAGTTGAGCTCAAGAACTCCATGGCGATCATCATACAAGACGAAGAAATACTCGAGGAACTGGTGGAACTTCATCGACTAAAATGTATGTGGAGACTTGAACTTATCTATCACTCAAAAGTCTATCTACTATATCTCCTATCTTGAGACAAAAGTTGTTTTGATATATAGACTTTGATTATACACATTTGCTATTTTGAGTTGAGTTTATCTCGCTTATCTATTTCTCGAAATATGTGTTGGTAAGCTTTCTTTGGCCAAGTTCATCTTTACCTAGTGACGAAAGTCATGTTATGTTTCAATTACTTGAAAATGGCTTTGACGAAAAATAGTTTGTGAATAACAACTATATAACGTCCTCTAAGAATGTTTTCAATGATTAAAATGAGAGTTTAGATTATATAACCATTGTTGGATATAAGCATTGTGTGGAAACGCATACATGTATAAGTCCTTATTACTTGAACCAAAGTATGCTTACTTTGCTGCTCAGGAAACCAGAACAAGAGTCCGCGAACCCAGTACGCGTACTGTCGGAGGTTCTCTTCCCGAGAAAATCTGTTGGAGTTTGTAAACTTGTTACAAGCTTATTCCGGGTACTTAAGTCCGCGTACTTAGGTTGGTTATATCTAAAAACGATTATTCGTGAACTTATACTTATATTAACTAAGGAATGCAAGTTTGAAAACCGTGGCTATAAAGTTCATGAATCGATCCGAGTGAATCAAATCGTTTTTGTTTCGATTGTGTCTTGTATACTTCTATAAGATCTAAGCAATTGAACAACTCTCTAACTAGTTCATTTGAGTCATTTGAACTAGTTATGGTGAAGAAGAATATGGTTAATATGAAAGTGCTCATATGGCTAACCATTTGGTTAACTATTGTTGAACCAACAAATGTACATGTTTGGGTACGGTTACACAAACCTAAAATGTGCATTTCATTTGTGTGTAACAAGCTTAGTTTTCGATCCAACGGTTGAAAGATATTAGCTTGAATCTAATCAGGGTTTTCATCTAACGGTGAATATTGAATGCTTTGTTACTAAGCTAACATTGATTGCAAACCCTGATTTGAAAGACTATATAAGGGAGAACTCTAGCAACTGGGAAACCTAATCCCCACACCTCCTTTGTGATACTAGTTGTATAAGCTTGAGTCGATTCTCCTTTCACCTTAGGTTTCTACGGAGACCCTGTAGGTTAACGACTTGAAGACTTCATTGGTATTGTGAAGCCAAACCGATACTACATTCTTGTAGTTGTGTGATCTGATCTTGCCGTTTCTATCGTATTGAGTACAATCGTAACGATTGGCTTGAGATTGATATCTCCGATAGGCAAGATATAAAAGTAATCACAAACATCTTCGTCTCATCGTTTGTGATTCCAAAACATCTTCTTTCGCCGTGTCGATTAAGATTATTGTGAGGTGATTGATAATACTAGGCTGTTCTTCGGGAATATAAGTCCTGGTTATCAATTGGTTCCTGTTCACCTTGATTTATCAAAAGACGGAACAAAACTCGTAGGTATTTCTGTGGGAGACAGATTTATATATTACCGTAGACTTTTCTGTGTGATACAGATTTGTTTATTAAAGTCTTCGACTTTGGGTCGTAGCAACTCTTAGTTGTGGGTGAGATCAGCTAAGGGAATCAAGTGCGTAGTATCCTGCTGGGATCAGAGACGTAAGGAGCGCAACTGTACCTTGGATCAGTGTGAGATTGATTGGGTTTCAACTACAGTCCAGACCGAAGTTAGTTTATATTAGGCTAGTGTCCGTAGCGGCTTAATACAGTGTGTGTTCAATCTGGACTAGGTCCCGGGGTTTTTCTGCATTTTCGGTTTCCTCTTTAACAAAACTTCTAGTGTCTGTGTTATTTCTTTTCCGCATTATATTTTGTTATATAATTGAAATATCACAGGTTGTGCATTAAGTTCAATCAATTAGAATATCCAACCTTTGGTTGTTGATTTACATTGATTGACACTTGGATATTGGTCTTTGGTACCATCCAAGTTATCTCTCTTGTATTTAATTAGACTCGCAGATTTTTATTTGCTTGAGTAAGAATTAAATCGAGAGATCGAGATAATATAACTCTTTGATATACTTTATTAAGATTGAGTCTAGTTGATTCTCTTGAAAGTATATTGGAGTTAGTCCATACAGATTGTTAATCGAAATACTGGGTGTGGTTGTTGTACCCCCACTTTTTCAGTTTTGGCAACTAAAGACAACAAGCTTGAGATAGCAACGCTTGCGAGTTCGACCGAGCAGTGCTCTAACAATAGTGTTCCATTTCACTAATGGAATGAATTGGGAATATAAGGAATAGCCAGCTTAATGAGTAAACCTGTAATGATAGATGCACAAACTTCTTTGAAAACTGTATATGATGTTTATGCTAAAGTGTGTATCGAAGCAGATTCAAAATGATTTTTTCTAATGTTCTTCCTTGTTAAATTGACAGTGAGAGATTTGAGATGAAGGCAAAATATTCATGGATACCTATTTTTTTAAATCATTGTAAAACTTGGTTATCCAAGTGCTAAGTGCAATTCAAATGATACAACTAAATTGAAGGACAAAAAATTTCAAACAAAACTCAATTTACTGATTCTGGGGTTAAATATTTTGAATGCGCAACAAACGGGGAAAACATCCAACTCTGGTTTGTGAGCAACTAACAGGAAAATCTACTATGGAAAAGCTTCTAAGGATAGTGAACACACAAGGAGAGAAAATGTGTAAGAGACAATCATTAATAGGCATCCCCTTGTATCTTTCCATATTAGAGCTAGCACTATGGTGCCCTCCATCCCTTCCCTATCCCTCAATATCCCTCAAAAACTCAAAAAACCAAGTACTATGGTCTTCCATATCCCTACATATGTAGGGATATCCCTCCCTTTCCCTACTTGGAGGATCACATATGATCCCTCTTGTAGGGAAGGAAAATCACACGGCTACTCAGTAGCCGTATGAAATTACGCTTTGCGGATACTGAGTAGCCGTATTACCGTTGATAAGGCTACTGAGTAGCTGTTTCGGAAAAAATATTTGTTTGATTTTTTTTCGTTTATACCTCTCTCACACCCGATCCTAACCATCCATCATTAATAACGGCTCTATCTTATCCACCGTCGGATCCCAACGGTCATTTTTTCAAAATCCTCTATAAATACCACTCTAATCCTCTACTCAAATCACATCAAATCAATTTCTTCTTCATACATCAATTGATTTCTTCACTAAAATATCTCCAATTTATTTCTTGTTTAAGTAAGCGTTTTAAATTTTGTTTTGCTCATCAATGTCGGAAAATCAAAAGCCAAAAAGGAAACATAGAGCGAGATTTAGTACTTTGGAAGATTTTCACATTGTTACTCAGTACTCTGCTCTTGGTTATAGCAGTTATGAAGATAAGGAAGAGTTTTGTGAAATCATTTTTCAAAAATTTGTGCAAGCTTGTGGTGGGAACAAACATGAGCGTACTACAAAAAGCGTCCGTAATCAGTTTAGCATAATCAAGAATGAAGTGGATAACTTTTCTGATTGTGTTTCAAGAGCCATTGCAAGTAATCCGGGCTTGGACTCTATTAACCGGGTGTGTTATCTAAATATGTTCATTATAGTTATTGTATATGTTGTTTGTAAATAGTTTAATTTATGCGTATCTTATTTATGGTTTGTTTTACATTGATATAGGTGTTAATTGCGAGAAGCATTCATGTTGAAGTACACAAAAAACACTTTACTCGAGATGATGAGTATGAACTGCTTAAAGATGTTCCAAATGTACCAAATTTACATATAGGTTTAGCTGAAGATATGGACCAAGATTTTAATCCTCCGTCATCTCAAATTCATGGAAATTTCTCTAATATGTTTAGTACTCCAACCTCATCTTCTCAAAATCCACCTACAAGCCAATTCCTCGAGAATCCATTTGCAAATCAAATTCCAAACGCTTATAATGTCCCTAGCGGTATCCCTTTTCCATTAGGATATACCCCTAGTACGAACCCAAGTACAATACCTGGAACGTCGTCAGGTGGATTTACAGAAGATAAACACAAGTCCAGAGCTGCGAAAAAAGCCCAAATTAATAAAAAGGTCGATGGGACAAGCAAACCCGCCACACCATCCTCTCAAGACTCCCAGATGAGCGACGCGGGCAGCAAACTTGTTGATTATCTAAAGGAATCGAACGACAATTTCACCTCGTCAGCAACATCAAAACCAAATTATGGAAAAGTTGCTAGAGACAACACAACAACAAATTGAAGCTGCTCGAGAGAAAGAAGAAAGGTAAATAATGCAAATCGATCTCGAAAAGTTGGCTCCAAATGCAAAAAAGTACTTTGAATTAAAATAGAATGCCATATTTTCCAGGCAGTTGGAGAGGCAACAACAAAATCATTTCTATTTTTAATAGCTTATTTTAACTGTTTATTTTTTTAAGTAAAGCCGTGTTTCAGTTCCGGTAATGTAGTTTCCTTTTTCTCAATAACATTAATTTATATATTTCTAATTACGATAATTTGAATTATATTTTGTTATACCAACGGATCTTTAGTAACGGCTAATTTCCAACGGCCACTTTCAATGCCTATTATAAATAGTCAAAAAGTTCATCAACACAAACAATCCAAAATAGTTGGCATTAGTATCCTCTGTGTCTCATATTTTTTTGGTTTCAATAGATAACATGGTAATGGTTGGGTATACCGTAGAAGAAGATGTTGCACTTACCACAGCGTTTGTAAATGTTGCTACTCTGCCTATTGAAGATGTTGAAGAACTCTCCGCCTATGAAAAATGGACGCCGGTGTTTGACACCTTTGTACAAGCGTTTGGAAATGTTAATAACCGAACCAGACGACAACTTCAACAACGGATTTGTCAAATTCAAATAGAGGTTCGCAAGTATGTTAGAATACAAAGAAATATTCATGGTTACGCCCCACAACACATGACAACTGCGATTACCGTAGGTGATAAGAAATAGTTCTGATATTTCGAATGTTGTTTCCACATAGACACTAACCTATTGTTTTATGCTTGTTTTACGTAGGAGGAAATGGGAAAATTTGTGTACCGACTAGATCATCGTACAGAATTTACATGTTATGAGTGCTACTTAATCTTTAAGGCTAACATGCCTAACTTGGAATATTACAATCCGGAAATGATTGTCGACGCTCCTCCAGAAGACGGACCTGACGAATAGTATATGCGGTTGTTGTTTAATATTTTGTGGGTAAATCTCTGTGTAAACCCTCACGAGACTATAACTCGTCCACTAGGGTCACCTAGGGGTTTAAAGGCTTGTCGCACGTGCTAAGTGCAATCGGAGTTACTACGACAAGTAACCTAGGTTTTTATTCAATAATTGTAATGTACTTTTATAAAGGCTAATTTCAAAGGACTATATCCCAACGGCTAGTTTATAATGGCTACTTTGTAACGGCTACTTTAAAATGGTTTATTTTGACGGATATTATAAATTGTGTTATCTATCTCCAAAAAATAAACACATATTTTCATACACTTTGCAAAACTTCTCACATATTTCTATACCTCTCATAAGTCTTTATACGAACAAAACCATGGGACCATTTGATTTAATTGAAGATTTGGCAATCATCAAAGCATGGTACACAGAAACTCGAGTAGTAGATCACTCTCCTGTAATGGCAGAGCCCGAAACCTTTTGGCGAAGATATATAACCAATATAGACAAGATTATGGGCATCCAAAGAGAAGAAATCTTCAACAAATTCATGATAGGTACCAGATTATCCAAAAAGCCGTTTGCGATTTTATAGCTATTCAACAACGGATCTTCAAAGCCAGCCATATTATCCTATCCCCTCAATAATTTGTACGTATTTTAAAATTTCTTTCGTACAAAACTAAACTGATTGATTTTAAATTCAAACAATAAGTATATTGCGTTATGTTATTGTAGCACGAAGTCGTTAAAGCGCGTTATTTTGAGGAAAAGGGTGAAACATTCACATTTGATGAAAGTTATAATTTCATGGTATCCAAAATCCCAGAGTATCAATCGACGGACAATTCATCTGCTTCATCTAGTGAAGATTGAAAGTATATCAAATGTTTGTGTAGATTTTGTGGGTAAATCTCTGTGTAAACCCTCACGGGACTATAACTCGTCCAATAGGGTCACCTAGGGGTTTAAAGGCTTGTTGCACGTGCTAAGTGCAATCGTGATTACTACGACAAGTGATTTGGTTTTTTATTCAATGGTTCTGAACTTGTTGTCTATTTTGTGGAATTTCAGTTTTATTTATGTTAAACTTTAATTAAATAAAAGATAGAACATCATACCATATATAAATTGCAAGAAGACTTAAAGATAAAAGATTACATTAATTTAAGATAAATCATTCAAATATAATCATTCTTCAGGATTGTTGTTCCGAAGACTTGATTAACATCTGATGCAGAAACACATATACAAAAAAAATTACATAAATATAAGATAAAACATTCACATTTAATCATTCTTCAGGATTGTTATTCCGAAGACTTGATCAACATATGATGCAGGAACATCTCGGTGATAAAGATACATTTCGTCGGGATTGTAGGTATCATAACTTGCTTTCAATAGCTGATAACATTCATCATGCGGAAAATTATCGCATGTCTGGTTAAGATAGTCTAAACGAGCAGCACTTTTCTGAAAATTTTAAAAATAATCTGAGCTTAAAATAGTTATAATTTTAGGAAATAAAAGAAATTTGTTAATAATTTCTTACCCTTTGTTCATATGACATTCTAGGATTACGTATGTTAACTTCGGCCTGAATCGTGACAAAAGTGATGATATCCTTGTGGATCTTTCTCCACCTTGCTCGAAGACCTCCTTGGACTCTTGCATTTGGATTTCCGGATATGTTATCAAAAAATTCAAATACACACTTTCCTTATTGGTTGCTAGTGTTATGAACTACGTTCAGAATATTGTTTTTGCTTCAATCCATGCTTGCGTAAGAGCAACATCTTCTTCTTTGCTGAATCTCATTTTTATAAAACACAAATATGATAGAATGTTTGGATAGCTTCACTTTGGAAAGTTATTTGCTATATATAGATATATGATGAGAGGATATAAAATAAAAATAAAATGCCGTTACACAATAAATATTACCATTAGAAATAAAACCAAAAAAGTAGATGTTATATAGTGAAAATGAGCAGTACATAGAGTTATAAAGATATCCCTTAAAAAGTAAAAAAAACTAGTCGTTTACATTTAGAACCATGGATTATTTCATTACCCTGATGTAGGTACATGGTTGTACTTTGATTGAGTTGTTCAGAAAAATTATAAGGATGGTAAGATTCTTCTTGACTGTTTGGAAAAAAAGAACCCTTCGACGGTTTCGAATCACGAGACTGGCCTGGGGTAGATGACTCACATGTATATGGTGGTTCATACTCTCTCAAAAATCTCTGATGGGATTTTGCGCCTTATTTGATTTGGTTTTGCAGTTCCTTTGTGTGGTCGAAATAAAATTGTTGTTGAGCCATGAGTTGTTGTTGCGAATCCTGATATACCTGACACCACATCTCCTGTATACAGTAAACACCGACATGACTTTATATTTTTTTCATAAGCAATATATATAAAAATTAAAGGACATATGATACTCACAGTTCTACCCTGATCGACATTATAATTGGGTTAGGAAACTGTGTCTCAAATACTCCATTCTAACAGGCATATCATGTGCATTAAAATCAGGGCCGCATATTTTAGCTGTCAGATTTTTTGGTGGATATGGGAAGAGATGACGATCGACGGGCACCAACTCTTCTGTGTATGTACTTTTTCGTGGTGGTGCTAGTCGGCGTACATAAGCATCTTTATCTTGGGTACCATACAAATACCTGTTTCCTTCATGTACAATTACACCTGAGTACTTCCCAACTGACCTCTCCTTCCACCACAACTTATACTCATGATCAGATACTTCAACATAATGCAAGGGATTAAGGTGTTGTTCGGCATATAAATAAGCAATGTTGATGTCTACTGTTGAATCAGGAGGATTGCACGGTATTACTGTCATTCCAAGAACTTGTTTGAGACACCGTTCGCCCAGGTACAAGGCGTTGTTACCAAATGGATCATAAAATACCCTCCTTGTTACAGACATTTGTTTAGCCTCTACCACCTCGGGGTTAGTTTTCCATTCACTTTCCTCCCATGGCGACCACACTACAAAATAAAATGAGAAGTATAGATGGGGAAAAATGATTCGCTGGTTTTTATGGAATTGAGGAGATGATCGCATGGAGGAGACTCCTTGAACCTAGCGAAATGCTTAACCTCACACAGATGCACTGCAAGAAGGGAGTGCTTTGAATTCGAGAGATCAATCTGTAGTACTCCGGCCTAAACCAAGACAATGGCCATTCCATAGTAAATTCGGTCACAAGAGAGGATGGGTCGGTCTGTAGGAGGGAAGCTGAGAAATGTGTGAGATCAATGGTGATCGAAGATTGTAGGTGTGTTGTGTATTCTTAAAATAAGATAAATTCTGAATGATTGAATTTGCTCTGTTGAGAGTTGGATTGTTAATCTCGTGTTGTCTGTTTGACCTGAGATTGTCCCTCTTTCAATCATGATTCAGAGATTTATTTATATTGCTGGAATTGAAAACACCATGATCTCATGAAGTGTGACAGTTGATGGAATCAAAGAATGGGGAAGTGGAAATCGTGTTAAAACCAGTTGCTCAACGTGCCAAAATTTGACCGGTTGTCAGCCGTCAAAAATAATTTACACTTTCTTACTACTCAAAATATATAATGAAGCAAGGGCAAGAAAGGATCGTTCCCACAGAGAGGTCTTGGTTGTCAAATTGTTTCGGTTTCCTATAAATAACACCGGGGGTTTGTTGATTTTTATGTAACTAAGATAAAGTAAAAGAAAAACAATAAAAATAAACACGCAAATCAATGAGGTGAAAATATTGGATAAAGGTTTCATCTTCAATTGTAAACAAGTTTTTGAATTTATGAATAGAATTCGTATTTAATCTCGCTATCATCAAAAGCCATAGAATACCTTATTGCAAGAATACTCCGTAAATTTCCTAATTCATCACACACACATTAGAGCTGCGTATGTGAATTCTACCTAAAGAATAACCTAACGCCTTGCGCTAATTAAGTTCAATTCCTAGGAGCATTAAGTTTCAGAAATAGGCTAATCAATGCAATTGAAATACATTGCGCAAACAATTCGAACAAAGGTCAATTTCTACATATGACTACAAGGATGCATCACTACAAACCATAATCATATCATGCTACTCTTATTCAAGGTTATCGCTCGATGATGAACCCTAAAATAGCTATAGATGTGGATGTGAGTTCAATCAATTCTAGACTTAACTAAACAAACATTCAATCATATTGCAATACATCAATCATGCAATTATTATAACCCGCAGAAATCAAACGATAATATTGAGAGAAAACTAATTCATAAAAATCATAACTTGGTTGCAAAATCCAACTACATCTTCAACCAATAATAAAAACTTAGTTACTTGTGTTTTTGGAAATCATCATAGAATGCAAAGAAGAAAACTATCATGTGAAACCCTAGAAAACAAGTAGAAGTCTCCCTAATGGAGATATTAGGTTTAGAGAAAAGACTTTTCTATTTATATGTTTCTTCAATTTCCATAAAGGATACTCCTTCCAATATTAGGTCTTCTCAAAACCCATCTCCAAGTGGTCCACCAAGCCCATGTGTGAGAAAACCCATGTAAAATTTATGTCCAAAATCCGTCGCCGGAAAACTGGTATTGTGGTCGGAATTTGGCCGGAATCCGGCACCGGGAAGTATCTCAGGTGACCGGCAAAGCCCACCCGGTCACCGGTCAACTCGGGTCAACTCGGTTCAACTCGGTCAGACCGAGTCAAACCGAGTCAGGTGGTCTAGTCAGACGAGTCAGGTCTGAGTTAAAGAGCTAGTCAGCTGAGCCAGACCTAGGCCTAAGCCATTTGCAAAGCCTAACCAGTGCTGCACCATCATTGCAATCTCTATCTCTAGATGCAACACCATCTTATTCTTCCCCTTTCCTGTTGTTGCTTCAACTCACAACCATTGCAACAAAACCTGCACTTCAGTTCATACACCAAGAAACTGCACCAGTCAATGGTTAGTGGCAGCATCACCTGAACTGCACATTACAGCTCCAATACCTTCACTGTTTTGTCATCAAGACCTGTATCTGATTCCATTCATACTCAGTACCCAGCTCCATCACCAGTGCCTAGCTTTTCTTCATTTCATGCATGCATAACCTTTATCACAGCTGCCTGCAACCACTCATGGTACTCTTCCCTGCTCAAAAATCCCATCAGCAACCAAACCAACTAATTCTATCACTGCAGTTGCAGCCATATACCACCAATACCTCAGACCCTAACTACAATTCCTCACTGCTAACAGCTAACCCATTCAACACAAACCCACACAACCAATAGCTGGAGCAACAGCAGCTACCAACTCTTGCTCTCCAGGCTACACACAGCTCCGTTCTCCTTGTTTGCAATTGTAGCTGCAACTCATCCAACTCGCAGTCACCCACTCATCACCTGTATCATTTCAGTTCAAGCAGCAACATCTCAATAGCACAACTCAATCCTGCATTGCAATCATCACAAAACTGCACCTGCAATTTCCAGTCATTCCTTCCATTATGACATGGCAGCAACACCACACAGCACCACCATCCAATTATAACTCCACCTGCTATATTGCACTGAGTCTTCCCCTCGTAATGCACATCTTCCAATCATGTTCTGCAGCCTTCTATTGCCTTTTCTTTCTCCCCATTCACACGGCACCGAGACAGAGCCAAATCTCACCCTCACTGCCACAACATAACAACATCATCATCTGCTTCACTACTGTGTTGTAGCTTCTTCTTGCTCAGCCATACCAGTGCACATCAACTCCAACAACAACAGCTCATCCACAGGCCCCAGTTCTTTCATATCTTCAATTAACCTGTACCAGCTAAACCTGCAGCTCAGTTCAATAACGTCATTCTCGCACTCCCTGTTGTAGCTCTTGCGACTCAATCAGCACCTGCAATTCCCATTGTATCTTTGCAGCATCAGCTCCACCATTTCAATCTCCTGCATCCAGCTTAGGCCAAATCAGTTTAACCTCCCGCTACAGCTTCTCCTGCCACTTCATATTCATAACCTGCGACAACGCCATATCCTTTGGCTTCTTCTCTGATTCTTCCAACCTCAACATCACAACCCCTTGGTTCCTTCCTCACTTGCCTTCAGCTCAACCATTTCAAACCACTTGACTCTATTAAACATCCATTCAACCACCTGAGCCATTCTTTGTCACTGCCATCAATCTTCCCTGTTCACTCTTGCATCAATACCAGACGTAACTCGAGCTGTACCTGCAAGTCAAATCCCAGCTGCTCCAATTACCACCTGCAAATTCCCCTAGAACTGAGTTTAATTCACAACACCAGTCCCTCAACTCCAGATTTCCAGAATCCACATCTAACACAGTTTCCACCAACTTGACCTGCTCTCAACTCACCGTAAACTGGCAACAGCATCATAACCCAGCCGCCACCAAAGACATCCACGCAACATTAGCTCAAAGATTACCCATCTTGAATTCGTCCCGATTCGAACCCTAGTTTCTCTTAATGAAATCTCAAATCTCAGAACCCTTCATCTCGACTTCATAATAGCATCATCACCTTCAATCCACCATTTATCACCAAACCCATCTTCTTATTATCGAGATTGAGCTCTACTTCCATCTGATTCATTCAATTTCTCATAAACCCAGAGATTCAATTCGTACCACCGCAGAAATATCCATTCCTTCCTTTCCTCTATCTCATTCCCATGAAAATCAGTAGCAACAGATTCCTTTCTTCTCAAACCCTAGATGACAGCAACAACAATCACTCGTCGCCATCTCCTCTCTGTGAATTCGGCAGCCTCTCTCTGAATTTCAGGTGATGGAAATGATTGAGAAGAATGAGAGAAAAGTCTTCTCGATTTAGTTTTTAGGGTAAGGCCGGATAATGACACCTTTGGTCACCCCCGATAAGGGCTACTCAACCGCAACCCCTAACCATTGCATGGTTGTCTTTTAATACTCCTCCCAAAAGAGTTGCCCCTTAACCTTGACTGGGCTCCAGTTAGTGTTCGCCCCTGAAATGACAATTTTGCCCTTTGGCTCAATTTGGGTGATTTCTTCTTCTTTTTTTTTCCGTGCGACTCCAGAGTACCTAATAACTCAAAAACACGCGTAAAATACATAATTCACAAGAAAAATAGCAAAGAAAGCGTAACTACTAGATAGTAAATTAGGTGTTTTAGACACCTATCAGGAGAATTGGTTGATTTTCCATCCACTACTTAGTTAACTCCTTCAACTGATTGCACGACTTGCTCACATTATCGGCACGTGTATGAAAACACGTTCCGTAGACCGCCAGACCAAAACCCTAGATGATATCCCCCAAGTGACACGATTGACGTCTCGTGGTTAATTTAGTCAGTTGCTGACTTCATGACTTTATGGGACGATGAGTCCATGTAGTTGTTGAGTTGAACATGATTGTTGAGACAGAGGTATAATTCTCACGTTGAGGTGAGCAAGTATTGCTCATTCGATGAATTGTTGAATATTGAACCAATATTCCTTGGTTTGAGCAAATATTGCTCGTCTGAGCAAGTGTTGCTCATCTGATGAATTATTGGTAATGTGATCAAAATAAAACATTAGTTAAAACACTGGTAGTTGAACCGAGCATAATTAATAAGAATACTAATCATGAGATCGTCGTAAAATTATTAGTGCTTGAATCTGGAATTATGATCCTTGGACTCAGGAACCCTAATTTGATCAATTGATGACCAATTCATGGTTAATTGAAAATTAACCATGGAATGAAGGAGAGAACGGCTACATTGGACCGTGGGTCAACCATGTAGCTCTCGTATGCTCATGTGAGCAAATTCCAAGGCCTCTTGAAAAGTTGGTGATTTGTTAATGAAAGAATGATCAAATGCTGGTTTAATCATTTATTCGAAAAATGCTCGTCTGAGCCTTAGGTGATAAAACCTAATTAATTATGAAGAGGTGAGGGACCGACCAAGGGGTCATGAAATCATCCCTAGGTGGTCACGGGATCGACTGACGATCATTCCATGAAAATCCAAAATTATTTGGAAGAGTTTTGGACCTAATACGTGCAATTCCGCAAATTAGGTCAAATCGTGAAAATACGTAGGAATGGCTCATTGCGATCCAAGGAGCCAACCCTAGTCGGTCAAGGTAACATGATCACGTCGTCAACACGTATGTATCACAATCCTGAGAATTTTGATATTTTCTGGCGTGCAGTTGAGCATCCATTTGAGAAAATATGACAAAATTAGGGTTTTGCTGAAACTGAGGAAACTTCATGAGATGAAGAAAAATAATTATAAAATGAAGGAACATGAGGCGTGAGACCGCTGGAGCCAAGGCATGTCCGTGACCACGGTCCCATGGTGCCTTTTCCTAATTTTATAATATTTTTCATGATTTTATGAAAATATCATGAAATCAAGGAATTTTGTTGAAATTAAGGAGTTTCCTTAAAGTGAGAGAGTTTCCATGGGATCAAGGAAGCAAATATTATTAAAATAATAAAAATAAGGGCGTGTGGGACCGGCTAGGGCATGGCCGGCCGGATTGGGCCCGGTCCCACGAGTTTTTCTCAATTTTATGTATTTTTCCATGATTTGAAGGAATTTTCATAATTTGAGAGAAATACCATGAAATCAAGGAATTTCATGGGACCAAGGAAAACTTAAAATTAATAATAATAAAATAAAGGGCATGTGGGACCGGCTAGGGAATGGCCGGCCGGCTTGGGCTCGGTCCCACGGGTTTCCCTAATTTTATATTATATTTTTCATAGGTTTGTGAAAATACCATGAAATTAAGGAGTTTTCATGAAATTAGGGAAATAATAATAAAATAATGAGGAACCATGAGGTGTGGGGCCGGCCGGGATCAAGGCATGGCCGGTTGGCCAATAATCACGGCCCCACAATATTTTCCCTAATTTTATATTATTTCCTCAGTGTGAAGGAAACACCATGAAACTGAGGAATTTCCTCACAACGAAGGATATTTGTTCAAATGAAAGGATTTTCATGAGATCAAGGAAGATAACAAAAAATATGATAAAAATATAAAATTGGTGTGAGATTGACCACGACACGGCTGTTCGGTCGGTGGGCCCATGCTCCCAGCGCCTTGGTCAATTTTTTAATTATTTATTATTTTCCTTCCTATTTTGCATAGGTTCATCGTTTCGTCGTATTTTGAAATACTCGCTCGTGCGGTGATTGTTAGTGCATCATCGTCGAGTACACTTGCATCATTTAAATCGGGGCTTCCTCGGAGGTAGCTCAGACGCCGTGTATTGAATATTTATTACTAACCCATGGAATTCTGCTGGGAAGAACCATAAACTGAAGTAACGAAATATTATGAAAATATTCAATATTTTCCAGGGATTCAGTTAATGAATTTATTGATTTTGAGAATAATTAATTAATGGCTCTATATACTAGTACGATCGTCTAGGAGCATTAATTATTCACGAATCTAGTGTTATGAACTTGTTGAAGCGTCATATTTCTTTCATATAGTCAGGGAAAACATTGTTACATCCTGAAGACGTTATTGCTCTATACTAGCATGTAAGCTGTCTAGGAGCCGTCTAATCTTTTGATTCTATATAGAAGTAATTACTGAAATTGCTCAGTATTCGTGAGAATGCCGCTGCCTCAGTTGAGAGACTACATATATATATATATACTATGAGAGACAGTATTCTCAGTCAGAGATTCTTATAACATGATCTTTCATGCTTCCGATAAGAGACATGAGCCTCAATATTTATCTGATTGCTGGATCAGAAATACGTATAAGTATGGGTTTACGATTTTAGCCTTTGTCGAAAATTCACCATCTACATTAAGTCCCCTGCTTAGTGAGGGACAGTCATGTTCCTCAGTCAAGACTTGAATGGTGATTTTCCTACCACAAACAATATAAGCAATTGAACTTATTCATTAGATAAGACCTTACCAGATTTTGATAGTACGAGCAAACCACGACTTGAATGAAGATTCCAGTGGCATGATAGATCATCGTTTAATGAGCATAAATTGGTGTTGAACCGCTTATTTTGATGATGGGACGTTGGTCGTTTTAGGATTCTCGGGCCGGGCCCAATAAGGAAATCCTTGTGAGATTAGGTTTTGGAAATAAGATTTGATATAAAAGGGAATTAATCCCCTTTTTTTTATTTCACCTTGAACGACCACCACCTTCATCAACTCATCATCTCCTTCACGTCAGCAGGAGAAAAAAAAATTGTCGGAGCGCCGCTGCCGTCCGACCGGGGTAATCACCATCCGGCCAATTTCCGGCCGGCGCCGACCATGTATGTCCGCACTTTTTTTTTTTTTTTTTTTTTACAAAATTTTGCTGGGTTCATGAGTTGTTCATGCTTTGATCATGTTGAAATTATATATATGTGTATATTTGAGTGTGAGTTTTGTTGAAAACCCTTGTTTTTGAAAACGTATGTTCGTTTGATCGTTAGTTTCGAAAACTAATAATAATCCCTGATTTAGGAGAGATTTTTCTTTATATATGAAGATTTAGGTCCAGTGATAAAACTAAGTTTATGAGCTTTCATGTGAACCAAAGCTTTATCATGAAAAGGTAAATTTTCACAAAACCAAAATAAACCCTCGTTTTAAAGAATGACGACGATACGAAGAAAGAGTTTTTTTTTTATATATGAACTTGTGTCCAGTGATAAAATTTTGTTTATGAGCTTTCATGTAAATCAAAACTTTATCTTATAATGTGTGAGTTTTCACAAAATTGGAACAAACCTTCGTTTCGAAGACATATGACGATGCGAAGGAAAAGATTTTTTTTTTTTTTAAAACCGTGGCCTGTCCACAAAAACATTTTTGTAAACAAAACCGTGACATGCTCTTGTGGAGAAGCAGATTATTTTTTTTTGCATGAGTTGTGACTCACAAGACGAGAACGTGAGGTATTGTTCCCGTTTTTTGTAAACATATATTTTCAAAACCTAAGTTTGATTTTGAGTAGTTTTCAAAGTAAACAATTATTTATGATGAAATAATGTTTTAGTTATGAATGCTCACGCAGTAGAAATATTCATGATTTTATGAAAATTTGAGTTTATGCTCGTCTTTTGTAGATTTGAAGAAACGAGCAAGTTTTGAAGTGTTAACTCTTGCATTACAATCACTATCGCTAGTAAAATCATAAAAAGGTAAGAGTTGAGAATTATCATTTTGTAGACATTTGCATCTTGTATGAATGGTATACTGAAGCAAAGTATTGTGTGCACGTTACAGCTACTTTTCAAGGATGTCTGATTCTCAAGTCAATGATGCTTCCAGAGATGATATGTGTGTGGACAATGATGCTTCCAGGGAAGATTCACACATAGACAATGATGCCTCTAGGGATGATTCATGCACGGATGAGACTTCCATTGGCGAAGTTGAAATTCCTGGAACCAAGAACATTCCGAACATAGAGGATGCATTCTTCATAGACCAAGGGCCTGAAAAGCGTCTCAAAACTCTAGCATTTCGTCTTCTGATAAATCCCAGAGAGGTTACTCAGAAAAAACTGGTGACTCCTCAGGCGGCTATTCGATTCTGTCTCGAATGAGGATATTTTTCTGCATCAATCATTGAATTCAAGCTTTCTTGACGGCCCTTGAAAAAAATTTCTGGATGGGCGAGGTACATGCTGGGTTTCCTCGTGTTCGAGCTGAGTTGAATGACGCACGAGTAATACGAGCTATTCAAGCTTCTGGATATTTATTCATTTTTCATGATACGCGAGGTATTGTAGCTTTACTTGCTCGATGGTATATTCCAACTCACTCTTTCATATGCAGATGTGGGGATTTTACCATTACTTTAGAAGATGTAGTTGCTTTGTTGCATCTTCCAATCACGCGCAATCTTCCTGAAAATCTTTCTTCACCAGAGGAAGTTGCAATCTCTAACATCTTGACAACCACGATGGAGGAGATCAATAAAGCATCTGGAAGCAAAGGTTATTATGCTCATTGGTTAATACACTGGTGGCCAAGAGATACTCCTCTGGAGTGGCCTGTTGACGGTACGTTATCTATTGCATCTTTCTTGTGTTTATGGCTGTCCAGAGATGTATTTGAAGATGTTGGAAACTTGTTGAAGCCGTTCGTGATTCCTTTTGCGATTAAGATGGCTCAGGGCGAGCAACTCCCAATAGGTAGCTTGTTCTTGGGTTCTTTGTATTCTAACTTGGACTCCTTGATCATGGACTCTAGTGTCTCGAACGGTTTTATGAAGATTGAATGTTACGCCAATACAATATTTCTTCAAGCTTTGATGTGGGAGCACTTCAAGAATTATGCACCTATTCCGCGTACCATTTTGCAAGGATTTAATACTGATGCTCGTCATGTTTTCTATGAGAAAGTTAATGCCAGGATCATGCACTGGTCTATAAATCAACCTCGACTGAAGACTCGCTTTGTTGATGTTCTGGATTGTGAATCTGAATTCAACTTCCGCCCATGGGTATCAGTTCCCCTTTACATCTCTCAGTTGAGAACTTTTAATGATGAAGACAACATGACTTTAAAATCTGGCGCTGACTTGGATGACGGTGAGAGAGATTTTATGCTAAGTTGTACTCCCGGTTCTCTAATATCCATAATGCATGGTGAATTATCAGTGGAAGAATACAATATTGATAGGGCGGATCGACAAATGGGTATGGATCAGTGTGTTCCGACTTTCCGAAGAAAAAACCCTCAGTTGATCAGCTTATGACCCGTATGGACCGTACACATGTGGAAGGAAGCGAATTCTGGTTCCCCAGCTCTGAAAGAGTTTCATATGTAACTCCGGGTTACATAGACTTTTGGGATCAACAACTCAAGCGCTTATCTGATTTTGTAAGAGTTAATCAACCCTTAGTGAAGGAACCCCCTTCTCCTGAGATGATTGCTACATGACTTAGATTGAAGCATTTCCCTGGTAGTGACAAACGGAAAACATCTCCAGGATGTTCGCAAGTAAGTATTTTACAAAGTCTTCATAAGATTATGATGATTGTATTTTGATTATTGCATCAAAATTTTCTTTTCCACAGGGCGGTCGTAATGTAAGACCACGAATTGATGTAAACCTCTCAGAAGCTGAAGCGACTGTTCATGGCGGAGAAGGCAGCAACAAGAATTATAAGTTGTTGCCTAATACCATAAAGACCCCGATTATTTCTTTGGTGAGTTGTCAACACTTTTCCGCTGTAACTTCCTCCATCCGTATTTCTAGGATCATGAAACCAATATTTGTTATTTGATTACAGAACTTTGCTCCGTCTAGTATTGATGGTCTTCAATTCTCTGTTGCTGGGCAGACAATCTCTGATTTGAGCGTTGAAGAAGAAAATATTGTGAGTACTCTCCCTCATAGCCAATCATAAATGCCTCACGTGAAAATGCTAATTATTTGAGAATGTGTCCAGGAGGATGTTTCCATAGAGGTAGAGAGTGCTGATACTCGGTCATCTCCCGAGAATAGAGGCGAAGGAAGTTCCAAATACTCGGAACCGAATGAAAATGATGAACCTCTTGATGTTGACACGGGCAATCCCAACTCTTTGAACACTTCGAAGACCCCCCAAGTAAGCACATATCTTGTAACCTCTTCATAGAAATATGAAATTGCTGATTTTTGAGTGAATGATGAAACGAGCAACCCTGGGGTTATTGATAAAGAAGCAACTATCCCTGCACTTCAGGGCCATGAAAGTGTTGTAACTGAAGCAATTAAGGGGATTGAGACCTCGATTGTTGTTGCTTCAGTGATAAAAGAAACTGAGCCGCAAGTAAAAGAGACTGAAGAAACTGTTATTGTAGAGATTGTTCCAGTGATTGAAAACCGTATAGTGGTGCATGAATACCCAAGTGCAGGAGTTGCTTTTGATCCTCCGTTTGATGCATCACTCCCATACCACGAACTAGTTGGTGGATTCGGCGTTCCCATTGGATATGCCAACTTGTACGAGAAAATATGGAAGAAATTTGGTCACATCGTCGTTACTAGAGACCCAAAGCGTGCTTATTCCTTAACCATGCAAGTAAGTGTTATCTTGCGTGTTGTAAGAGATATATATATGCACTAGTGCTAGAAATAATGTGACTCCAGATGTACTCTTTGATTGGGAGTTCAACTTGGAGAATTCTGAGAGACTTGGCTTCAATGTGAAGTGGCTCCGTAAGAAGATGAATGCTATTAAGGACTCATGTGAGAATAACATACCCTTTCCCAATGATGCCGCGATGGAAAAGGAAGACAAAATTGCCAGACTGACTGAAGTGTTGAACATGGAGAAGACGGCTTTGCAAGTCTTGAAGGATGCAGAGGAGCAAAAATCTTTCTTTGCTGATTTCCTTTGATTTCTTTTCATAATCTCTTGAACTTTTGAACTTCTGAGAGATGTGAGGTTTTATTTCTGGTTTTGATTGGTTTGTTTATTTCTGGTTTTGATTGGTTTTGAATAAGTAGATGATTGAGGATTTTCTTTGGATTTGATAGAGATTTTCTTTAAGTAGACTGAATTTTGATAAATTGATGGATTTAAATTACTGAATGCAAGTATTGCAAACATTTTGGAGGAATTGAAATACAATGAAAGAAAACTCTAAATGACAAATATTTTGGACGTTGTTCCCAATAATCCAAATATCCAAAACCTCATGCGTCAAAAACCTTGAGCCAATTTTCATGTATTATGGCCACACCTTCCTTGACATCCATGTTGATTAATCTGTAGTATCCACCAGCAACAGACTTAGAGATCATGAAGGGTCCTTCCCAGCTGGAACTCTTTGCAGAATGAGAATTACGTTTAGTTGCTTTGAGAACCAAATCTCCTTCCTGGAATTTGTTAGACTTGATCATTCGTGCCCTGAATATTTTATGCTGGTTTGGAATTCTTCGTGCAGTGGAGTTCCATGGCTGTGGTATGTACGGACACTCATGCAAAGGAGAGTATTTGAGGTACTATTTATCATGCTTGGCTATGTCTTCAGCAATAAACTTTTTGATGATATGCTCGGTTTGAAGAAGCTCTGAACTTAACCATTTGGTGAAATATTGCTGGGGCGAGGTTATCCATTCATAGCATTTTGCAATTGCTAAGTTGTTGTTGGAGTAAAGTCCTCGGACCAAATAAGCATATTTGAAAATTGATGATATAGATACATGAGGAGGAATAAGACTTGCCTGAGTGCGAAACCTTTTGATGAAAGCATTTGCATCTTCTTCAGGTTTTTGTGTTAGCTCCGCTAGGGCTCTGACCTCCTTCAAATACTCGAATGGTGAAGTATCTTCTTTTTCTTCTTCCAAATCATGGGTTTCTTCAATAGAGAAATGTGCAACTGAAGGTGTTGGTGTTACCTTTTCAGTGTGAATCCATGTTCGTCCAAGAATCATATCATATCCTGGATCTTCTCAAATTATGAAAAATTTTGTTTCTGTCCAGGCTGAGTTTATGTTCAACTTGAGAGTGATGTGGCCATAAGCGTCTCTGGGTGTTCCTTCATGATCTGTGATTGTTACTGGAGCATGAATGGCTTCTTGTCGTGAGATACCAGCAGCTCTGAGAGTTTTCAAAGGGATAACATTGACAGCGGTGCCGAAATCAATCAATGCTCGCTTGAACTCATTTCCCTTGAGATGGACTGTGGCGAGAAGTCCCCAGTCGTACATTTCTTTTTCTGTTGTTGAGGGTGGCTCAGGAAATGCTTCTTGAATCAATAAGCGCTTTCCTAACACGATGTGATTCAGTGCGGTGAACATGTCTCCTCTTTGAGCCTTTGATAAGTATAACAACTCGCAGACATGTTCGATTAAAGATTGAACCGCTTCTTTGACAGGTGGTTCAAAAAGAGTGAAGGTTCTGACTGGGAGAGGGTCTCTGTGCACTCCTTCAGTCCCCAGGTTGAGTTCTCCTGATTCGACCTTCTCTTTAAATATGCGCTTCAAAGTTCTGCAATCACTTGTGGGATGGTTGACGAACCTATGGAAGAGACAGTAGCAAGGATTTTCCATGGCCTCTTCAGTTGGCTCTTTCTTGACATAAGGTAGTTTGATTGCGCCGTCTTGAATCCAGGCGTCTAGAAGCTCAATAACTTCCTCAATAGAGCAGGGGAAATCAGGTGTCTCTGGATCAACTTTTGTGTGTTGAGTTGGATGTTGCGTATTATCTTTCTTTTGTGCCTTTGCAGGAGTTGAGGAAGCATGTTTGCGCGGTGGCTCAGACTTTCGTTTGTTCCCTTCTGTAACAGTGTTTGTGGAAGGTTGGAGGTTGTATTGTTTGTTGATTAAACATCTGCTACCTCGGGTATCCCGTGGCTCTTCAGCTTTTGTGGTCTTAGATCTCTCTAATAAAGCAGGTGCAGTAGTTGCTGATCTCTTGGATGCTTCATGGAGTTCTGAGAAAGTCTGGAACCTGAGATTTTCCAATAAAGCTCTATAGACTGGGATCATTCCGTTGATGCACAAGTCCACGAGTTGTTGCTCTGTGACATTCAGATCATGGCAATCCAAGGCCTGAACCCTCAACCTTGTCACATAATCGTTAGGATGTTCGTTGCTCTTTTGAAACATCCTTCCGAGGTCAGAGAGGGTGATTTGCTCTAAAACGAAGAAGTATGTCCTGTAGAAAGCATTAACCATTTCTCCCAAACTTTTGATACTTCCTGGTGCGATGTTGTTGTACCAGGTATATGCTCTACCCTTCAGAGACTTTGAAAATTTCTTCAGACTGACAGTATGGTTGTCTTATCTTCACCAGTGCTTCCAGAAACCGAGAAAAATGTTCTCGAGCGTTGCCTGTTTCATCATAAAGTGTGAAGGTTGGAGAGGTGTAACCTTTTGGCAGAGGAATTCTTTGAGTAGTAGCAGGGTATGGAGGTTGATGACGATGCTCAGAAGACGTTTTATCTTTTCCTTGATCCTCCAAAAGTCGTTCCAAGTCTTCACGAGTGATGAAACTTGATGGCTCTTTCGCTGGTGGATTATCTGCAGCCTTAGGAACTTCCTCATCATCTACTACATGGATCGAAGTGACTTCGGGATCAGCATCTGGAGACTTTTCTTTAGCTTTTCTTTTCTCTTGAGTTTTCTCTGACATCTTGTCTGTGAGAGTCTTGAGATAGTTGAATAGTTCTTTTTGAGTGGCAGCCATATCAGTCTGATTTTTGGTAAGAGTTTCTTGCACTTTCATGAGGTCACCTATGGTAGGTGGATTTTCCCTGACTTCTTCAGGAGATCGACCGAAGAGTGGATTATTGGTGGCTCCAGTGCCAGTACCAGCGTTCGGAGGAGTGGTAGTGGCAGGTTGCACCGGAGAAGTGGTAGTGGAAGGTTGCACCGGGAGGGTAGTGGCAGGTTTCACCGGAGAGGAGTGGTGTTAGCGAGTACCACTAGATCTTGCAATATTAGAACCGGGTGTTGAATCCGGGTTGGTAACTGAACCGGACCTAAGACCGACCATCTTTGTAATAAGTGAATTTGCAACCGAGAGAATGATCTCCCACTGTGGTCGCCAATATGTAGATGGGGAAAAACGATTCGCTGGTTTTTACGGAATTGAGGAGATGATCGCATGGAGGAGACTCCTTGAACCGAGCGAAATGCTTAACCTCACACAGATGCACTGCAAGAAGGGAGTGCTTTGAATTCGAAAGATTAATCTATAGTACTCGGCCTAAACCAAGACAATGGCCGTTTCGAGGTAAATTCGGTCACAAGAGAGGATGGGTCGGTCTGTAGGAGGGAAGCTGAGAAATGTGTGAGATCAATGGTGATCGAAGATTGTAGGTGTGTTGTGTATTCTGAAAATAAGATAAATTATGAATGATTGATTTTGCTATGTTGAGAGTTGGATTGTTAATCTCGTGTTGTCTGTTTGACCTGAGATTGTCCCCCTTTCAATCATGATTCAGATTTATGTATATTGCTGGAATTGAAAACACCATGATCTCATGAAGTGTGACAGTTGATGGAATCAAAGAATGGGGAAGTGGAAATCGTGTTAAAACCAGTTGCTCAACGTGCGGAGACTTGGTTTATTTTCCATCCACTACTTTGTTAACTCCTTCAACTGATTGCACGACTTTCTCACATTTTCATCGTGTGTATGAACACATGTGCCGTAGACCGCCAGACCAAAACCCTAGCTGATATCCCCCAAGTGACACGATTGACGTATCGTGGTTAATTTAGTCAGTTGCTGACTTCATGACTTTATGGGACGATGAGTCCATGTAGTTGCTGAGTTGAACATGATTGTTGAGACAGAGGTATAATTCTCACGTTGAGGTGAGCAAGTATTGCTCATTCGATGAATTGTTGAATATTGAACCAATATTCCTTGGTTTGAGCAAATATTGCTCGTCTGAGCAAGTGTTGCTCATCTGATGAATTATTGGTAATGTGATCAAAATAAAACATTAGTTAAAACACTGGTAGTTTAACTGAGCATAATTAATAAGAATACTGATCATGAGTTCTTCGTAAAATTATTAGTGTTTGAATCTGGAATTATGATCCTTGGACTCATGAACCCTAATTTGATCAATTGATGACCAATTCATGATTAATTGAAAATTAACCATGGAATGAAGGAGAGACCGGCTACATTGGACCGTGGGTCAACCATGTAGCTCTAGTATGCTCGTGTGAGCAAATGCCAAGGCCTTTTGAAGAGTTGGTGATTTGTTGATGAAAGAATGATCAAATGTTGGTTTAATCATTTATTCGAAAAATGCTCGTCTGAGCCTTAGGTGATAAAACCTAATTAATTATGAAGAGGTGAGGGACCGACCAAGGGGTCATGAAATCAGACTTAGGTGGTCACGGGATCGACTGACGATCATTCCATGAAAATCCAAATTATTTGGAAGAGTTTTGGACCTAATACGTGCAATTGCACAAATTAGGTCAAATCGTGAAAATACGTGGGACTGGCTCATTTTAAGCCAAGGAGACAACCCTGGTCAGTCAAGGTAACATGCTCACGTCGTCAACACGTCTGTATCACAATCCTGAGAATTTTGATATTTTCTGGCGTGCAGTTGAGCATCCATTTGAGAAAATATGACAAAATTAGGGTTTTGCTGAAACTGAGGAAACTTCATGAGATGAAGGAAAACAATTATAAAATGAAGGAACATGAGGCGTGGGACCGCTGGAACCAAGGCATATCCGTGACCACGGTCCCATGGTGCCTTTTCCTAATTTTATAATATTTTTCATGATTTTATGAAAATATCATGAAATCAAGGAATTTTGTTGAAATTAAGGAGTTTCCTTAAAGTGAGAGAGTTTCCATGGGATCAAGGAAGCAAATATTATTAAAATAATAAAAATAAGGGCGTGTGGGACCGGCTTGGGCCCGGTCCCACGAATTTTCCTCAATTTTATGTATTTTTCCATGATTTGAAGGAATTTTCATAATTTGAGAGAAATACCATGAAATCAAGGAATTTCATGGGACCAAGGAAAACTTAAAATCAATAATAATAAAATAAAGGGCGTGTGGGATCGGCTAGGGCATGGCCGGCCGGCTTGGGCCCGGTCCCACGGGTTTCCCTAATTTTATATTATATTTTTCATAGGTTTGTGAAAATACCATGAAATTAAGGAGTTTTCATGAAATTAGGGAAATAATAATAAAATAATGAGGAACCATGAGGTGTGGGGCCGGCCGGGATCAAGGCATGGCCGGTTGGCCAATAATCACGGCCCCATAATATTTTCCCTAATTTTATATTATTTCCTCAGTGTGAAGGAAACACCATGAAACTGAGGAATTTCCTCACAACGAAGGATATTTGTTCAAATGAAAGGATTTTCATGAGATCAAGGAAGATAACAAAAAATATGATAAAAATATAAAACTGGTGTGGGATTGACCACGACACGGCCGGTCGGTCGGTGGTCCCATGCTCCCAGCGCCTTGGTCAATTTTTTAATTATTTATTATTTTCCTTCCTATTTTGCGTAGGTTCATCGTTTCTCGTATTTTGAAATACTCGTTAAGTGCGGTGATTGTTAGTGCATCATCGTCGAGTACACTTGCATCATTTAAATCGGGGCTTACTCGGAGGTAGATCGGACGCCGTGTATTGAATATTTATTACTAACCCATGGAATTCTACCGGGAAGAACCATAAATTGAAGTAATTTAAATATTATGAAAATATTCAATATTTTCCAGGGATTCAGTTAATGAATCTGTTGAGAATTTGAGAATAATTAATTAATGGCTCTATATACTATTACGATCGTCTAGGAGCATTAATTATTCACAAATCTAGTGTTATGAGCTTGCTGAAGCGTCATATTTTTTTCATATAGTCAGGGAAAACATTGTTACATCCTGAAGACGTTATTTCTCTATACTAGAGGTAAGCCGTCTAGGAGCCGTCTAATCTTTTGATTCTATATAGAAGTAATTACTGAAATTGCTCAGTATTCATGAGATATGCCGCTGCCTCAGTTGAGAGACTACATATCTATATCTATATATATATATATATATATATATACTCTGAGAGACAGTATTCTCAGTCAGAGATTCTTATAGCATGATCTTTCATGCTTCCGATAAGAGACATGAGCCTCAATATTTATCTGATTGCTGGATCAGGAATACGTATAAGTATGGGTTTACGATTTTAGCCTTTGTCGAAAATTCACCATCTACATTAAGTCCCCTGCTTAGTGAGGGACAGTCATGTTCCTCAGTCAGCACTGAATGGTGATTTTCCGGTCACAAACAATATAAGCAATTGAACTTATTCATTAGATAAGACCTTACCAGATTTTGATAGTACGAGCAAACCACGACTTGAATGAAGATTCCAGTGGCATGATAGATCATCGTTTAATGAGCATAAATTGGTGTTGAACCGCTTATTTTGATCTGGTAACGCACAAGAGTCACTGAATGGGTACCTGCATCACTCTATGCGCCTCTTTTCAAGTCTCTTTGGTCTCTATCATATAACCTACCCGCTGGCCACGGATCCATATTTTCATTCTCCGCCTTTGTATATGGAAATAGACATCAGAAATATGCCCAAAACCAAGGCTGCAACAATATTAGTTATTATTAACAACTAATTGCATTATACGGTTACCAATAAATAACAAGGAAAGTAAGATTACAAGTGGGTATGAATTTTTACCATCAATGGATACGAAAAGAACTGCAAGTCAGGCTTGTTGCACGTTACTCCAGTATTCAAGCCCCATAACATACTACCGTACAACGCCGAACCCCAATCATAATGCCTCAACACATTTAAATCCCTCATTATACTAAGCCATTTAATCTCAACAACATTGTTCTTGTTTGGGAAAAGGATATTCCCGAAACACCAAATCAAAAACCATCTTGCAATTTTCTCCTGAAATAGAACATCATTTTATAGGCCGAGTCTATGGTCAAGAAACACTTTAATCAAACTCTTCTTGATCGCCCTGCTTCTATCCACAACTTTAACTCTCAAGTCGACTAAGTTTTCTTGTCTAACTTCTTTTATCCCAATTATCTCCATAGTTTCACCTCATTTCCTTCTTCTTGTTGTAGAGTATGTGTTAATATATGGTAGCAAACAATCTATGGTTTGGGGAGCTGATGAGTGCCAAATAGTGCATATTTATACAACTTTTTATTGGCATTTTACTCATCTTTTGCGCTTATAACTCAGATATTATCCCAGATTCTGTGTTTTCTTTGTTTTCAAGAATAAATATTTGTATTAATTAATTTTGTGTTTTTAGGTAATAAATAAAGCTCGGAGAATCCGAGGAGCAAAGAGCAAAGAATTGAGTCGAGCATCTATGGAGTAGATGGCCAAAGCCCGCGCGCGAATCAGTTGCAACCCAACAAGGAAGACATGGGCTAAAGCTACACGCGACCCGGATCCGAGCCCGTACACTCCAAGCCGTCGAGATTTCGATCTTCTACATCCAACGGTCGCTGTCCTCACTATACATCATCTCTTGATGCTCCGTGCAACACCAGATCACACCAAAACCGGCTACCTCTCTCAGCCGTTAAGATCTTGCTCATCGGATCCTACGCCGCTCGGCCATCGCATCTTCATGTCGCTACACTGCTTTACATCAAAACTTCCCACTCCCTATACCCTAATCGACCACCTCATTCTCTTCTATCACTTTCTCTTTCTTCTCGAACAACCCCTCTGCAAAACCCAGAGCAGAGCTCTGCTCCTCCATCTCCTCGACCCGACCAGCAGCCCTCACCGCCTCCATCACCACCTCACCTTCCTGACACCATCCTTCAACCACCTTCTCTCCCTAGCTTCTCTCTATTTCTTCCCTAGCTTCTTTCCTAGAGGCTGAGTGAGAAATAGGAAGAACTAGGGTTAGGTTTCCACAACAATCGAAGCATGAAGTAGCAGAGCCGATTAGACAAGAGAGGAGTGCGAATCAGAGTATGGGTGCGCTTGTTTTGATTTATTTTATCTTTAAATTCTGTTTTTCAAAATTAGGGTTTGGTTTTGGGGATTGATGTTTGCATGTATAAATAGAAGAGGGAGAACATGATTTTAGACACGCCTGGATTAGCCAGAGCTGTCAATTAGTTTTAATTTGTGTTTAATTCCTTGTAATGCTTTAGTTTAATTTTCCAGGGTGTGTTGAAACCCTAGATAACATGTTGAGTGAATTGTATTGATGTTGTTAATCTTACTGTGCTTCATAAAAATAGAAGTATGATTAGCTAATAACCCCAATTCTCCCGTGATTGGTTGTCTTTGTAAGAAGACAAATGTGAATACTAGGGGGGATTAGAGTTAAAAGATTAATCAATGCTACATTAGAACTTTCCAGGGAAGAAGACATATGCTTAATAGAACAGGAATGTTGCTTAGCTAATTAGCCAAGGAATCGTGATAGAGTGTACTCCTAAACGGACACTCTATACTAGGGATGAATTAGGAAGATTAGCCGATGCATCATGCCGTAGAATCTTCCTTAGGTAGGTGTAAGAATACAGCATGAGTTAACTGACCTTAGCATAGAATCTAGTGGTGGATTCATCACCTTGGTACTTCCCATTGTCACATTTTATTTCTTTTACCTTAGTTTAGAGTCACTAAAACAACTTCATTCGTTTCTACGACACAAAACATTAGCTCTGTCACTTGTTACATTCCCTGAATTCAGTCAAGTAAGCCTTAGATCAACATTAGCACCACAAGTCTCCGTGGTTCGACTCGTATTTGCCCTGTGCTGCAAACCAGACACCGTGCACTTGCGGTATTTCCGTAGGCCGTAAAATAAACCCTTTCTCAGGCCTACCAAGTTTTTGGCGCCGTTGCCGGGGACTTGGCGTGTGCCCTGTCGATTCTTGCTTGCTTTACTGATTTTCACCATTGTAAATATTAGCTTGTATCATTTTAGTATAACTTAGTTTAAATTGCATCTGGAACTTAGCCCCGCATATTAGCTTTCTTTGGCCTGTTTTTTTAGTCCTCATATTAGTGTAATTTAGATTATCATATCGGTGCACTTAGCTGTAATTTCCATTTCTACATTTTTACCTTGCATTCTCTTAGTGCATTGCCGCATATTGAATCAGCTTCTCCTTGTGACAGTCCAATTCTCGAGGCTTATGCCGAGTTTACTCTCTTTGCTTTAATCTGTGAGAACCAAAAATCTTCATTGAGTTAGAGCAGTACCCCCCGTGCCGCTGAGCACCCGAGCCAACCAAAGAAGACACGAAAGCGCGGAACTTGAGCCGTAATTGAACCCTGCATTGCCAAGCTTGGTTGCCAGGTAAGCTAGCCTTCACTGACCAACACCCGAGTTATATGAGCATGACTTGTACCCATGTAGACTAGAATCTATACATGTTTTTATGAGTTGTATGTCTTGGTTGCTTTGTGTACCACAGTAAACTTGTGCCAAAACCCTGCTGACAGACTGTCAACTAGCTTGTTGGAGCCTGTTGAACCAAATGCGGCCAGGTTTCCCGTGTATTGCTATCCTGTGGCTTGTGAGCTTGAGCAGCAAGCACCATTATGCATGCTAGAGTGAGAACTAGTGCACCTGTGTATTGTTAGCCTGTACTTGTATGCCCTGTTCGGTGCGGTTAAACCTTACCATGTTGACCCCTGTTGAGCCAAGACCTGAGCATTAACCTGTGCAACCCCCATCCCCCTGAAGCTGTGAGCTTGAGCAGCAACCCACATAACCTAGCCCCGAGCCAAGATAACTTGTGCATGCTCTCGAGTTTGAGCTCAATTGACCCCACCGAACTTGCTGGCCGGTGCTAGCATTGGTTGTTCTTGACTTGCCAACCATCGACTAGCCAATCGTGCACTGAGCATATTCTTGTGCATCGGTGCATTTGTCTTCTGTGTTGCTTTGCCTTGCTAGCCCCTGAGCTTAGCTGCAAACCCCTGGGCATTTGTCTTCTGTGTTGCTTTGCCTTGTGTGGCCTGAGCATTTTTGTGTGGCCTGTGCATTCACTAAACCTGGGCTCTGTACCCAAACAAAGCCCACATAACCAACCTTCAGGCCACCTCACTTAGCCTTCACTGCTGGGCTGACTGACCACTTCAGCTGAGCTCACTGAAACCAAACTGTGCACATAACTGAGCCCAGTTCCACTGGGCTAGCTAAGCCCACAATCAAAGCTGGGCTGACTGACCCCAAAGCTGAGCTCTACACACAGCTAGCCCACCTCATTGAACCCAACCTGGGCTAGCTAAACCCACATCTGTTGGGCTGAACATCTGCTGGGCTGTCTGCACACATTGCAAGCCTGCACAACTGGGCTAACCCACAATCAACCAAACAGTGGAACTGGGCTACTTTAACTGAGCCCACAGTTCCACTAGGCTTTACACAAACCTGGGCTGTTCTGTTTTCACAAAATCCGGGGTTTCAAACAACATTTTCCCACATAAACCAAACTTTCCCAACAAAACCAAATGAATCCCATTGAAACCAAATCCCAATAAACCAAAGCCCACATAAACCAAACTAAATTGTGAGTTCAATTTGAGAGCTAGACCATGTCAGGATTTTGGTCTGCATCTGGGGATGGAACAAATAAATTCCTTAGAGAGCTTGCTTACGGGCACCTTTCACAGGATGAACACCCCACATACCATAGTGACTTTAGGGAACTTTATGGGCCTTCTCAGGGCCCCGAACTCACATACCCTAATCATTATGATCACATACATCATTCACCACAGTGGGGAGATGAACAATTTTGTACTTCTCAATCTGTGGAGGAAAATCTTAGACTCATCGAACAAAATAATGCTAGGAGTGTAGTGCATGATAAACCATATAGCATTGATTATGAATTTCCTACTTTTGAAAACTCTCCTTTCATTGAACCACATAATGAAATTCTAGAATTGATTCAAAACCTTGACCAAAGGATCTGAGCTTAGAACTCAAATTGAGTCAAATCTGTGATGCACTAAATGAGGAAAGGGAGGACTTTCAAAATGAAATGTTTATCACCCATAATGAAAATAGTATGCCTAGTCTTACTCGTGCAATTGATATTGCATATGAACCTGTTTCAAATGATGAGACTAGAAATACTATGATTTTTAATAAGGAAATGCATTTCTATGATGATGATGATGATGAATATGATATGTTGGAAGAGCATGTGCATGCTGAAAATATGATGGAATCTTTTGGTTCAGAGACGTTAGGCGTCTCTTCTGTGAACCCTATGAATGATACTTCTTCAGAGTATGTGTTAATATATGGTAGCAAACAATCTATGGTTTGGGGAGCAATCTGATGCAGTTGGTCCATACTAATTTCTTCCAATGATATGCGATTTCCTCGGTGTTTGAGGGTGAAAACCGTTTCTACTGATTTTGGTAATTTTGAGTGTATGTGGGTGAGAAGCGAATCTAAACCCTAAACAATGTACTGCATGGGAGTACTTTTGATTCGAGAGATCAATCTGTACAATCCTGGCCTAAATCAAGAAATGGCTGTTCCAGGATTGCTTCGGTCACAAAGTGAAGGAGAAGGGTTGGTCTTAGGGAGGGAAGCGAAGAAAGTGTTGAGACCAGAATGGTTGATTCTAGAAGTGTGGGCATTTTGTGACTTGTATCAGAAATTTGAACTAGCTAGCTGGATGAAAAAGCTATCAGATGATTTCTGGATGTTGTATTGTTCTCCTGACCAAAACTTGTTGTTTGGTGGAAATAGGTGAGACCTATTTATACAAGTCATAGTGAAACGTACCCTGGTCTCGTAGGAAGTGGAAACGATTGAGTGGTGTAAGAAAAGAGTAATGTGTAACTGTTAAACATTATGCTTCCATGATGAGGGAAGTGAATTCGTGTAACCGCCAGTCATTACGCTTCCGTGATGAAGGAAATGAATTGGTTACACCGTTACTTTTCACCACCACTAATTATCCCACTTCATGACACTTTCTTGTAACGGGCGCATTGCACGCCGCACGTTGTAAACCGCCAGACCAATACCCTGATGAGCATCCCCCAGTTTATGACATATTTTGACGTCTTGTGTTTTCGTGGAAAACATGTAGTACTTTGCTACGTGTGGAAAGTTAAAATCGAGAGGCTTGCCGCAGGTAAATAGCATGTGATGATAGGCTCGTTTTGGCTAGTCTCCTAAAACTTGTCGCGAGCTTACCGGTTTGGTGGCGAATTTCGATGGCCGAGATCGCATCTTATGAATAAGGGTAGCTGTTGATTGTGGCTACCTTGTGTTGGCGCTTGACAATGGAGCAGTGGCATTGCGGCATGACTTGGGCATGCCAGTGGCACGATGGTGCAAGTGGCGCCTGGCGTAGCCATGGTCGTTGGGTTTAGGCAGTTGGTCGCCTAAGAGTTGCCACAAGTCCATCAGTTCGGTAGCGAACTTGGATGGCTGAGATTGCATCTCATGAAGAAGGATGTCCATTGATTATGGCCACATCTTGTTGTACAGCGAAGTGGCGTCAGCCACACGCTAATGGCATGCCAGTGGCGTAGCCGTGGCATAGCGGTATGCCGGTGATGTTGTGGTATGGCCAAAGCTAAAAATTGGCTCCGTGGCCAAAGTTAGGGTTTGGCGCCGTGGAAGAATTAGGGCTTGGCGTGGCCAAGGTGCCGTGGAAGAATTCGTCGTGGAAGAATTAGGGCTTGGCGTGGCCAAGGTGCAGCGGAAGAATTAGGGCTTGGCGTAGCCAAGGCTTGGTTTTGGTGCCTTGGAAGAATTAGGGCTTGGCGTGGCCAAGGCTTGGTTTTGGCGCCGTGGAGTCGGACCCACATGTGGCGTGGCAACATTGGACCTGTTGCCACGCCAATCCCTTTGCTTTGGGAAACGTTATTTGGCTTTGGTAGCAATTTGCCCAAATTATGGTTTGGCATGTCGAAACCCTAATTAGTGCACGTGGCATGCGGCTACGGCATGGCGCTACTTTTGTGCAAATGGCACCATGGATATGCCAAAGGAACTATGGCAAGGCCATAGTGTGGAAACGGCCACATGAGAAGGAATTGTCGTGGGTGGCTATTTATGACAGGTTGCCATGAAGTGGCATGTTTGCTAGGTAGCATGTTGCGAAGTTGACGCGGTAGAGTGGCATGTTGGCATGCTACCTCAGTAAAGTGGCATGTTGGCATGCCGACCAATATGTTGTTGTGGTAGGGCGCGTTTGGCCTTTAATGTATGGTGGCAAGTTCAGAGAAACTTGATTGGCCCCAAAAGGGGGCCGACCAAACATAAGGTGCGACTATACTTCTGGTGAGAATGTGGCGAGTTTAAAGCGATCTGATTGGTCGAGTTGGCCATGCCTCTTTTCTTCTTTGCGGCTCCCTATTTTTCCTTATTCCGAGCGAGGTTCTCGCACCAAGCTAATCCATGGCGGATTAATTACTTAGTTTGCTTAGGCTTAATTTTGACAAGCAAGGTCTCGGTATATTGCGCGAGGCGCGAAACCCTAACTTCTGCAAGTTAGTCAGGACGATTGACTGAATCCTATGTGTCGACACAGAGTTCTTTTAAGTTCGTTGCCAGAGAGCAGCATGCTTTTCTGATTGAATACCTTATGCAAAGATCTTATTTTTGATACTTGGAGATTCGTGCTACTCTGCTGCGAGTGAACACAAATCGTCATGCCATATCAACATTAAGAGTTCAGCCGGAGAACATAGCATAGAAGGCATTCAGAGGAACTTATATTAAATGAATATACGCGAGGCGCCGAAATTTACAGAACATCTGGGATTCGCCAGTCTGGATAAATTTCATGTAAGTATATTGAGCTGCTCAATAAATATGCCAGTGGAGAGGTTAGCACACGTGGCTCTGTTTCCTTGCATCAGATGCAAGGTTTTACGATTTTAACCCTAAGCTAAAAACCACCATCAACACTCGGCCAATAGGAATTCCGGTAATTTGAGTGAAGTCTAATGGGGTAAATCCTATTTCAAAACTAGGAAAGTGAAATGTATTGGTGGTATGCCACCACCTTTCAAATATACCAGTAGTTAGGCAGTTGTCTTGTAGTTTCGGATAATGTATTTAGAAAATTGAACCAAACCCACAGTCGTCTACAAGTTGTCTAGCATGTGGAAATCTACAAACTGCGGTATACATTTCATGAAGTTGGCTTACACTACTTTGATGTTTCAGAGATTTCTGCCTATCATCTGTCGAGATTGGGATTTTCAGTTTATGATCAATATGTTCTTTTGAAGAAACCGGAATTCTATCATCCATAATTCGTTGAAAATCATCGGAGTTCATCTACAACACACATGTACAAAAAATCATCACAAAACAATCCATTTTATTCAAAAATTCTACAATGGATATATATTGTACAAGACCAACAAAAAAAATAGCCACATTATATATCAAACTACAACAAAAAATCAATCAATCCTAAATTATCCATCCAAATACAATCTCTCTGCCAACAATCTTCCCTAGACATAATACATATTCATTTAATCATCCATCAATCCAAAATTATCAATAACAATACCATATCTAAATCAAGAATCATTCATAAACAACAACCTCTTTGATTCAATCAACGAAATATCATAAATTCAATCAACAATGTCTCAAACTATCAAACAACATACATGGACACATTATAATCAACCTAACATCTCCAATTTAATCATAATCAAACTCAAATTAAATTTAAAACCTAAAATTTGAAACACTCACCTTGGAGGATTTTGTTGATGAAACACGAAATTGAAAAGGGGAAATACTTCACCGGATACTAATGAACATATCCATTGAATTTTAGCTCCTGAATCGCACTAGAGAGTCTTCAAATCGAACGAGGTTGTGGAGAGGATAAAAATAGATAAGAAGAGGGAAGAAGAAGAAATGTCATGGGAAAAATAGAAAATTTAGGAGGATAATGAGTGAAAAAAACCCAGCACAAGCAGCTTCGTATTTTCCTTTTAAACCCTTTTATCATGCTTGATACATAAATTACAAGCTTTGAGTTTCATGAAGGGTTGCATAAGAACAATGCTTACAAAAATGATACTTATGATGGCGACATTTTTTATAGTGGTACATTGAAGGTAAAATCTCTAAATGAAAACACCAAGTAGAATTTATTTATCTAATGCACAACAGGTAGATAAATTAGTGAAGGTTAGTGTTCTAATCGGTCAAAAGAAGGACGGCAAAGCAAATAAAGTGATGAATATGTTTAGTGATATTGTGGAAGGGCTCTAAATTAAAACATATAGAGTTGATTAGAAACAATACGAACAAAGGTATTGATCATAGTCAAAATCAAGATCCAGGAAGAGATACACGACTACCGGATACAAAGAAGCTTGGGTCTTAGTTTGTTCCCAAGTTGGGAGAGGGTGGATGTAGTTTTTTTTTTTTTTTGTTTATGGCTTTTATGGCTTTCTTTTTGTTGTGTTAGTTTTTGTGCTCTTTTTCTTGTTCACTTTCTTTTTGTTTTCTAGTAAAATCATAACCTTTTTAGCCAAAAAATAAATAAATATAAAAGCTTAGATTTAATCGACCATGAAACCAAGAATCTATGTTGGGGAAAAAAAGTTTTTAGTGAAGCTACTATTAAAGAAGGAAGGCAAAGCAAATAAATTGATGAATATGCTTATAGTGTTATTGTCGAAGGGTATTCTAAATTAAAACATATGGAGTTGAATAGAAATAAGAGAAATAAAGGTGTTCATTATGAACGCGAAAGTGGGGATATAAAAAGGAATTGGGGGATATTGATTACTTTGTTATGTACCTAGATGTACATAACAGGATTGGATAGATAAATTGAGGATAAACCTCACTTGATTCGTGAGAATCAAGCTTCTCTGAGTTCAAAGAACACAGCCTAAAGAACAAAGTTCTGTTTTGATTTATAATTTCATTGAGGTTTCGTTACAGGTTGAATAGCTTATAAAGCCCTCACTCACTACCTAGCATCCAACGGCTAAACAGCCCCCCCGGGTGGTTACATCTCAACCGTCCATTACTAACTAGCCCTCTTAACTATACTAAATACCACTATTACTAAAGACAGATACATATACGATAAGGGTCATCCTCTCACATATATTGGGATATGACATTCCCTTCCCCTTCGAAACATCCTTGTCCTCAAGGATGAGTGGCGAGTCAGCAACTTCAGTTACCCAAGGTTGTTTTGGAGCCTGGCGGTGCAGCTGTGAAAACATGAATCCGCTGTTGTAGTGCCCACTATCTCCTTCAGTTGTTGTTGAACCATATACAAGAGCCAAAACCGCTGTGATAGTACAAATGGGACACCCTTGGTAACTGATAACTCTTGTGTAAAAAGTCTTGAATAAGAAGTGTTGCTCCCTTGCCAGCCAAAGTAAAAATATAATTCTCCAAGTATTTTCCACGTCGTACTACTTCCTTGACCTGTACAGTGCTTACCACCCCATCAGCGAGTTGCTTGAGCTAGAATGAAAGTGAAGAGAATCATCTCCACAGTTGGAAAGGCACGCATCAGAAGACCATAACTCATAATGCCACTGAAATCCCATGTGAGGCCCATAAACACCTTCATACCAAGCCCAGCATTCGACTGCCCCCTTTGTAGACTACATGTGAGTCTCAAAGTTGTAATTACACTCTGAAAATAAACCCGTAGAGTTAACTCTTGAGTATTCCTTCTCCCAAGGTAAACTAGTCCCTTATCTTCATAACTCTTTGTTGAGGAGGCACCACTTGCATTAGTCTGGACTTTGTGTACCAGGGAAAAATGTAGATGTCCCGTCATAGTTGTAACTTCAGTAATTTGACGAGGAACAACACACATGGCAGGAAACCTAGAGTGAACCTTTAGGTGCATAAAAACTTCAGTTCGGAGCCTTACCATATAGTTGAATACCATGAGAAACCTGGAAGTCTCAACTTCAGTGTGTACTGAACTTGTGTTTCTCTGACTAAAATTCAAATTCTGACCCGGAAACCACTGACCACTTTACTACAAGGTACATTGACTAAATAAGGTAGTAGTTCCTCCTTTAAAATTTAACCATGGAGCTAAACCTGCTTGGGTTTGCTTCCCAACAGAAAACAGGTCCATAATCTGCACAACTCCCAGTTTGATATGCATACATAGCATCACCCCTTGCACTTGGCTACAGATCTTCACAACACAGTTGAGATTAATAGCACCATTTGCTTTAAGTTTCCATCTCAAGGAGACACCTAACCATAATGCAATTTGAAGTTCCACTATCTCATTGAAGTAGTTAGTTGTGCTCAAAACAGTTGGACTAGATACTCCCAGTAAATATGTCGCGGTGTTTGAAAATCGTGTTGTTAACATAATTTTAGTAAGGGATGAAGTTAAGAACAAAAAACCTATACTGACAAGTCGAATCGCATCATCTGAGTGCCAACTCGATAATCTCATAGCGGTTGCTGCAACTTGATGATGGACCTCAGCTTTGCAGAACAAATAGCTTCTATGATTCCAGTTTACGGCTAAGCACACAAGTGAGATAAAACTGGTATCAATCCAGCAAACATTTCTCACACTCCACAAATCAGGTGGAACCGATTTGAACTTCCACATCCAGTACTCCACCAGCAGCCGCATACATAGGATTTGAATCACCTTAGGTATGAGCTGAGTTTCCATAATCCACATGAGCCACATGAGAACTGAAATGGTCAAACTCGCATTTGAAGCATTCCTAAACCTGTAGAGTACCATTTGTATTTCCATCTCGAAAAATACACTAACATCAGTAAGTATGTAACTTGGATCTTAGAATGCCCAACACAAAAAGAGGCCGATAACTCCAACTCGAATGCGCAAACTGTCATCTTAACTCCTCTTGAATCGAAACCTCCAAAATATTTCCAAGTAAGTAACGTAGAGTAAAAAGTATCAATTCTTGCAAGAATTAAACGAGTGCTAACATTTGTGTGAACTGAGATTAGAAGCACTGAAATTTTTTGAAACTCTATCGAAAGAATCTGGAGCACATCGCCGTCTTGTCTATCAATTAAAACTTTGAATAGTTTCACCTGAAAAAACCTTGCAGAAGTATGCAAGAGTCAATTTTCTTCCCTTCTATTCAAACCTCGCGGTGAAATGAAACAACGATATGCAAGAGCACTAGCTGAATTCGAGACTCTAATCAGTTGGCAAGATGACTCATCTGCTAGAATGTGAACTCCCTCACTATCGACGACAAAATGCAGGCACAAAAAATGAACTGCAATCATCTCAAACAACTCACATGCTATCGGTAAGAGAAATATTTTTGCTTCCTTCCTACCAAGCACTTGAATGGACCATTTATGTGCCTTCTTAATGCTCACCACTCTAACCAACAAAAGAAGCAAAAATCTATTTCCCTCTGACAATGTAGCAGTCATCTTATTACTCACACCATTTGAAGCAATTATAAACACGAATAAAATCCAGGTCTTCACCGACAATTCTACTTGAGACCCATGTTTCAAAACAAGCTCATAAACAAGTTCCTCTTTGTCATTACCCATTAGAATTGATCTAACAATAACCAGCTCATAAGATGTAATAGTGTCAACACCAAATCTATAAGTGACAGCAACATAAAAACACCCTTTAAAAACATCTAACACTTTGCCACGATCATATAGCCTGCGTGTAGAATTCAGGACCATGAAGAAACATGCATCCATTAGTACCTTGTAACTCACCATTTGAAGTCGAAAGAGAAAACAATCTTCGCCAACAATCGAACTCCAAGCTTCATGTTCAGGCATTTTATCTAACAATATCCAAGAAGTACTAAAAACATCACCTCCAGCTGATATACAACCACATAAAGCACTAGACCATGAATCTGACCAATATCGATGTGTATAAAGCAGCTCTTGAACAAGTTTCCTATGATATCTATCCAGCAATTCAATCCCACATAAAATTTATAATACCTTCCCAGAAGTTGTATTTCTTTCTCAGGATCAAATACTCTATCCATTATGAGTTGTAAGAGGAAATCAACTCGAACACCAGTGAAATTAATAGCTTTACTCACAGACATTTTATCAAACAACTTCCTATCCCAACTAATTTCATCATCATTTACACACACAAGAACAAGGGAATCCAGAAAATTAGATTGATAACCCAACCTTGCAATTAGCTCATAGACCAATTTCCTATCGAATTTATCAATTAATATCAACCCACGAAGAACAATTTCATAAGAAGTATTAAAACAGAAATTATTAACAGAATCAGAAAAACTCTTAACATATTCCAATGCTTTTCCACGATCAAAAATGTTACGAGAAGAATTGGGAATAATAGAAAAACAAGATTTACCCATGTTGATGTGAGTATTCCTATCAAAATCAATCACAGTAGCTTCACCGATTTCACTAATTTCAAAACTCGCAACATCAGTGGAAGCATTAGCTTTGCGTTCAGCAAGGGAAATGGAGGAATATACTCTAATTCGCGAGAATCCATTTCTGCATCAACAACAGGAGGAGTTGATTCGAGTTCCTCAGATGGAGAGATAGTGAAACCCCCAATAGAAATAGGAGAATCTTCCATGTCCGATGTCGATCTTACAAACCCATCGAAAGAATTTACAGGATCGGTGTGAGAATCAGAAACGGAAGTTGGATCTGAATGGTGAAGTGATGCAGATGGCTGTTGTTGATCGACTCCAAGTAGATTTAGAATAAGATCCAATTTGGTATTCATGGAACTAAGCACATATTTGATTTCAGAAATTGAATCTGTGTGTTGAGCAACAGTAGTTAAGATTTCATGAAGTTTTTCTGTGGTGGTCATGGTCACAGGTTCCAGGAAAGGAGTCTGATACCAATTGTTATGTACCTAGATTACATAACAGGATTGGATAGATAAATTGAGGATAAACCTCACTTGATTCGTGAGAATCAAGCTTCTCTGAGTTCAAAGAACACAGCCTAAAGAACAAAGTTCTGTTTTGATTAATAATTTCATTGAGGTTTCGTTACAGGTCCAATAGCTTATAAAGCCCTCACTCACTACCTAGCATCCAACGGGCTAAAAACGGCCCCTATGGTTACATCTCAACCGCCCATTACTAACTAGCCCTCTTAACTATACTAAATACCACTATTACTAAAGACAGATACATATACGATAAGGGGCATCCTCTCACATATATTGGGATATGACATACTTCTCCCAACCCATGGTGTGTGTTAAGGGGTGATTTTTGGGTATGAAAATACTAAAATACCCTTTGGCTAATTAAAAAACATTATGAAAAGACCATTATACCCTTTCTCCTAAAACATTAAAATCAAAACCAAATTC